>LPNX010401681.1:0-35878 GCA_001517045.1 Pseudotsuga menziesii
AATTTCATAAGTAACTTCATGCCTTGCATAACCGGCTGAAGTGAAAGAAGAAGAAATTGTTCATTAAACCAGCTTGCTGTGAAACAAGGGTTTTCAACAATTACCAATATGGTAGAAGTTTGTTTGAAATCAACTTACTTTACATTCCGGGGCGAGATGTATGAGCAAACTAGCGGTGTTGCAATGTGATCTCCGTTATCACCTATAGTGGCCAACCTCTCCATGGAATATTTTGAAAAGAAAGCATTAGACTCTGACCCTCTAAAGACGAGAGAATGGAATCGGTTTGTAGATGATACTAACTTTATTTGGCTTCACGGGAGGGAGAACTTAGATGATTTCCTTGAACATATGAATAGCCAATCCAACCATTTAAAGTTCACCATGGAAATCCAAGAAAACAATTGCCTTCCTTTTCTTGATGTACTAATCACTAAGAGGGAAGATGGCTCTCTGTCCCATCGGGTGTACTGGAAAAAGACCCACAAAGACAGATATGTACACGCTAGCTCACATCATCACCCATTTCAAAAACTGGGAAATCTACACCCTTGCTACACGAGCTGTCAGAATATCATAAAATGAACACCTTGAAGATGAATTAGGACACCTATCAAAATCTCTTCAAAATAATGGTTATAACAAAAAAGACATTAGGAGAGCATTCAAAAGGGCAAAAGATATAAGCAACAAAGATAAGAACACTAAGAAAGACATAGGAAACAATGACATGAACACTAAACAAGAAGGCGCGACAAAGGTTCTTCTCCCATACATCCAAGGGACGACAGACAAAATTGCCAAGGTGTTGAAGAAAAAACAAATAAGGACAATATTTTGTCCACCAACCTCCCTAAGGAACATATTGGACAAAGCAAAATACCCGGTTGATCCAAAGCTAAGAAAAGACATTTATTCAATCCCTTGCTCATGTGGTGAAATATACATAGGGGAAATTGGCCGATCAATAAAATTAAGATTAAAAGAACACTGTGTCGACACCATTCATGAAAGAACCAGGAAGTTGGTCGTGGCAAAACATTTATCAAGAACAAACCACCATGTTTGCATTGAAGGAGCGAAGGTCATAGCCCTTGAAGAACACTATAACAAGCGAAGTATACGCGAAGCAATCGAGATAGAGAAACATCCAAGAAATTTCAACAGAGATGACAACCTAACCCTGTGTGAGACTTGGAAACCAAATATTCATTCCACAAGGTTAAATAATGATAATAATAATAAAATAATAATGACAATAATAATAATAACAACAACATAATGAAAAGTGAAAACAATAATAATAAATTAAATAGATAATAAAAAGCTTTAACCAACTAATTAATTAATAAATCAAGCCGACACATTCACTAATAATAAAAACAATATTTATGGAGTTTAATGAACCTTAATGTTCCTTTGAGAGACATCCTTCTCTTGAAGATGGACTCAACTTTGAAGTCTGAAACGCGTCGAGATAAAAAACTCCACACAAGTTCCAAACTCTCCATAATAATTACTACCACCTGTGAAAGCTTAAATAAAATTTTACTCATACTTAAGATTTTGATTTACATTGGTGCTTATTAATTTTATGTTATATATATATATATATATATATTTTATAGGGAATATAACTTTCTTTTATTCATATAATACATGTTAAACGAGCAGCAACAAGGAAGGTCTTCCTACATGCATGTGTCCTTGCATGCAGAAGACTTAAATTAGGAAGCCAATTGTATTTAATTATTTTTCTTAAGTTTACTTTGGAAAATAACTAAAGTGATCTAATTATTTATTGACTTTAAGTGAAAGTGAAATAAGGGTTTTTGCTTTACCTAAAGTTATAAAAGAAAGGTCAATTGGTGGAGAGGACACACAGTTGCATTTCGATAGAGACAGAGGAAGAAGTGTGAGAGAGAATTTTGGCGAAGAAGACAGAGGACCACTAACTCAGGAAGGCAACCCTAAATTGCAGAGAGAGACAAGAGACTTTGGCGGAGGTGCACCATACAATAGCAGTAGGGCCATATAGTAGCAGGCCGTACAGCAGCAAGCTACCTTGGGAATCGTGCCATCTCACAGGTTTTTCTCAGTGATTTTTGGGTGTTTCGATTTTTCCATCTAGGGCATAAATTGATTTTCTAATATTGTAAAAGCTCTGTATTTTCTTAATAAAAATATCCTCTCATACAGCTGCACCGGTATTTCCATCTTGGGTTTTGTCTCGGGGTTTCTACCCAAAAAGATTGTGTCATTTCTATTGATGTGATTGATGTTGTAAATGGTTCTTAGTTTTATATTCCGTTGCATACTGTAAAGAAGTTCATGTGTGGTTATTTAAGTTAAATTTAAATAATACTGTTTTAGCCCTGTTACCAACTTTTTTGTACCATAGTTGGGTTACCTGAGGAGCCGCTAGTTGACAGACTTGTTCAAAGTCTGATTCCAGTGTACCAGTTGATCCATTTGCTTGTCTAGCCAATATTGGCTAGTCACTTTTTTATTTGAATAATTTTGACCATGGCCCTGCGGGGTTTGTAATAAAATGTGCTAGTAGGATATTTTTGAGTGGTTTGGTCTCCTGAGACGTAGAATCTCAAATAGGGTATTCCAGGGAGTTTTTTGCCTCTGACAATTATGCTTTGCCTTTAGTCGAGTATAATCGACGAGGTTTTCTCCCGCTTCCTCCAAAGTTGGAATGCCTGATGTTGAATCCTGTACCTTGGGGGGTTATTAGAGCCCAACTGAGTGTTATAAGCTTACTAGACATTATTTAGATAGATCATGATCATGTCCTAAGTCATCTAGACACATATATTTTTTTTGAAAAAATCTTTTTTCGAACAGTGAAAAATTATTTTTTAATTTTTAATTACTTTTCCTAAGTTTTTTGGGTTAATTTTTCCATAAATTAAATGGAAAAAACCCGTTCGTGGTAAGTCGGTCATCCGGACTCCGAATTTAGTGATTAATGGCTCTAACCTTAAGCCAAAAATCATTCTTGATCAGCGAACCAGTAGAACCAACTTTCAAATCAACAATCGGACACATAATGCATTTTTCTCAAAAAATCAGTTTTGAGTAAAAAAATCAGTTTTGAGTAAAAAAATGAATTTTTATTAAAAAATGATTATTTTGGAGAAAAATAAAACTCTCCAAATTAATCCAAATTCAGTAAAATAAAAGGCTAAATGACATCTCATGGAGCATTTATGATGATTGGAGTTATCATAACTCAGCTTCAGTCATCATTAAGAGAGCAATTAATTTATTATCAGTTATCAGACATGTCATCTCTAGCTAAAGATGAGATGGAGAGCTCTCATTGGTCCGGTGATTTGATCGAGGTGAAGATTGAATCTTACAACATCAGTAGGCTTCCCAGACCTAACAAAGTAGGTTTCCAGACCTAGCAGGCAGCTTTCCCATGCAGTAGGGTGCCTCCTTCAGCAGCTCACACCCCTCTCTCTCCTGAGGGTGCCTTCCACAAATGTGGGCTCATCTGTGGGTGGATTTCAGTGTTTAGGGTTGGAGTGGGGGCGCCTTGCCTGGGTGGAGGCCTCCCCTCACTCCCGGTTCTCCGATTTAGGTTTGGACCTCTGTTTGGTGGCCAAGCTGGTTAGGGTTTGAGGTTTGGTTTTAGGGTTTTAGCACTCTTTCATTGTATAAATAGAGGCTCTTTCAGCTCTATCAGGGTGGATGATTGATGTAAAGAACCTTTGGTAAAATATTGTAATGCTTATTGCTCTTATGCGACCTATTTTGTAATAAAGAAAGGCTTTGGAGGCTCATGCTGTGTCGATCCTGGGTGCATATGTTCTTGCTAATGAGGTGAAATTGTTCTAGTTTATTTACTTTTGATAATGTGTGGGTATTAATACATGCTTTAGACGGCTTCTACAAGCACGTAGGAATAGGTATTTGTAGCTTCAAGTTACCTGTTTATTTTATTTACTTTCAAAACCCTCAAAGAGCATTGTTTTATTCAGTTGTATTTCATGCTTTTGAGATTTGATTAGTAAATAATACATGTTTTCACCCCCATGTTGCCAAGTGTATAAGATTGTTTTGTAGATCACTTCATTGTACCAAGTAAGAGGCTGAGCTAAGTTGCATCTACTCTTCTTGGAGCAAAGCATATGTACCTAGCAGCTGCATGCCATTGGGATCCAAAGTGATTTCAGGGATTTAAGATCCAAGTGGTTCATCTTCTCCATTCACCCTATAGTCAAATTTTCTCATTATTTTACTTTATGTTGCAAGTAGTATCTTGATTTATAAAGTAAATTTTTTGCATTTACTTACTTCCATTTCTAGATCTAGGAAGTGTTCTTTCTCTTAGATCTAGTTGGTATTTGAAGCAGCACGAGGTTCATATATTTTGCTCAAATGCCAGGTGTATTTTTGTAGTATATTCTATTGTTTAACCCATCATTTTGCAAGTAAATAGCTCGCTGGTTTTTTCTCTCTCCATGACAGGTTAAGCAGGAAAACATGCAAAAAAACTAAGGAATTAAGCTGCAAAAAACTTCCCATTGTTCCTCTTCTTAATCCCTTTTCTACCGGTCACTTTGCTTTGTTTATTTTACCTCTTCTTCATCGCTGCCCTGTTAGTACCTTTTTTACCATCCCTTTTTCTCTTTTTGGACAGCCCTAGTGTGCCCTAGCTTTCTTCCCTATTTTGCCTCTTTTTGCCCTAGTTTTTGGGCTTCCTTTAACCTTGTTTTTGGCCATTTCTTTTACTTTTTGTTCGCTGGCCTGTTTTGCTTTTTTTATGATAGCCACTTATTTCTTCTTTCGCTGTCCCGTTTTGCATTTTTTATGACAGCCACTTATTTCCTCTTTCGCTGCCCTGTTTTCTTCAATTTTGTTCATCTCTTAGCTTCTTAGTTGGCTGCCCTATTTTCCCCTTTCTTTGGTTTTGATTTTTGCTTGGTTTGTTTGCCTTCCTTCTCTCATCTTCTATTGTTTTAGCCTTCTTTCCTTTTGTTCTTTTTTACTCTCTTCAAACTTCTTCCCTTTTCCCTTTTCAAAGTTTAATAAAAGATCTCAAAAGTAAAAATACAAGGCACTCTCCTTTTTACAGGTTACAATATTTGTAGAGTTATTTTACCTTTTTTGAAAAGTTCTTTCAAGGATCAGGTTCCTTAAGGCACATTGTATAAAGTTTAATAAAAAATCTTGTGCTTGAGTGGGGTTTTTAAGTCCCCACTCTCTTCCTCCCCCATTTGGGGAGGCTTGTGTTGTGTGCATGCTTTGATTAGTGCTAGTTTTCATCATTCATTACATCTCATGCTTAGATCATTAATTGTTAATTCATCATTGCTAAGTTGATTATTCAATTTAATTGTTTATCTTTCTAAGTTAATCAACTACTTAAATCTCTTGAATTTCACCATAAGGTGGATCAAGAGTGCTCTCTATCGGAGATTCTAAGCAACTAATATCATCTTGTGCTTGTTTAATCAATTAATAATCCATAAGTAAGACTCTTGAACTTGCAGAAACACAAGTCAAGAGCATTCTTTACTAGAGAACATTTTAGATTTGCATAATCCCTGCATTAGGTTCATATAGATTAGCTAAGTCTCTTGAACCACGGTCATAAGACGAGGTCAAGAGCGCTCTTTGTCGGAGAGTTTTTAACTTAATAAAATTCGCAACTCACACCCCTTTAATTAATTAACCCCCTTCCCTCTTTGCCAGAGTATGCTTTGACCGATCTTAGATCGGAATACCCAGAAACGGCATTGGATCTCTAAACCCCACAAGAGGAACTTAACTAAAACTTTTCCCCATAACCAACGCACCGGCGTTGTTCGATAAACCGAGGCATGTGGGCAAATTCCAAGTGTGGCTGCCAGGTTACCTAATCTGGGCACTGGTAGTTAAGTTATTGAACACTTACCTTTGACCCCAGACAGGTCCGTCATGTCTTCGAACGGAGCCACTGAAGGTATTACCGGTTAGGACATCCAGCTACCATAAGTGAAGATCACAAGTAAAAACTCTTAAAACTTACCAAGAGCACTTGCAAAACCTAACATTCACTGGTATCTTTTGGGATTCACATACTTACACTTGAAGCATCTCTGATAAGTTGACTCCATAAGCACTGGTCCTATCTTTTACGCATTGTTGATAATCTGGGCCATTTGTCCATCAAATGTTTGATTATAAATCATATCTGTGAATGCTTTATCTATTTTGAAGTTCTCAAATATTTGTCTATCTTTCAATTCCAGTGATAGCAACGTGGATTGCTTTGTCTTGTGCTCAATTCATCACATTAATCATCTTAAATCACAATAATTCCTAAACAACACCTATCCGCATCCGAAACATCTAAAAATTAACTTAAACATTGAGCCATAGAAAACTCTTTGTTAGGGACTACCCCCCTTGGCTTCGTTAGGAGTTAGCCTAAACGGAGGAGCTAGGAGTAGGTGACAGTACCTAGCTCTGTGCTTGCCCCCAAGGTCACACCTCTCCCACTTTCTCAAGTGAGGAGACAGCTTTCGGAAGATTTCTGCTGCTGGTGTGCAATCGGCGGACAACAAGCCCTAGTTGTGCTTTAAAGGAAAATTTACATGGTATCAGAGCACTGGTGAGCTAAAGCTAAGAGATTTGCAACAATAGGATTAGGGGCATGCCTATAGGAAGACACAAACCTAGACTTCTAGATCTAGGGTTTGACAGGTAACACTTCACTATGGCCGTGCAGTTGAGAGTTGAGGATAGACTCCAGGGGGCACAAAACTTTTCGACATGGAAAGAAAGGATCACAAGGATCCTGGATGTTAGTGATGCAAAAGAACACATTGACTCTACAAAAGTTGCACCCATAGATTCGACAGATGTGATAGCTTGGAAGAAGATTGATTCCAGAGCCATGTTGATTACTTGATTATCATGGATGGAGTGAAGGACCATATAGTCCCTCACCTTTTTGGTAAGAAGATCGTAGCAGAGATATGGACGGCTTTGGAGAGTCTATACCAAAGCAAGAACGAGAACCAGAAGATGGTGATGCAAGAGAGGATGTGCAACACCAAGATGGCCAAGGGAGAAGGAGTGGTGCCTTATTTCACGAGGCTCACACAGATCAGGGATGAGCTTGTAGCTGTTGGCTCCAAGACTATGGATGAGGAGCTAGTTCAGATAGCTCTCAATGGTTTCTCTAAGCCATGGGACACCTTTGTCAAAGCTGTGGTGGCTAGGGAGAAGCTCCCTGATTGGCAGAGATTGTGGGATGACTTTGTGCAGGAGGAGACCCGCATGGGTCAAGGATTAGGCTCATCTAGCAATGCCCCACATATTGTGGATGAGGAGGCTCTAGCCCTTACAGGGAAGAGCAAGGGTAAGGAAAGGAGGAAGAAGGACGGTAAGAAGAACCTTGACGTATCAAAGGTCAAGTGTTTTATCTGCCACAAGCAATGACACTTTGCCTCCCAGTGCCCAGACAGGAAGAAGAAGAGTAACACTCAGATGGCTGGATCTGTAGAGGTGGATGAGTTCAGCAAGAACTTTAATGAGGAGTTTTGCTTGATAGCTTGCATGGCAAGCACCACAGGGAGCAGTATATGGTACATCGATAGTGGAGCATCTAGTCACATGATTGGACATAAAAGATTCTTCAGAGGCTTGCAGGAGGGTGGAACGGGGATCCACGTTGAGTTGGGTGATGATGCGCGGTATCAGGCGCAGGGAGTTGGCACCATTTCATTTCAGAGGGAGTCTGGCTAACCCCTCAGTTTTGCTGATGTGTTATATGTTCCAGGATTGACCAAGAACCTCATATCAGTCTCCACTCTGGAGGACAAGGGATACCAGGTAAAGTTCCGAGACCATAGAGTATATATCAGGCCCAAGGGGTCAGATAGGAGCTTGGATCTGGTGATTGGCATCAGGAGCGGGAAAGTGTATAGACTACACTTTGAGCCTGCAAATGCTCTAGTCAGCAGCAACAACAGTCAGGGTGAGTTGTGGCATAGGAGGATGGCACACTTACACCATGGAGTACTAAGGCACTTGAGACCGACTGTCATTGGAGTTCCTCAGGTACATGAGGAGAAGCATAACCACTGCAAGGGTTGTGCTTTGGGGAAGAACATTAGGAAGCCTTTCCCACAAAGTGGGCACAAGTCTAAGGAGCCCTTGGACTTGGCGCATTCAGATATGCAGACCTATGAGTGTCCATTCTTTCAGTGGTTACAGTTACTACGTAACCTTCATTGATAACTATTCCAGGAAAACCTAAATCTATTTCCTGAAGGCCAAGTTAGAGGTCTTTGAGAGGTTCTAAGAGTTCACAACTCTCGTGGAGAACCAAACAGGAAAGAAGATCCGGGTGTTGAGGACAGACAACGGGGGTGAGTACACCTCCACTGAGTTCAGGGAGTATTGTTTGGTAGCGGGGATCAAGAAGGAGCACACTGTGCCCCATACCCCATAGCAGAATGGAGTTGCAGAGCAGAAGAACATGACTATGGTAGGAGCAGCCAAGGCCATGCTATTTGATTAGGGATTACCACTATTCCTTTGGGTCGAGGCATACAAGATTGCAGTGTACATTCAGAACAGGTGTCCCCACACAGTTTTGGGGAGGAAGACACTCAACGAGGTCTTCACAGGAACTAGGCCATATGCGAGTCACATTCACATATTCGGCAATCTCTGCTATTGTCATGTTCATGTTGACACTAGGAAGAAGCTGGACCCTTCTGGAGAGAAGGGGTTACTTGTTGGTTATAGAGAGACTTCGAAGGCATACATAGTTTACATTCCTGCTTGCAAGAGGATCATTGTGAGCAGGGATGTCCTGTTCGATGAGGACAGGGCCTTGCGGAGATCTATGGACTTACCAGCAGAGCAACAACTAGCACAGGACATGAGGGTCAAGTTGGAGGAGCCAGATGTACAGGTACAGGTACATACACATGGAACAGGTTCTGGTAGTCAAAGGGAGTCAGGCGGATAGGATCCTTCAGTCATTGACTTGGAGGATGAGCTGCAGCAGGAGACAGATATCCAACAGTCGCAACAGGTTGACATTAAGCCAATGCCTAAGTGGTTTAGGTCCATGGTTTAGGATTCCAGGCAGGTTGATCCTCCACTAAGCTCCATGAGACGGAGCAAACCACCAGTGAGACTCAATTATATGGCACTGATGACAGAGTTGATTAAATCTGAACCTTCCAGCTTTGAGGAGGATGCACACCATGATGTGTGGCATGAGGCTATGGTTGAGGAGTACGATTCCATTATGAAAAACCGGGTATGGGAGGTTGTGCTGAGGCCACAAGGGAAAAAGTTGGTGGGATCCAGATGGATCTACAAGGTGAAGCATGCAACAAACAAAAGTGTGGAGAAATACAAGGCAGGTTTCGTGGCAAAGGGGTTTTCACAGAAGGAGGGTATTGACTATGAGGAGACCTTCGCCCTTGTTGCCAGTTATTCTTCCATTTAGACCATTATCTCACTAGCAGCTGAGATGGGTTGGCGAGTCCATCAGATGGACGTCAAGACTGCCTTCCTCAACGGAGTGATAGAGGAGGAGGTATATATTGAGCAGCCAGAGGGGTTTGATGTGGAGAACATAGAGACACATGTATGTAGAATGCATAGAGCTCTTTATGGGCTTAAGCAGGCACCTCGAGCATGGTACTCGAGGATAGACAACTATCTATGGGAGATGGCATTTAAACGGAGTGAAACTGACCACAACCTGTACTTCTTCACAGGTGAGGTGCCTCTCATACTGGTCCTATATGAGGATGATCTCTTTCTTACAGGAGACGAGAGGTTGATTGGAGACTGCAAGTCCAACCTTGCAGTGGAGTTTGAGATGAAAGACCTTGGGTTGATGCATTACTTTCTGGGCTTGGAGGTTTGGCAAAGAGATGGATGCTTCTTCATTGGATAGGGGAAGTATGCAGTAGAGATCTTGAAGAGATTCAGGATGGAGGACTGCAAGCCTATGGCCATACCTCTAGTTTCCAACTAGAGGAAGATTGATGCATCAGGGTCAGATGGATTTGATCCTACCTTGTATCGTCAGCTTATCGGATCGCTTATGTATTTGGTTAACACTCGACCAAACATCATCTTTGCAGTCAACTGTTTGAGTCAGTTCATGGTGGACCCTCAGAGAGTGCATTGGATGGCTGCGAAGCACATACTTCGCTACATTAGAGGTACAGTGGAGTATGGATTGGTTTATGAGGGCAGGGAGAGTGTACAATTAGCAGGATTCATGGATGCTGACTAGGCAGGATGTGCAGAGGACAGGAAGAGTACTTCAGATTGCTGTTTCAGTATTGGATTAGGGGTTGTCTCTTGGTTCAGCAGGAAGCAAAAGTCAGTTGCATTGAGCTTGGCAGAGGTTGAGTACATGGCAGTCAACATGGCTGCTTGTGAGGGTATGCGGTTGAGGAAGTTACTCTCAGGGTTGTTCGAGTGTGAGCTAGAGGCTACAATAGTTCACTATGACAATCAGAGTGGCATCAGGCTATCTGAAAATCCAGTGTTCCATGACCGGAGCAAACTCATAGACATCAGGTACCACTTCTTGAGAGATTGTGTTCAGAGGGGAACCATTCGGTTGGAGTACATACAGACATATGAGCAGGTGGCAGACATTTTTACCAAGGCACTTTGCAAACATAGTTTTGTGAAGTTCAGGGATAAGTTGGGGTTGCTATAGAATCCCTTCCTTGTTGAGAGGGAGCGTTAAACTAGTAGCAACAAGGAAGGTCTTCTTGCATGCATGTGTCATTGCATGCATAAGACTTAAATTAGGAAGTCAATTGTTTATACTTATTTTTCCTAAGTTTACTTTGGAAAATAACTATAGTGTTCTGATTATTTATTGACTTTAAGCGAAAGTGAAATTAGGGTTTTCACTTTACCTAAAGTTATAAAAGAAAGGTCAATTGGTGGAGAGGACACATAGTTGCATTCCAATAGAGACGGAGGAAGAAGTGTGAGAGAGAGAATTTTGACGAAGAAGATGGAGGAGCACTAACTCAGGAAGGCAGCCCTAAATTGCAGAGGAGAGAGACAAGAGACTTTGGCGGAGGTACACCATACAGCAACAACTCCGTACAACAGTAGTAGGCCGTACAACAGCAAGCTGCCTTGGGAACCGTGCCATCTCACAGGTTTTTCTCAGTGATTTTTAGGTGTTTCTATTTTTCCATCTAGGGCATAAATCAATTTTTTGATATTGTAAAAGCTCTGTATTTTCTTAATAAAAATATCCTCTCATACTTCTCCATCAGTTTTCCTATCTTGGGTTTTGTCTGGGGGTTTCTACCCAAAAAGATTGTGTCATTTCTATTGATGTGAATGATGTTGTAAATGGTTCTCAGTTTTATATTCTGATGTATACTGTAAAGAAGTTCATGTGTGGTTATTTTAGTTAAATTTAAATATACTGTTTTAGCCCTAGTTGTGCTTAAAGGAAAATTTACAATACAATGGTTATGCTCATGTGAATTGTCTAGCCTCTCTAAATTCAAACCTTGTTTTCTATGACTTCAATAAATCTTACATCTGTTTGGACAGACCTCGGGGGTGGTTATTTCTTTATTCCCAGCTAGAAATCTTCCAATTGAGGTTGGATCCTTGAGTTAGCCAAATCTTGACCATGTTATCTCAGATTGACTTGAGATTAGTCTTTCCAATTTGTGTTTCATTCTTCTCTTGATTGAGCTCTTTGAAGACCTCCTTCTTACTGCCTTGTTCCTAAGGTGGGCCATTTCTCATCATGTTCCTCAGTATTCTTTGTCTCTTGCTCAGCTGATTGAAATGCAATTTGTGTATGGCAATTGTCTCTCCTTTGCATTTGGGGCTCGTAAACAAGTTGTTGATGCTCCTAGGGGTGGTTATTCCTTTTTTCCCAACTAGAAATCTTCCAATTGATGTTAGTTCCTTGAATTAGCCAAATGTTGACCATGTTATCTCAGATTGACTTTTTTTCTTTCTTTTTCAATGTGGTTCATGGCCTGAGAGCTTGCTACGTCCAGGGATCCAAGCCAAGGGGCCCACCTGAAGGGGCCTCACCTTGTCAGCATTACATCGATGCCTAACCCTGAAGGACTTAGAGAATAGAACCCCCAACCTCGACCGTATTACGTCTTGGTCCCGAAAGATCCAACCAATTAAGCGAGCCCTTGGAGCTATTATCTCAGATTGACTTGAGATTAGTCTTTCCAATTTTGTGTTTCATTCTTCTCTTGATTGAGCTCTTGGAGGACCTCCTTGTTCCCAAGGTGGGCCATTTCTCATCATATTCCTCAGTATTCTTTCTCTTGCTCCATAACTGATTGAAATGCAATTTGTGTGTATGGCTATTGTCTCTCCTTCTTTGCATTTGAGGCTCTTAAACAAGTTGTTGATGCATCTCTAGCTTTGTCTTCACTATAAATTCTACTTTCGGTTTATGACTAGTCATCTGCAGTGTCCTTGCCTTGACCTAGTTCTTATATTGGCTTGCCTCTGTGTATCATTCCTTATTAGCTTCATCTTTATCCTGAATATTTGCCAATGTTTTGAAGTTATCTTGCCACTCCTTTTTCTGCCTGGCTTATTTAACCTTCTATGAGGTCTCTTTGGTTCTTCTCTTTTCTTCTCATCACTATCCAGCCATTTTGGTTAAGATCTGGCTATATGCCCTTGCTCAAAGCGCACAATATACTTAATGGATGTTCTTGTGATCAATGTCTTGCTTCAATGTATGCCCTACTATTGTAAAGGAAAGTTTCCTATGGCTAGGGTTTAAGAGGCTATCAACGCACTAGGGTTGAAAGACAGATGCAAATGGTTCTGCAAGTAAATACAAGCAAGATCAGAGATTATAATGGTTCATACCTTAGCCAAACGAAGGTTGATCTAAGCAACCCTTCAATCCTCTTCTTGCTCCTCTTGCTCCTCTCGCTCCCAAAGACCTGCAAAACGAATTATACCTCCTTCAAACCAATATGACCACGTATAAATAAATGATAATCAAATAAACATGAAATAATGATCTGACTAACATCATCATATGATCATAAACAGAGATTCAATCACACATTGAACAATTATTTGGGAAGAAGAAGGACATCGCATCTTTATTAGTCATGAAACGAAGTCCAAGTATACCTTCTCTTCAAGTTTGCCACCTCACGAAACCTTGATCTGGTTTTGATGCTTCTCTTCTCCAAGGAACTCAGCCTCCAAGCTCTGCAACACAAGGGGATGATCACTAGGGCAAAGGTGTGGGCAAAGAGAGCTCCAATTCCTTCAGCATGACAATGCAAAAGTTCAAGTCTCCTTTCATGGACCTCCCTACCTCTATTTATATGCTTTATGAAGAGTTAGGGTCGAAGACAAAGTAGTTACAACTGAAGGAGTCAGTTGCATAACTACCCAAACTACCTGAATTTCAAAATACGTATTTTTTTGACATTTTCAGGAGGAATATGCGAGTTGCAGAGACACTAGTCGTGTATGCAGGAGGTATACGTGGGTTGCAATGCAAAAAGTCACGTATTTAAGGCGTACGCGAGTATTATATATAGAAAGTCGCGTACATATGCGGGTTTCCTTAAAGCAACTCACGTATGCATAAAAAAATCTCATTTTAAGGGTATTTCTAGGCATTTTTAGACTTTGGTGTCTTCTGGAAAGTTTTAGCTAACACAGATACCTTTCCAACGGTGCAGAGATGAGGTCAAACAAAGTTACAGAACTCCAGATATGGGTCCTTCAAGTTAGGTGTTTTTTTAGTGACTTTCAATGACTTTCATGAAGTGTCGTCATGGAAGTGTCGACATGCGACGAAATCATGGGAAAGTGGTCATAGGTAGAGATGTGTCATTTTGAGCTATAACAAATGCCCCCTAATGTATGAGTTTAGAGGGGAAGACGATAGCCGAAATACATTATAAAAGAAACAACTGAGTATGGAGAGAGCAGAGAAACCAAGATCGAAAGGCTTGAACAAAGGTAGCTGAAAGAGAGATAAATGTCAGAAAAAACTGATCTCTGGGACATACAAGTCCATATACAAAACATCGCCATAAAGATACAGGCAGATCCAACATATGTATAATTGATGAAACTATCATGGTCGCTCAATATGCAAAAAGGCGCCAAATCAAATCTAAAGGAGTCATGGCCACAAATGAACAAGGTGGATCCATGCTCAACAATCGATCATAGCCACAGAAATACAAGGTGGATCTATGTCTCAGCAAAATGTCATATGAAGTATAGCAAGGTCTTGCGTAGCTTGGGCAATAACAAAATGATGATGATGCTACTGTCGGCCCAAGGTCTTCAATCCAAATCGCCTAAAAAAGGTACGAATCCTAACCATGCAAATAAAGGAGCTGAAGTCGAACATGGAGGAAACCGTTTGATTACCAGTCAATGATGAGAACCGTTAACAAACGCGAGGGAAACCACCATTAATGAAAATGGTCCCCAAGGTACCTAGTACATTCTAACAAGTGTGAATACAAGGACTTGAAGTCGAACACTTGAAGAATCCATCGAGTAGGAGACATTAAGGTATTCCCACTACCCAATAACGAGGGAAATTGCCACTGATGACTACAATCCCCAAGGTACTGTCATAAAACTCTAAATCTCATTCCCAGAGCAAGAGGTGTTGCAGTCGATAGGAAGAGATCCATTGGAAGGAAGGCATTAAGGCATCCTCCATCATCCAACACGAGGTAAGTCAAAGACTAATTGGATCTGGAATTTGGTACTGAATTTCACAACAAGGACCGTCGAAGACATGATGTAATGAACTGATACCAGGGAATGGCCGACACAAAAGGTCAAGGCAACTGCAGAATGGATGACAAAGGTTTAATCCTTGAACAGTGAGCATGACACAAAAGTGACTTAGGCAGCTTTTGACACAAAAGAACCAACGACACAAGTCTGCAATGTAGGAGACATTGACAAATTCCCCATATAATTGGAAAAGAAACCAACTGGAGGAGTAAAAAACTCTGAATCGGGATAAGGTCAAAATACTAGGACCCAACTGTTGATAGACTCAAAATTGGTGCTTTGTTCAAGGAAACAAGACTTGCCGCCATGATGTAAAATACATGTGAATGAACTTCCCTTCCCCTCTTTCTTGTAAAGGTTTAACGAGTCCAAGAAAGCAAACTCGGTACCATCTTCATTTTTGGAAAGCTCGAAGAAGAGACAGAAGAATGCTTGATAAAGCACTGATTCGTGGATTTTACGAGCCCGAACTAGTACATGCTCGTCGGAGTTTTCATAGTTTAGAGAGTCTGAAAACTCCAAAGAAGACTCTAGGGGGGAACTTTTTCGTCCAATTTAGTCTCGTGAGGCCGCAAAAGTATAAAACAAACCACAGAAGAACTCTTTTAGCTTCCGAAGAAGTAAGGCGCACCTTTTTCGTGCTTAGTCGGGGAGGTCCGAAAAAGGTTAAATTACCACCTACCCAACGCTCCTTCAAAAGCAGCATATAGCCTGAGTTTAACGAGTGTGAAGGAAGGCAAGATCACTCGGAAAGATCCATTTGATTACGAGAAATGGGGCTTACAACAATAAACTCGATGCTTTGTTCTTTAGGGTTTAGCGAGCATGACAAAGACATAAAGTACACTCAAAATCTTTTTCATGTTTTGGTCCAGAGCATGAAAAAGAGAAAACTAAGCTCATACCGGGTGTTCTTTTTCCGTAAGTTTAGTCCCTCAGGCCCAGAAAAGTGATAAACCTATGCCTGAAAATACTCTTCTCAATTCCAAAGAAAAGAGGGTGTTCCTTTCTCGTATTATTCCACATGGTTCGAGAAAGCGATAACCTACCCACCAATGTGGATGCCCATTCACATATTCTTAACGATCCTAAATGGACAAGTTTACTCGGTAGTCAAATCTATTTTGAGGAGTCAGACCTGGGCCTAAAGAAACTCAATATCTTTCCCGTGAAGTTTTAACGAGTCCAGAAAAGTCAATTCGCGGTCTCCTTGCTGTTTTTAACGAGCTCGAAGGAGAGCAGAAAGAATGCTCTAAATGCGAGGAGACGAGTGTCATAAGCAGGCGAAACTAGTTCCAAGTGCAAGGAACAAACCTATGCATAATGCAAGGAAAGCGAGCAAGATAAGGACACTCGGGGAACGTCTCCTCAAAGTAAAAGGTGTCAAGTTGCAAAGGCAAAATGATACAAGGCTGAGCGACGATGAGAACAAAGATGAGGGCTTATACAATGAGCTAAAAGCGTGGAAGCTGGCATCAGGCTCAAAAGTGCGAGTAGGATACATGAAAATGCAGTTACAGCTTGAACAACAAGATGAGGTCAGTAAACAATTGTGAATCCAACTGAAAATCTTGTCTCCAAGAAACAACAACATCAGAATCACATTCAGAAGAAAAGATCCGATGCAGGTCACTTTGGCAGAAACACATGCGACTTTGCTATCTTCTACAAAAGGGAAAGTCAAGGCAGAATCGACCGAAGAAAATTCTATAACACCAAGGCTTGAGGGTTTATAATCAGTAAGATAAACCTCAGAAGAAAAACAAAGATCAACAAGTGAGGTAGAGTCTGCAGAAACAAACTCAGTATCACAGGAGTTGAAAAATTCATAAGAAAAATCATACTCATCAGGATCACTGACTTGCTGTTCGAAGGAAGAGTCAAAAGACTCAACAAGACCAACATAAGAAGACCGATCCATGAGAATATCAGGCTTACTAAGCAAATTAGGGTTAGACTTAGTCACAATTGAACCAACATCCAAAAGAAGGTCAGATTGTATCAAAGACTCTAGGAAGACTTCATCCGAAGGAAGGAGATCATCCGAGATAGGACACATGTCTAAACTTTCAAATGGATCGACGGAGTGGAGAGCAGGTTCCATAGTTTGTATAGGATGACTCACCTTGTCAACTGCTGGGACCAAGTCCCGAGAAGGTAAGCATGAAAACAGAGGCTGCTTCTTAGTGGCAATTGAACGCAAAGGACATGAGGCCACATAGCTCATCCATGGCGGGGTAGTGTCTACAGTAACACTGGGAATTAATAAAGGAAAGACCTGGTCTCTAGTTGGGTCAGGAGAGGGATCAAGAAAATCCAGCTGATCAATAGTGACAATTTCTTCGCCATGATTAAAGTACATCACATGAAAGAATGTTGACACCATAGCTTGCATGGCATAGACATAATCACGTCCGAGGAGCATATTGAAGTCCAAGGGGTCTTCTATCACCAAGAAGTAAACAAAGACGGTTTGCCCACCCAAAGTAACAGGTGTTTGAGCAAGAATTCCCAAGGCTATACAAGTTCTTCTATCAAATGCCAGTAACTGACTAGCAGTCGACACAAGGCTAGGAGATCCCATGCCGTGCCAAGCACGAGCATATAAGATACTAACTGAGGCTCCTTCATCAACAATACAACGAGCAATCGTGTATGGTTCAACTTTGACCTTTATCTGGAAAGGTGTATCAGAAGGAAGGCGCGGCTCAACTAGGCTATCCCAATCAAAGGAAGCAATCCGAGAGCTTGGTGGGGGTTGATCCGAAGTGAGTTCAGTGCCCCCTTGTTCAGGAAGTTCTGAATAGGCAGTGAAGAAAATGTGACTAGCAGACACTTCACTCTCCAAAGGAAGAGTGGGATTGATCGATAATGGAATCAATTCAACCGCTTCATGAAATTCACTCTCCGAAGGGAGAGTGGGATTGACCAAAGGTGACATTGGTTCAATCACAGAAGGATCTCTCTCCGAAAGAAGAGTGGGATCGGCCAAATCTGAGATTGGTTCGACCACTTGATCAACCAAAGGTTGAGTAGGCTGTTGAGAAACTGTAGGTTGTTCAGGAGAAGGAAATTTCTGAGTCTCGGACCACACTCTTCGCACCTCTGCGATAGCAGGGCATTGGTGAGTAAGATGATCTCCCTCACATAGCTTACAAGGGAACTTAAGTTTGCAGTTTGAACGACCCGTTTTCTCAACGGTGTCAACATGAGTAGCAGTAGCTGACTGTTTGCTCTCAGCATGACCTACAGAGGCTGAGATTTTTCCCCTAGTATGACCACTAGAGGCTGGGTGACTGGGTCCAACCTGACTAAGAGAGGCTGGTTGTTGAAAAACTTTAGAATGTTCAAAAATAGGATGACCATGAAACCAAACTCTTTGCACCTCCACGATAGAAGGGCATTTATAAGTAAGGTGATTTCCCTCACAAAGCTTACAAGGAAACTTGGGCTTGTGTTTTGAACGGGTAGTCTTTTCAACAATGTCAACATGACTTGCAGTGGCTGACGGATTGTCTCTAGCATGAACCACAGAGGCTGAAAGACTGCCCCAGCATGACTTGCAGAGGCTGAGAGACTGGGTCCAACATGACTTGCAGAGGTTGGATGAGCACCACTAGCATGAACAACATAGGTTGAATGGTTAGGATCAACATGCTTTGCAGCAGTTGAGTGTGTGCCCCCAGCATGAACTTCAGAGGTTGGGTGGATGGATCCAACATGACTTGCTGAGGTTGGATGGGGAGGTTCAACTTGAACATCAGAGGTTGAACGGGTGTCCTTAGCATGAACTACAGAGGCTGAGTGACTGGATCCAACGTAACCTGGAAAGGTTGGAAGGATCCCACCAGCATGATGAACAGAGGCTGGATGGTGAAGATCAACTTGACTTGCAGAGGTTGAGTGCTTTGATCCAACATGACCTGCAGAGGTTGGATGGGTGCCCCCAGCATGAACCACAGAGGTTGGGTGGTGAGGTTCAACTTGACCTGCTGAGGTTGAATGGGTGTCCCCTTGCTTATGTGCCTTCTTCCTATTCCTCCTTCTTTTACTCCTTTTAGACTGTTGGTTACTTGTATCAGTACTTTCATCGCATGAGGTAGAAGGAGTAGGAGAATCAACTACAGGTGAAGGGGAAGCAATGTTTTGATGCCCTTGATATAAGGAGCTTACTTGAGAAGCATCAGGAGCATTCAGGACAGCTGGAGTGGAAAACAACCACACCGATCGCCCTAGGGTGAATCCAGGTAGATTCAGGGTGGCTGTCAAGGGAACACCAACATTGCCTGTGAGAGGAATAGTACAAGGAGTTCCCAGCATGGGGATCTCTTGGTTGGTGTTCAAAGGGGTGTTAGCCATAGTTTCAAACTAGGAGACAAAGTTTGAGGTTGGCATGCAACCAAAATTACAAAGCACACACCTAAAGGCACACTAAGTACGGACAAACCACACAGCACTCACTAAAAAATTCCTAAAGCCGAACAGACAGACATGTATAAGATATGCTTTCCAGAAGAAAGCTGATAGACAGTTACTTGGCGTCCCTGTAGATGTTCTTAGGCACAAGCGGAGGAATCACCCATCGCCCTCCCACACCTTCTACTGGGGTTACCTTCCAAGCCCGTCCAAGGTCAACCAGAAATAGCTTTTTGGTGTACTTGTGTATGAACCCTAGATGTCAAAGAGACTAAGGGCTACCTTAACTATATTGACAGTTTGGGGGACAGTCGCAAGCCTGGTTCGTACGCATGGGCAGGGTAGCAAAGCCCGAAACCCTGTCAACACTAGGCACCACACGGGGTCGGGAGGGTGGTATTGACAGAAGTCCCCAGATGCGCAAAAACCTTGGTCTACACTTTGGCAAGGAATCAGAGGGTTATCTCCTCAGTCCAAGCCTCCACGCGGCCTTGTGCCTAACTCCCGTTTGAGAGGAGCTTCCCAGATACAATCAACATAGAAAATGGTTTACCTATTGATTGGCCAGCTACGTCTGAATTTAAACACTTGTGGGGAGTTTAAACTCCTTATCTCACAAGTCTAGCCTGAGCTAGTTGGTGTATGACCCTATAAAATAAAACTTAATAATAATTTTTAAATTATATCGTTCATTTTAAAAGGATTTTTTTTAGTCAGAGGGTAAATGGCGTGAAACTTATGTGGTGTTTCGACTCAAAGTTGAAACAAAATGACTAAGCAAAGAGAAATGAAATGCAAAAAGCAAAAACTATTCTCTTTTTCTTTTTCAAATAGAAACTTGAAAGCCACAAAAGAATAATTTATTTTTTATTTTTTCAAAAATAATGATATGCAGTGTATTAAAGACAAAACCCTAATCTACATGCATATTAAACAACTATATGTTCTTTTTCTCTTCTTTTATAAATGCAAAAGAAAAACTACCTACAAACAAAAGTATGCAGATGACAATAACAAAGCAAAAGGAACTCTACTATACAACCACCAAACAGACTCTAGAATGCCCTAAAGTTAGTATAAACCCTACTTGGAAGGAAGGCTTGCATAAGAGACAAGTCAACTACTTTGGCATGGTTAAGTTAACCAACAAAAGAAGAAGGAAACAAAGACCAATAAGCTTCTAAGTTCAGACAAAGATCACTGACAGAGGCTGACCAAAAACATAAGCAAAAAATCATGCCAAGCAAAGGGGGCGGGGGAATGAGCAAAGAGAAAAACCTAATGCTACAAAAGGACTTACCACATAAATAAAGAACACCCAAAAGGGATGACACTAACTCCCTGGAGTCATGCACCTGCAGAGGACCCCAAAAGATCTACCAAACAACCTTCAAATAGAAGAAAAAACCACAAAAAGAGGAAAAAACACTATTTAAAGGGGCATACGCGAGTTTCACTACTGACAAGTCACGTATCATATGCGGGTTGACAGTAAAGCAAGTCGCGTATAAATACCAGATACGCGACTGTTCGATCTGCAACTCGCGTATGGGTGGGAAAAAACCCAAAAAAGGTCAAAAACTGCCTTAGGAAGGCAGGGGAGGTGTTCAATCAGACTTAGAAGGTGTTCCTAAGTGGCAAGAAGGACCTGAAACCTTGCAAAAGATTGAAAGAAAAACAGAGAAACCCCAAACAGACAAGGCTCTCCCCAGCGGAGTCGCCAGTTCTGTTGTAAAGGTAAGTTTCCTATGGCTAGGGTTTAAGAGGCCATCAACGTACTGGGGTTGAAAGAGAGATGCAAATGGTTCTACAAGTAAATACAAGCAAGATTAGAGATTATAGTGGTTCATACCTTAGCCAAATGAAGGTTGATCCAAGCAACCCTTCAATCCTCTTCTTGGTCCTCTTGGTCCTCTCGCTCCAAGAGACCTGCAAAACGAATTATACCTTCCTCAAACCAATATGACCACATATAAATAAATGATAATCAAATAAACATGAAATAATGATTTGACTAACATCATCATATCATCATAAACAGAGATTCAATCACACATTGAACAATTATTTGGGAAGAAGAAGGACATCACATCTTTATTAATCATGAAATGAAGTACAAGTATACCTTCTCTTCAAGTTTGGCACCTCACGAAACCTTGATCTGGTTTTGCTGCTTCTCTTCTTCAAGGAACTCAGCCTCCAAGCTCTGCAACACAAGGGGATGATCGCTAGGGCAAAGGTGTGGGAAAAGAGAGCTCCAATTCCTCCAGCATGACAATGCAAAAGTTCATGTCTCCTCTCATGGAACTCCCTACCTCTATTTATATGATTTATGAAGAGTTAGGGTCGAAGACAAAGTAGTTACAACTGAAGGAGTCAGTTGCATAACTACCCAAACTACTCGAATTTCAAAATACATATTTTTTTGACATTTTCAGGAGGAATACGCGGGTTGTAGAGACAACAGTCGCGTATGCAGGAGGTATACGCGGGTTGCAATGCAAAAAGTCGCGTATTTAAGGCGTACATGAGTATTATATATAGCAAGTCGTGTACATACGTGGGTTTCCTTAAGGCAACTCGCGTATGCATAAAAAAATCTCATTTTAAGGGTATTTTTGGGCATTTTTAGACTTTGGTGTTTTCTGGAAAGTTTTGGCTAACACAGACACCTTTCCAACGGTGCAGAGATGAGGTCAAACAGAGTTACAAAACTCTAGATATGGGTCCTCCAAGTTAGGTGTTTTTTCAGTGACTTTCAATGACTTTCATGAAGTGTCGTCATGGAAGTGTCAACATGCGATGAAATCATGGGAAAGTGGTCACAGGGAGAGATGTGTCATTTTGAGCTATAACACCTACAAGTTCAATTCATAATAGAAGGTACTCTGTTTTCCTTAGGATTTTCCATATCTAAATCAAAATAACTTATTCCATATTATGCAAGCTTTCTGCTTCAGTTATATGCGGTATTAATATGAGTTTCCCTAAATAATTTCCAGTGGCTTCAAATGCATATTTGTGCTGAAATTTTAAAAGGAGCCTTCCTAGACTGGGAGCGTTTGAGGAGCATTCAAGGCATGTCTTCCTAAGGTCAAACCTAATCGCTGAAATCTTCATAAAAGGCCTGGCTGTGCATGTGAAATATGCCCCCCCTTTCAGGACTAAATCTCTCTCTCTCTCTTTATATATATATAGCCTTAGCTAAGATGTTTAAACTTTAACTCAAGTGGTCCTTGTGGTTTCCAAATTTTCTGGATCCAGTTGACAATTATCCTGTAGGTTTTCTAGAGTCATGTGAGTTTGCGGATCAGCACCTGATGATAATATAGCTCCCAAAGGTTATCTCCCAGAGTTTCTGAATGAATATATATCTTTATCTCTGCATTTCGTCCACTTGGAAATTACTTGTTCCTTTGGGGAAGACAACTTTGCTTTTCCTTTCTTCATAAAATCTCCAAGATCATCAATCATCCAAGTTTCTTGCTGGGAGCCTTTACTACACCATTAATTTTTCACTAATCAATGATGAGATCCTTCTTAAATTCTTAACTATAGTAACCAGCATTGAAAATGCCTATCTAAAACAGCAATTAAACAGCCACATTTGTCCCCAGAGTAAAGCAGCTAATTTCAGGCCCAAAATTTCCATCCAGAGACTGCAGAAACAAAGGAATGCCAACCTGAAAAATGCCCGCAGCTGCTGTTCCAAACTTCCAACTGGCATAGCTGCTTGCAAGCACCCTGTGAAAGCCTCACTGTTTCCCGTGGAATATGGTTAATCTACTTGTTAGATTTCAATTTCTGGGGTATGCATGATTTTACTGTCTGACTGTACCAGCCCCAAAATCATTGTTAAATCTTTTAGCAATTTAAGTGATCATACTTCTCTTTGCATATCTAGGCAGTATCTTTTGCTTTTAGGGTTTGTCTCCTTTCTACTTTGAGCCCAGTTTGATGTTGAAAGAATTGCGCTTCATATAGTTCATAAGTTGAATCCCTAGAAAAAGCAGAATATTCAATATCTGTTACAACACTTGGATCAAGATGTAGTCTCCTGAGAATGATCTATGAAAGCAAATAATTGCATAAAGTCATAAATTTTTTACAGCTATCAGTATACTGTGCAGATTGAAGCAGATTCAGTATGCTTTCAGGCTGAACTCCAAAATGATCTGGACTGTACTGCTCAGGAATCTGTGAAATGTATTTATTTTGGCCTTAGATGCAATCTTTAGATAAGTTTGTGAATTCATTTATTTTGGTTTGAATGCTCCTTTTGAAAGCAGTTTGTGAAATAAATGTATTATCCAGGAGGAACTTGTCTGATTTTTTGAAGACATAATCATGACTGAAATGTTTATGTTTCTTTTAGTTCACAAGATTGGCAGTGATTGACATTAGAATTTAAGACACTGATGAAGGGCGTTCTTAGAATCTGACAATTCTACAACTTTATCAGACGTTTTGCTATCCTTTAAGCTTAGTGTCAATTTGATCTTTTAGTTATTTTGCTTTGCTGTTCTTTACCCCTTCAGATGTACAATTTATAAGTTAACAGGTTGCTTGTTTGTAATCTATATTCAGGAGTCCGCTATTTGGAAAAGGCAGTTTTCAATCTTGATTATGGACAACTGAAACTGGTCTTTCATGCTCTTGAGGAACGGGATCGTATTATAAAAAATGCACCACATCTGTGCCATGCTTTGCCAACTATGACACCGTGTTATGACTGGTTTGAACTCTTATATTATTGGGCTGGGCTAAAACTTTATGATCTAGTTGCAGGAACACGAATGCTGCATTTATCACGATATTGTTCTGCACAGGAATCTATTGAACTCTTTCCAACTCTTGCAAAAAAGGGCCATGGTAAAAGCTTGAAGGCTACAGTAATTTATTATGATGGGCAAATGAATGACGCACGCCTCAATGTTGGCCTGGCTTGCACAGCTGCATTAGTGGGTGCAGCAGTGCTTAATCATGCAGAAGCCATATCACTTCACAGGGATGAACTTACTGACCAAATCGTAGGTGCACGCATTAGGAATAATCTAACAGGTAATATACATGGCTTAATTGTTTGTGTTTGGCTAGTAAGCTTCAAAGCATTCTATTCTTATGCTTATAAATGGTGATTTGATGATTGGTGTAGTTCATAGTTTTCTCTATATTGATAATTCTTGAAGGGTGTCAAGATGATGCTATTGGTAAGAAAGGGAAAATTTGAAATTTATGATTGCTTTTGATTCTTACTCTTGGATTATGCATATTAAATCACACCATTCACAAGTTCTAATAGGAAAACCCAGATATCCATCGAGAAAGATGTGCTTGCAGTAGACCTATCAGCATATGCACTCCATTATTTGGAATTTTCTTTATAATAAATATTTTACAATTTCCTTAAAGCCCTTTTAAAACAAAGAAAGAATTGGATCCCAGCCCCCTCTATTTTTGATCCCATTCCATAGTTGATGGTGATTGCCTATAGGCATCTCTTTTTGACACAATTGTAGAAATTGGACCTGTTTAATTTTTTGATTGGAAGGATGTGCTTTTACTGATGCACGACATATATGTCAGAAATTGGCCCAAGCACCAAACAATAGCAAGGTGACATTTTCAAAATGTATAGGATTGTCCCAACTTTATATGATCCACATTGATATACTCTTGCCTTTCCTTGGGAAAATCAATTACATGCAATCTCATTTTTTTTAAATGCTGCTTATACTAGCAAACGGCATGATACAAGGATAATATACAAATGCTTGCAAGTCTACTTAAAGACTGTTACCCTCATATTGTATGAGGCCTTACAGTTGTGATTTCATCACACATTTCAGAGGCTTGATGACATTAATGGAGCATTTGATGGACTAGGGTTACATATGCTTGGCTTAGAGTATTGTGCTATCAGTTGGTGATTTTTGTTCCAGCACTTTGGTTGGAGGAAATCCATTTGCTCTCATATTTAGATTGAGGGTGGTGCTCTCTTCATGTTGCATATCTTTTATTGATGGATCAGACTGCTAGTAGATATTTGATGCCTTTCATGAGAATTTTGCTTGGGTTCTGGAGCACGCCACCTCATATGGTATGTCTCAGCATTGTGGTGTTATTCTTGGTATATTTACTTACTATTTGGAGCATAGTTGATAACATCGGCATCGTCAAAAAATTGGCGAGGGTCTTGAATACAACTTCTTGGCAACATCGGCGAAAATATCGGAAAAAATCAACAAACCACAACAAGCATTAAAAAATACAAAATAAATTCATTTTTCAAAATTTTAAACATATAAACCAACAACATTATCAAATAAACACATTGGCACATAAATACAGGAAAAACATTGTGTTACCTCCTGAGTTGCACTCAGTCGGACTTTCAAGTGAGCCAACAAAGATGAACAAAGTACTTGTTTAGGTTCAGAGCTCATAAGTCCATCAGGCCTTCTTGGCCCTTTTATTTTTTTTGTAACACATGTTTATACGCCCCTAGGGAAATTGTAAAAAATGTGCCAGCATGGTCAATTTTATAAAAGACTTGGCTTCGTAGACGTAGACATCAAGCTGACTAGCCCAGAGTGTTTTTTCCCTTGGTAATTATTTGTTGTTGAAGAAACGATTAATAATTTCTGAGTTTTTCAATCACACCTCCAAAGTTGGGGTAGTCATCTAGTAGTCATCTTGGTGGTTAGGCCTTAGGGGGTTATTAGAATCTTTGTGTCAATGTTTATAAACGTGCTAGGCATTCGAATTGAGTCGTATGGACATGTACTAGGTCCCCCTAGAGTTTTGTCTGATTCCGAGAAAATAAATTTCTTTTTTTTCCGTTTTTTAAGCCATTTTTAATCGTTCAATTAAAAAACATGTAAATGGCATAAAAACTTGATTTGGAGGTGGAATTTGGCGTGGGGATGCTCGTTTTGACACTTCGAGCATACTCTTTCCCTCGGGACCCACTTTTCATACACTCCGGGTGGTCAAAAAGTCACTTAAAGTCATTTTTCGCTAACCGAGCATCAAAGTGACACTTTAATGTTAAAGATGTGACATTTTGGCATGAGTCAAAATATTTAAAAAAAGTAAAAAAATGGTATTTTAAAGGTTAATGGGCGACTTGGCTTAGTGGTTCCCATGAATGTGACTTCATCACTTAAAGAAAGCGTCACATTAAATCATGTTTCACTTACCATTTCTTAAACCAAAGTTTGAACTCACACTTTGCTTTCAAGGCTTGAGTGTGGCCCATGCTTTGATTAGCGAATGGTTATATGGTGTGACTCATACTTTAAGGATAGCATCATATATTATTTGTGGTATATACCATGTGTTAAATTTATCCAAGGTTTTTGAGTTCACGTCATACATCCATACGGTTGTGAGTAGCGTGAGGTAAAACTTGCACGTGCGAATTGGATAGTCGAGTTAGCTTGGGTGATGTGGCTTGGTAGGTGGAGGAGGTCACCTACCTCATGGGAGGTGGTGCCTCCTCCATGTTATCACTTCACTTAACTCCATCTCTTTCCCTGAAAACTCTCAAATCACTCGACTTCATCTCCCAGTGATGATTCCCCTCCCCCCTCTCTGGAGTTTCTATATATTGAAGGAAATTTGGCCATTGTAATCATTAGAAGGTGGAACTTATGGTTGCAATCATTTTAATATTTTCCTGAGTATTTGTTGATAAAATGCGCAATTTTTGTGTGGGATCTATGGATGTTTGGATGGAATTTACTCTACATTAGTGAGGTAACTTGTATTTGTTTTCATGCTTGCATATGTTTGGGATTAACTTGCTTTCGTAAGGAAATGGTATTCTAGTAAAGAGAAAAGGTAATTCTTGATAGGTTACTCTTTTATTGTAAGTCATAGAAGACTAATTGGTATATGTGGGATTTCATGTTTGGATCTACATTGTTGATGTAGTCTTTTTTTGGTTTACACAGGTATTTTTAATCCCCATTGCAAGTGTTGAGAATCTTTTGCAGGAAGCCAAAGATGGAGTGTTAATGAGCGAATGGGCTCTACCTTTCCTTCAGTGAATTCGAAAAAAGAAGCTTTGTCCCTCTGATCTCACCAAGGAGGCGTTTTCTCTCCTTTGTTTCTTGCTCTACTCTGGGTTCTTCAACTTTTGATCCACAACTTTCTTGAAATTATTTTTTAGTTACAAACGTTTACATATTAGATCTATCATCTAGAGTTATGTTTAAAGTAGATCTAAGGTTTAAAAGTTTCTAGTTCTAGTTTGCTTCCAAGGTTTCATTTAAAATCCTAGATCTGGTTACTTTTCCTTTTTTGCAAGTTTAAAACTTTGAAAATTAAAAAAGCTTGTTGAAGGAGTTTTGTGCTTTTTAAAATTTCTTATCTAGCAATTTAGTGCTCTGATTTGTTTGGTATCCTTAAGAAGCAAACAAAGACCTTGACAAGGCAACTTTCTAGCTCACTTTCTCAGTCATTTTTCACTTAGTTTCTATCGGTTTTACTTAGAATTTTTTCGGCAATTTTTTTTGTGATTTTCCCAAGCACTCTTAAAGTGTTTTGGGGCATGTTTAGCTAATGTTTGCTTGCTGTTTTTGCAGGTTTTACGATAAAAGAGGAGGGAACTCTGGCGAAAAATCGAAAATTTGAAGAAAAACAAGACCAACAGAGCTTCTCTTTCCATAAAATTTGACCAAGAGCACTTGCAACATTTCTTTCTGCATTTCAACAACAATTTTATTTGTTGACTCCATTATTGGCACTGGTCTCTTTTTGATATCATCATATGTTTCTGCATACTTTGCTTATCAAGTATTAATCTTTATGCTGTTGTGGTATAATCAATATTGCAAATATATTGTGTTAAATTTGTTTATCAAAACTCCCAAGTAACTCACTCATCACCATAAACACTAAAGCCTTAACAACCTTAGCAATTAATAGGGTCTACCCCCGTTGGCTTCGTTAGGAGTTGGCCTAAACGGAGGAGTCAAGAACAAGGTGACAGCCTTGACTCGAGACTTGCCCCGAAGGACACACCGAGTGGCTTGAAGATTTCTGCCACATCCCCCCCGGGTATGTGAAAGGCGGCAACATTTTCTGGCCTCGTTGCTGGGGATAAATCTTTTTATTCCCGGAGTACGACTTTTGTTTTCTTATTTTTAGTTTTTTCTTTGTTTGATGAATGCTTAGAGTAGATCTTTAATTTTCATCTGGTGACTCCATTGACTTTTTTCAGTTTTTATTTTTACAAAGAAAAGCAAAAAATATTTTGTGGGAGTTCTTAAATGTCTATTTTTATTCTCACATGGCAACTTCATTGAAGGGATAAAACCCTTGTTTCTCACAAAAATTGTTGAGATTGATTGTGTGCAGGTGAGCCCATGTAACAGTAAAATTTAAATTTCGACTCCATTTTTCAGTTCCAGACATTCTCCATGATTACTGATTCTTGATATGGATATTAAAAGAATAGAAACTGCTGCTCTGGTTTCCCGTGATTGTCCTCCCATTGATTTCTCTAGGATCCCTGGCTTTCCTAATCGTCTCGTTAGTGAAAGGACATCTACTCCCCTTCTAGGGTTTCGGGGGGGGGGGGGTGATAATGATCACTCAACCAGATTCCATGTTATGATTTTTCTGTCACATATGAGTAAATACAACATTCGACATGAGGATCATATGATGGCGATGTTTGCTCATTCTCTGCAAGGGGATGCTTCATGTTGGATTCATGACTGTTTTCTTGAGAAATCTATTACTTCCCTTGCAAATTTCTTTGAAATATTTTTGAGGCAGTGGCATTATGATGGAAATGATATTGGATCATTCATTAAGACCAATTTGAAGCACTTCTTTCCTTGCAAAGAATTTCATACGGAAGATCCTAAGATATCTAGCATCAACATGGTGTACAACACCCAACATTCAGAAATCCATGATGATCCCATTGAGTCTGTGCATGAAGAGCCATTAATTGAAAAAATTGTTGAAGACCCTCCTCATGTAACATCAACAGAGAATAGTGATGATTGGGAATGCTTCCATGATTATTTCACTGATGATGATCACATTTGTACTCCAGATCTACCTCAGAATGAAACCATTACAGAATTTTATAGTGAAACTTATGATGAAAACCATAATGTGCATGATGAGATTCCTACCTGTTCTCCATACAATGATGACAGTCTGGAAGGTTTACTGCCTTGTGACATTTTTTTGAAGAAGATGAGTATGAAAATGAGGACAAGTATAACCTGGAGCATGATACAAGTGACGAAGACTCCCTTATGTCCGACAAAGATGTTGATGAGGATTCCTGGACATTCATGGAAAATCCAGTCTATGACATGTCTGAAGAGGAAAATAATGAACAAGAAACTTTTGATGGTTTTGTTGATAGTCCTATCTATGGCATATCTAAAGGAGAGAGCATGGATCTTGTGGCCTTGGGAAATTTTTATATGGAAGAGGAGCATGCAGTTTATCCATATGACTAATCTAAGCCATATATCAGTATCAGTAATGAAGACAAAGAGAAGCAAAATAGTCAAGAATTTGATGCCAATGATGAGGAAACTATCACATCTGACATATATCGGGAGGATGACTATTGGACTTTTATTGAAAATCCAACATATGAGACTTTTGAAAATATTTTTGAAAATCCTATCTATATTTCTAGTGAGAAGAGTGTTTATTGTGAGACTTATGGAAGTTGTAAAGAAGAGAATTCTGAATTTTCATATCATCAGTCAGAGTTGTATTTGAGTATCTTTAATGAGGACTTGGAGAAGCAATGTAGTGAAGAGTCAAATTGGGTGCAACTAATTGAAGATTTTTTCTAGCCTTCGTCTTCACATACAAATGTTCCTTATGATGTGGAGCAGTTTGGGGCTTACATATAGAGTTATGAGCAGATAAGCCCTTTGAATGAGTATGATGATCTGCTTTATCATACAAATATTTACATCAGTCCTATTCAATCTTGGATAGAAGAAGCCTGCAAGAGGACTTGCGAATTAGGGAAGCATCTTGATGACCTTCTCCATGATTATAATTTCCCGTCTAGCTCTCCCATCTTGAAGTTTCATGCAGGTTTGTATTTCTTGAATAATGTTTCCTTGCTTTGGCTGGTAACCAAAGACCAGGCAATTTTTTTGTATGTTAATAAGATGCTTAGGTGGTTACATTGGATTTCTAATTACACCTAACCTTTTTTATATCATGTTTAGAGTAGGAAAATAAGCTCCTTAAAGCGAGCATATACTTTTTGCATTTCCGTTATGTACTTAGGTATAATAAAACTTTTTTTTCATTAGTTAGCTACATTTATTTTGTTTGAATAAAGCAACTTATTGGTTCATTTGGATTTTATATAGAGTTGGTACTTCTAAGGTTTTCTTGTTAAGTTGAGATGTTTTTACAGGTTATATAAACCAGAGATTCCGGTGTTCTTGTATCCTCTCATTGCCTTAAGACTAGATCGAGCACACGTCCCGCAGTTGGATCTAGATCTTACCACCTAAGTTGTACTCGGTGGTTTTTTCAAGCGAGTCGGGGAAGTAGAACAAGTACACTTGTTCATGATCAGAGCTTAGAAGTCTGCTAGCCTTTTTTTGGGTTTCTGTTCGAATTTTTTTGTAACACGTGTTCATACCCCCTTGGGGAAATTGTAAAAATGTCCTAGCATGATAATTTTTTATAAAAGGCTCGGCTTCCCAGACTTAAGCATCAAGCTGACTAGCCCAAAGTGTTTTTTCCCTTGGTTATTATTGGTTGTTGAACAAACGACTAATAATTTCTGAGCTTTTCACTCACACCTCCAAAGTTGGGGTAGTCGTCTTGAAGTTTCGGCCTTAGGAGGTTATTAGAGCCTTCGTGTCAGTGTCTTTAAACATGCTAGGCATTCAAATTGAGTCGTATGGACATGTGCTAGGCCCCCCTACAGTTTCGTCCATTTCCGAGAAAAATAACTTTTTCTCGTAAACCTAGTCTATTTTTTAATAGTCTAATTGGCAAATTTGGAAATGTAATAAAAGTGTGGTTAGGGATCGGATTTTTCCATGGGGGTGCTCGTTTTCTAACTCAGAGCACCTGTTTAACCCAAAAGCCCCCTTTTCCTAAGTTTTAAGTGATAAATTTATCACTTAAGTAAAAAATCTCCAAAAATTTAAATTTATTAATTAAAAATAGAAATAATTAATAAACGAAGAATTTTCCCATTTTCCTAAATTAGTGGAAAATGCTTCGATTTGACTGAAATCAGTTTCTATCGGCTTCCCTAATTTAAGGCAAGTCATCTTCTTGATTAAAGCGTCAGCTTCAATGTTGATTGAGGCTACTACGAGTTTGCCAGATTATGGGGACGTTTTTCTCCTTAGAAGGGGGCATAATTGCTCATGTGGCACTCATCTGGCATGTTTTGGAGATCCCAAAGAGGGGTTGTGCCCATCTCTTGAGAGGTGGCACAATTTTCTTGAGTGTAACTCCCTCTAACTCGCCCAAATCAAGGGATAAACTCACTCTCAATCTCAAATTCGGCCTCAGTCTTCTTCAGTTGGCAAAGGCACAAATAAAGCCTCTGGGTCTCTCACAAACTAGTTTGGTTTGGAGTAAGAGAGTGCATGCAAGTTGTAACGTATATGCTATTACTATTTTTTGTGGAATAAAAGAAAGCTTTGGAGGCTAGTGGTGGTGTGCTTTGTTGTGTGGATTCAGATTGTCATGCATTATTGAGGTAAAAAGCTGTGTTTTTTCTCTCCGACTAGAAATAAAGCCTCTGCCTCTCTCACAAACTAGTTTGGTTTGGAGTAAGAGAGTGCATGCAAGTTGTAACGTATATGCTATTGCTATTTTTTGTGGAATAAAAGAAAGCTTTGGAGGCTAGTGGTGGTGTGCTTTGTTGTGTGGATTCAGATTGTTATGCATTATTAAGGTAAAAAGCTGTGTTTTTCCAATTTTTCTGTAGTATTTGTGGTTTAGATCTTACCTATGATGGTTTCTCCGAATTGGTAGGAATAGGAGTTGAAAGTAAGATTACTTTAATTTCTATATTATCATTGTATGTTTAGAGGTCCAACATTGCATGCTAAATAAGTTTATTTTCATGCATTTTAAACCTCTTTTTATATGTGATTTCAAGATTTCACGGGTATAGTTTGAGTTTGGGTTGAGTTGTAGGTTTCCTAGCTTCGAAACGGTGTGGATCTAGTTTGATGCTACCCCTTTCAAGGCAAATACGAAAGACATAGTCCCTTGGTACCTCACTACAAAGTGTTTCAAAGCGAAATCCCCGGCAACAAAAAATACTCTTTTCTCTCTCCTTTCTCATTCTTAAAAATATATCCCCCCCTTGTTACCCAACTTGTTTACTTAAGATCTTTGCATTAAAAAGTATAAATCTTGCACTTAGATCTAGTTCTCAAGTTTTATTCAGATCTAGTAAGCATTGTTCATTTATTTTGAATAGATTTGGCATAAAGAAATAAGTTTCTGCATGGTTTTTTCAGAGAAATCTATAGCTTGCATGCAATAGTTGTTTCTTTCAAATTTTAAAGTTATATCTAGCATAGAAGTGCACATCACATTGGCTGCCCAAAAGGAAAGCCAAGATCCCAAGGAAAACGTGCTTTCCTTAGTTCCTTTTTTACTCTTTTTAAACTTTTTTAACTTAGATTTATTTGGGTATTTTTTGTGTTGTTCAAAGACACTTATAAAGTGTTTTTGTGCACTTTTACTAAACTTTCCTTGCTGGATTTTAGCAGGTCTGTTCGAAAAGAGGAGGATACGCTACCCAAAAACTAATTTGTGGGACATCCGAAGCTTCCAGGAAGTTCCCCCCTCAGCCGGGCTTCTTTTCTTACTGTTTTGTAAGCCTTTGGATCCCAGATAACAAGGACCAAAGTGTGTTGCTTCTAAAGTATTGTAACCGATTAACAAAAAAAGATTCAAAGTAGGCTCTTTCGAGCCCACTCCCCATCCCTCCAGGGGGGATTCTGTGTTTTGTGGTTTTTTGCACTTTTCACTTTTTTTTAGTTTAGATGTGTTTTGCAGCATTGTATACTTTGAATTTTCATTACATGCTTTCAATATTCACAAATTCAAAGTAATCATACTACTTACCCTACGACTTCTTGATTGACTTGAAGGGGAAAGGGATACGTGGTAGGTCTAATTAGATAATCCATGATTTTTTGTAGTATTTTTCTTTAATCTAAAATTAACCCTTCCTTGCTTTCCTGATTGAGGTCCATTTGCACCGAAAGAGATTCTTGGAGGGTTTCCTTTTTAATGAAGAACACAAAGTTAAATCCTTAAAAATTACCAAGACTTCGTTGTGTATGCTCTGCACCGGCTGTGGTTCGTCCAATCATCCTGTTGTCCACCGATTGCACACCAGCACCAGAAATCTTCCGAAAGCTGTCTCCTCACTTGAGAAAGTGGGAGAGGTGTGACCTTGGGGGCTGTTGCCGCCTAATTCACACTTTAAGACACAGGAAAGTCACAACCTGCTATGTGTGTCCTTGGGGGCAAGTGAGAGCTGGGGACCACTGTCACCACAGTCCACAACTCCTCCGTTTAGGCAAGATCCCAACAGAGCCAAGGGGGGTAGTCCCTATGGAAAGACTAAGTTCCAGTTTTATTAATTAATTACAGGTTAATTAAAGGGATCTTTTATTAAGATTTAAGGCTGAGACTTTAGAATATCTAAGGAATGACAAGCAGCATGCAAGTGCACAGAATTCCTTTAATGACAAGCAAACCTTGAGATAAATAAAGACCAGTGCCTATTACAAATGGAGTCTAAAGGTGGATTACAACTTTACAAACTTATAATTGAATTTGAGATTTAAGTTAAGATTAAACTACAGCTTAGGTGTTGTACAACAAAATGAATGAGCAAATAAATAATGAATCAAGATATCTTAGCAATGTACAGTTGATCTAAATTTATCAATATTAAACAATGAGGAAGATTTACAAGTTATGAACCAAAGATAGCAGAAGAAAATGCTCTAAATGGAAATTATTAACCAACAGTAAATGAAGAAAAAAGGACTTTAAGTTTGATTTACTTGAAGCAATTTAAACAAATGTTGAGCATTCACCACATGAACAATTGCAGAACTGAAAGTAAATGAAACTGAAAGTAAAGTGTTGGAGTGCTTGCAGTAAAATAAAAGTGAAAGCGCTTGTAGTAAAACCTTGAACAGCAAGGCAAAGATAAAAATGGACCAATGTTTGTAGGACGTTTTGCAATGTCTCTTGGTAAATTTTAATAAATTTTATTAGAGTTGGAATCTTTGATTATGTTTTAGAACCGGTGGTGTGACTACCCCGATCTAGTTCTTCTCAAACCGAAGAGGGATTGCTGTTGCGCTCAACAGGTGGGAGCAAAGCCCACCCCTAGCTCACAGGCCAAACCCCAATGGCCCGGTGCTCATAAGGAGGACGTCGATGCGCCTAGAGACCCCCTCGGTCTACTATCCCTTGCAGCTTCCGAGTCACTGCTTTTAATCAATTCGAAAATCACTAAATGGATGCCTATTAAACAGGACTTCCCTTTCCCCTGGTCGTATCTCGGAGTACCCCGAAGGGTGATAACCGAGTAGAGGAGCAGGAAATAGAGAAGCTTTGTTGGTTAATTTTAAGTCTTGGGTGATTAAGATACAATGTAGATTTTAAGTTATCAACAAGATCACCAAGCGATGTCCCTTATGGGAGGTGCTGGTATTCGATCTTGGACTGAAAATAAAATGTGTTGAAGATTGCAGCAGGAAAAATAAAAAATGTTGCTTTAATTACCTAAGCCTTCACTTCTCCTGCTTTTCATATCCAGCTTGAAGTCCCTAAAGGGAGATGACAAGTGGATAGAGGATACACAGGATGGGTGAGTTGTATAATTACTTCTTTTAACAGAAAAATAAAAAGAACTGAACTTGAAAGAAACTGTAATTAACTAGAACAATGCTTAACCGCACAGCAATCTCTGTGACAGAGATGGTAGTCTGTCACAGAGATAGGTGGGTAGAAAGGAAACTGATTAAGCTAACCTCACAACAATCTTTGTTACAGAGATGGTGGTCTGTAACAGAGATAGGTGGGTGAATGAATAAAACAGTAAACTAAATGTTACTGAAATAAACAGTAAACTAAACTCACTTCAATCTTTGTGACAGAGATGGTAGTCTGTCACAAAGATAGGTGGGTAGAAGGAAATAGAACTATTGATCTACTTTACTTCCTAATCTATTTACAGAATACAAATGCTTTACAAAACTTTAGAATACCCCAAGAGAACTTCTCATTTGGGGTTTACAATATCAGAAAAAGAAAGAAAAGAGTTGAGGGTTTGAACTCCCTTTGAAACCGGTTGAAGGTTGAGGTATTCTGGGCCTATTCGGGCAGCACCTCCCCTTCACCTATGAAAAACCTGTCACAAACCAGCAAGCTTTACTTGCTGGAAATTACAGAAAACTCAAAAAACTTGTTAGACAAGGTTAGTACCAAAAATCACTATATTACAGCAAAAAATCTGAGTGAACATATAACAGAAATATGAAGTTTAGAACAGTAGAAATAAAAGCCTATACTGATGTACTAAGGGTTGGGGCCTTGAAATCAAGGTTTTTATCACTATACAGTGATAAAAACTGAGTTTCAAAAC
>LPNX010401681.1:36256-80908 GCA_001517045.1 Pseudotsuga menziesii
ATCAGGTTACCTTACAAAGAAAAATGGAATGTAGACAAGACACCAAAGCTTCCTCCAAAGATTGCTTGTATTATGGCCCAACTAGGGCAAGAACATTACAATGGCAAGAAGAAAATGAGAGAAGAGTGAGTAGATATTCCGGCAGCATAACAATAGCATGAGAGAGCATGTTCTATGAGGGAGTGAGGCCCCCATTTTATAGTTGAGGGAGACCCCCAACCCCTTGAAGATCAATGGCTGAGATTAGATCTAGATCTAGGTTAAATCTCCACCACTAGATCTAGGTTTTCGACTTTGCATTCCTCTCAATCAATCTCAACCCTTAGATTAATTCTTGATCAATGGCTTAGAAGCTTGATCCATGTCTCAGCAATCTCCACCCTTAGATCTAGGGTATTGACCAAAAACTCACCTTAGATCTCTTTTCTGGAAAAACGTGGGCCCAAGTAGGCGCCCTCCTCCAAAAATGGCTTTGACTCCTCTAAATTTGGGGCGTCCTCCAAACTAGCGCTCTCCAAATATATGTGGCGCCCTCTTTAAATGATGGTAGCGCCCTTCTAGATTTAGTGGTGTCCTCCTTATAACATTAGCGCCCCCAAATAATGGTAGCACCTCACTAAATGGTGGCGCCCTTCACTAGATTTAGACGCCCTCTCCATTAAATATGGCCGCCCTTTCCATTTGCATGTGCCCCCTTTAGAGCTAGCGCCCTCTTTGGAGGAGCCTCTAACATTGGCGCCCCTTAAGAGGATTTTTCCACCTTTAAACTAGGACGCCCCCTCTATTTTGTGGAGTTTTCCACCTTTATAATGTAGCGCCCCCACTTTTAGCAAGGGTTTTAACTTGGATGCCACACTTGGAGAGGGGTTAAGCCATCTTTAAACTTAGCTTGGAGTTTAGCCATTTGCTCCAAAAATAAATTTTTATCCCTTTGACTTAGGATAAAATACATTTACTTAGATTTAATTTTTCAATTTAATTTTTAAAATTTCCCAATTTTTTAACTTAGGAAAAATTAAAAATAACTTGAAAAATTAATATCTAGGCCATGGGGGGGTGAAAAAAATTTGGAATAAATTTTCCTAGGCTTGCCAACCCCCAAACAAAATTACCATGGCATTATTTGATTTTTTTCTTCAAAATCAAATAATATGAATTTTTGACTTAGGAAAATTAAAAATTTCCCTATGGGAGATAGACTCCTCCTGACCAAAATTGGTCTATCTATTCAACCACTTATCAGAAAGACATGGGACTCGAAGCAATGGCTTAGGGGGTTTCATAGCAATTTTATTTTGCATTCATAGCCCCTATTACAAAATGCCATGCTTGAGCAATTACATTATTACATCAAAACTCAGTTAATTAACCACCAAGGGGTGAAATTAATTAACTGGAAAAAATTAAAAAAAATACAACAACATAACGAAACTCCGCAAGACTCTATACAAATGTCTAGCATGGTCATGAATAACATTTGAAACCTTAGCCACCCCATGGACTTGACTGCTAGAACGCCCGTCACCACTTTGGAGGATTTTGAGTGAAAAACCAAACCAATTAAAATCGTTTATACAACAAGATCAATTGGAAAGGGAAAAAAACACTCGATGAGGGGACTTCCCTAACAACCAGTTCCATGGTGTGGCATCCATACCATATGACCCACACTAGTACATAAAATTACATTAATTTTCCCACGCAGGGGAGCGGACATTTCGTTTTACAAAGGGGCAATTGCCCTGCAGAAGTGAAAAAATTCTCAGATTTTTCCAAGGTACAATTTGTACAATTATGTACATCTTCATGTACATGGAGTTGCCACCTAGTCGAAATAGGTGGGCAACAGGGGCAAGCATAGAGCCAGGTACTGTCACCTACTCCTAGCTCCTCTGTTTAGGCTAACTCCTAACGAAGCCATGGGGGGTAGTCCCTAACAAAGAGTTTCTAAGGCTCAATGTGTTTAAGTAAGTTTTATGAAGGTGATGCAAATGGGTGTTGTTTAGGAGTTTGTTATGATGAAAGAAGATTATAATTCTAATAACTGAAAAATAAATATAAGAAGAAAAGCAATCCACGTTGCTACACTAGATTAAAAGATGAACAATATGACGAGAACTTGTGAAATAAACTAGCATTCACAGATAAAGATTTTATAAACTAAAGGACAAATGGTCCAGATTAATAATGATGCATGAAATGACAAACCAGTGCCTTATGGAGTCAAACTTCTGAGATGCTTGAAAAATAATGAAAGTACAAGTCTCGTAATAGTGCTAGTGAAAGTGTCCTACGATTGCTCTTGGTTTATTTTAAAGATTTTTAATGGTCTTGTTTATTATGGCTTTTCAAAAGGTATCAAAGACCAACTGGGAAAGCGTTCAAAGTTATTCCATTCTAGACATGTCAGCCCGTCCAGTATCCTAGGCTGGTGTCCAGTGGATTGACCAACTAGCCGGGACTCTAAGACAACGGGGAGTTCCGATGCCCTTACTGAGAATTGGCTTTGAATGCTTTCTACAACGTCGGTGCGTTGGTTATGGGGTAAAATTTTATTATGTTGTTATTTGCAAGATTAACAAGTCCGTTCACCGTTCTGAGTACGAGCCCAACTATGAAAGTCGACAGAGCATACTAGGTGAGGGATAGCAACGAAGTAAATTAATTAAAGGGGAATGTGAGTTGGCTGCAAATTTTATTAGAGAAACAAGTTAAACCCTCCTACCGAGAGCGCTCTTAACTTTGTCTTATAACAAAAGTTCAAGAGTCTTAGCTATTCTATATGTCTAAATGCAAGGATGATGCAAACATACTAATATGCTCTCTGATAGAGAGTGCTCTTGACTTGGATTCCGGCAAGTTCAAGAGATTTAGAATTAAGTTAATAAATTAAACAAAGCAAAAGTACATGAAATAAATGAAATTAAACAAACCCTCCGATAGAGAGCACTCTTGATCCACCTTACGGTGAGATTCAAGAGATTTTAGTTCTTTTTACTTTTTGCAAAATTATATCAAATAAAAACAAAAACTAAGTAAAAGAAACAAGAAGCTTTTCCATTTTAAAAACTTTAATGAAAGCAAAAACTTTTCAAAATGAAGCTATCTTTTCCTATTCTATTCTAACCATTTACTCTACAAGCATGCAAACATGAAAATGTGGACGATACAGGCTTCCCCCAAATGGGGGAAGATGGGTATGGGAGCCTTTATCCCACTTGCTTTTTATTAACTTTTTACAATGCTTTTTTTATTTTTTTTTGCTTCTTCTTGAATGAGCAAGGTGAGAAAGGGAAAGAGAGAAGAGGGAGGTGTTTTTGTCTTTTTCACTCTTTGCTTGCTTCTTTGCTTGCTTATAGCCTTTGGGCTCTTCTTGACTTTCCTGAAAATAAGAGCTTTTAACACTGAAATGTTATATGTTAGTCAAAAATAAAATAAAACAAATCTACAAACTAACTCTAAAAGAAAGTAAAGTTTTTACAGTGAAAACAGAGGAGAGAAAATAGAAGAAGTTGCGAAACGGAGGAGAAAAAAGGCAAAAAGAGGGCTGAAACAAAAGGCAAAAGAGGGCTGCAAACTAAGTGAAGAAGGCTACAAACTAAAGTGAAGAAAGAGGCTGCAAAGAGAGAGGAAAAAGGATGCAAACTAGAGTAAAAGAGGGCTGCAACTAAGGCAAAAGAGGGCTGCAACAAAATGTGAAGAAAGGACAAAAAGAGGGTAGTGAAAAGAGAAGAGGACAAGCAAGCCAAACAAGGCGAGAAAGGAGAAGCCAAAGGATGGATAAATGGAACTTAGGGCTTTTTGAAGTAACCAGTAACCAAAATAACTTTATCTTGTGGATGGAACACAAGAGAGAGAGAGATACTTCTAGCTTTCTTTTTGTAGCAAAAGATGACGAACCCTGTAGGTCCTGCAATCACAAAGTGTTAAACTCAAAATGGTTGTTTTGAAGCATGGGATAGAAGCAGCTGAGCTCACACCCTTCTACAATCTGTGAAGCCTGATAAGACACAAAAGCTCAATACAAGAAGTGAGATAAAAAATTATATGCTAGTATGCTAGGAAAATCAAATCAAGATCAACATTTCATATTACTGACTACTCATGTCCATCTAGATATTAATCTACTTTGCATAAATAACCAAATTGAGACAACAAATGGCTATTCTACTATGCCAACAATGGCCTTCTTGAGCTAGCAAAATAATTAATCACATACAAGTATTAAAAGAGAGGAGTTAGAGACAAAATCACCTCAACCATGAGGAATTCACCACAATCAAAAGCCCATAGACCTCCAAAGTCGAATATCTTTATTAACAATTCCAAAGCAAATGCTTGATACAATTTTCTCAGAGTAACTCTACCACAAAAGTTCCATCCTGTAGAGCTCAAAAGAGCCTCTACTTATACAAAGAGAGAAGACCAAAACCCTAAAACCAAACGCCATCAAATGAGGGCCAATCACCATGATTAAGCAAACTCAGCACATGATTGAGAGCCCAAACCTAACTCAAAAGTTGGTGTGAGTGAGGGGTGGCCTCCACCTAGGCAAGGCGCCCCCACTCCCAACCCTAACATCCAAATTCCATCCATTTAGGAGCCCACACGTGAGGTAGCGCAAGCCTTGAGAGAGAGAGGGCGTGAGCTTGAAGGTAGGTGTAGGTTGGTGTTGATGGGTGCCAAACCCTTAGGGTTTGCACAAAACAGTGAATGCATTCAATTCCCTGCCTTGTACTAATCATCAAACCAATCACTGCTTTCCAAATCACCCAACTCATGCGCTAGCTGAAGAGGACGACTTTGCTAACTGAAGGTGACTTTAATGCTCTCCGATTGTTGACTGAAGAGGATTTGTGTCGAGTTGAATCATCATAAATGCCCATTGCCATGTCATTTTGTCTTTTATTTTATTCAATTTGGTTTATTTTGGAGAGTTTTTGATTATCTCCAAAATATTCATTTTTAATATTTTAATTAATAATTTCTTCGTAAATGATTTTTTTGAGAAATTATTAATTATGAGGTTGAATGAACATCTGAAACTTAGGGATAGCTGGCCAGTTGATCATGGATGATTTTTGGCTTAAGGTTATAGCCTTCAATCACTGAATTCGGACCCTAGATGACTGACATATTACAAATTTAAATTTTTCCATTTAAACTATGGAAAAATTTAATTAAAAAAATTTAGAAAAATTAAAAAATTAAAAACCCAAAATCCAATGCGTCCGGTAAAATTTTTTCGAAATTTTTTCTGAGGGTCCTGGTGAGTTAGGACATGACCATAGTCTATTCTAATAATGTCTAGTAGGTTTATACATATTTAGTTGGGCTCTAATAACCCCCCAAGGCCCAGAATTCAAAATCAAGCATTCCAGCTTTGGAGGAAGCGGGAGAAAAACTCGTCGATTATACTCGGCTATAGGCAAAGCATAATTGACAAGGGAAAAAACTCCTTATAATACCTTAGTTGAAATTCTACGTTCTAGGAGGACCGAACCACTCAAAAAAACCTACTAGCACATTTTATTACAAACCTTGCGGGGCCATGGTCATAATTACTGAAAACAAAAACTGACTAGCCAAAATTGGCTAGGCACAAATGGCGGATCATCTGATACACTGGAACACAAACATTCATCATGTTTGTCAAATGGCGGCTCCTCAGCTAATCCAACTATGGTACAAATAAGTTGGTAACACATCCAACGATATCAAAAGCAGCGTGGGTGACTAGAATAATTAGTTCTCACACGTCAATAAACTTCCCTAGGTGAAAATCCAACGCCTCGAATTAAGCCGTTGCGGTGGCAAATTACCCAAAAGAAGCAGGAACAACTGGTCAGTGACCTCGAGACATAGTTAGGCTACTCCCTTGCGGTGTAGTGTTGAACACCGTCTCAGAGACTCCAACCAGCCTATATATTCCTTGTGGGTAGTCGTATCGGTTAAGGGATTTGGACATACTCCCCGTACCTCCGGGTATATTGGGAGTCCCCTTCCCCCCCTAAGTTTAATCAACTCATCCGACATTAACTTAAAATTTGACCAAGAGCACTTGCAACATTTCTTTCTGCATTTCAACAACAATTTCATTTGTAGACTCCATTATTGGCATTGGTCTCTTTTTGATATCATCATATGTTTCTGCATACTTTGCTTATCAAGTATTAATCTTTATGCTGTTGTGGTTTAATCAATATTGCAAATATCTTATGTTAAATTTGTTTATCAAAACTCCTAAGTAACTCACTCATCACCATAAACACTAAAGCCTTAACAACCTTAGCAATTAATAAGGTCTACCCCCGTTGGCTTCGTTAGGAGTTGGCCTAAACGGAGGAGTCAAGAACAAGGTGATAGCCTCGACTCGAGACTTGCTCCTAAGGACAGACCGAGTGGCTTGAAGATTCCTGCCACATCTCCCCTAGGTGTGTGAAAGACGACAACATACCCCAGGTGTGTGAAAGGCGGCAACATACCCCAGGTGTAATCACTACAAAATATAGAAGAGAACTCTGCCATGTGTCTTTACATCAAGCACCCCTGGTGCTTTTATAAGAGAGAAGTACCAAGCACCTCGAGCACTATCACTGAGCAAGACTGATAGAAGAGCCCAGCTGTATGCCTTGCATACAATCAATTCGCCACTTCTTCACACATGCACACAATTGCTTTCAATTCACACTTTGCTTCAATCTTATCAAAGCCCTACATGATGTTTGAGCATTACATCTTAATCATGCCTTAATATCTTTGAGTGCTTGACTTTAGGATGAACTTACCTTCTAACTAGGTGCTAGACGACTTAGTTAGGATGCTAATTCAAGTGCCATTATGCAAGTGTTGTAACTCAAGTGTCGTCATGCAAAACACTTTTAGTTAACTAGTTCTTCTTTATTAACATTGAGTTAATTCTCTTAACTAAATTCATGCTTAATTGAATCATTGAATTGATCAGTTCGAGTTCTCCTTAATTTGCCGAATTATACATAGTTTATATCACTTGGAGTTTAACTAAGTTCAGTTCTCCTTAAGTAACTGAAGTCTTTATTCATGTGAAACTCGAATTTCTCTATTCTCAAAGCATGCTTATCTTTATCTTTTATCTTATTTGCATGGTCCACATGTACCAACTTTAATTTATCTATCATATAAATTTGTACTAAGAAGATTTGTTGAATGATGTGATCGTATTTTATTACTATTGTTCCAAGTGGTAATATGCTAAAGTAATTCACTCTAGAGGTGGTCGGTCTCTAGAAGAGACTTAATAGCTTTATCCATCTCGTTATCCATCTCAAATGACCATGGTTAGTAATACATCACACATCATTCATGCTTCGACATGCACAACATTACCTCTACACATAAGGTCCAACTCGACAAATGAGGATCCGATTTGACACACAAGTCCTTAGTCTTGTCCAACAAGACTGTAGAACATCATTAATTTGACATATCAAAGCATTCACCTCAACACATGAGGATTAACCTTTACACATAAGGCTTAGTCAATCTTGAGTCCAGCTCAAGAATCTACTCCAAGTTTATTGAGTCTAACTTAGGCTCCCTTAGGCACTACCTCAACACATGAGGCCCAATCCTGGTGCACAAGATTGGCTTGGAGAACGACTCGTGATGCCGCAACTTTAACACTCCCTCTTAGCGAGGGAGGCATTATCTGCCATGCCAAGCTTGTCTTGGAAGTACATATACTTCGTCACTAATAGAGGCTTAGTCAACATATCTGCTAATCAGTAGCAATGTACTGAAGTCTTACGACAACTCTTTGGACCATGTCTCTGATGAAGTGATACTTCATCTGAATATGTTTCGATTTACCATGAAACACATGGTTTTCTAAGAGCTTAATGCAGCTCTGATTATTAGAGCGAATGACCATAGTCTCAAGCTTCTCCTCGAACAACCCAACAAGTAGCTTCCTAAGCCACACAACTTCACGACATGCGGTACTAGTTGCAATATACTCTGCTTCTGTAGTACTCTGGGCTATGGAGCCTTGGTTCTTGCTGGACCAAGAGATCATAGCTGTTGCTAAGATAAAACAAAATCCGGATGTACTCTTTTGGTCCACAATGATACCACCCCAATCAGAGTCGACATATCTAAGTAGCATCACTCCTTCATTGGAGGCATCTCTGAGTCCATAAGCAATCGTACCTCGAAGGTATCTAAGCACATGCTTAGCAACAACCCAATGTCAATGTCTAGGCTCAGGGATGAACTGACTCAAGATACTCACAACATAACATATATCAGGTCTCGAATGTATCAAGTACATCAAGGAACCAATAAGCTGTCGATACAAAGTAGGATCCATTAGATATGATATGGAATCTAACTCATGTAGTTTCCTCAAATTAGAAACCATTGATGTAGACATGGATTTGCAATCCATCATACCAAACTTGTGCAACACATCGACTGTGTACTTTCCTTGCGAAAGTAAAATCTCATCTTTCCTTTGCCAAACTTCAAGACCAAGAAAGTAGTGCATAAGACCCAAGTCTTCCATTTCGAACTCAGAAGCGCCCTCTTGCAATGAGCTATCAGTTGTTACTTCTCTAGTAAGGAACAAGTCATCAACATAGAGAACCAATATTAAAGGTTGGTTCTTCACAATCTTGAAGTAGGTCTGGATCAACTTCACTTTTGGAGAAGCCCAAGCTTTGAAGATAGCTGTCAATCCAAGAATACCATGCCCTTGAGGATTTCTTAAGCCCATACAAGGCTTTCTTTAGTTTTCATACATGGGACTCCTTCCCATGAACTGCAAACCTCTCAGGTTTCTATATGTATGCGTCTTCCTCAACCTCACCATTGAGGAAGGTGGTCTTCACATCCATCTGGTAAAGCTTCCAACCTAGGATTGAAGCAAATGAAATCAAGGCTCGAATAGTGGTGTACCTGGCCACAAGAGAGAATGTCTCATCATAGTCTATCCCTTCTTTTTGTGAGAAACTACGGGCTACAAATCTAGCTTTATCTTTTCAATACTTCCATCAACAACATGTTTGATTTTATAAAGCCACCTGGAAGTTACTATGGAATTCCCTTCAGGTTTAGGAACCACTTCCCAAACATCATTCTTCATAATAGATTTATATTCCTCTACCATGGCTCAGGGATGAACTGACTCAAGATACTCACAACATAACATATATCAGGTCTCGAATGTATCAAGTACATCAAGGAACCAATAAGCTGTCGATACAAAGTAGGATCCATTAGATATGATATGGAATCTAACTCATGTAGTTTCCTCAAATTAGAAACCATTGATGTAGACATGGATTTGCAAAAAATTGTGCAACACATCGACTGTGTACTTTCCTTGCGAAAGTAAAATCTCATCTTTCCTTTGCCAAACTTCAAGACCAAGAAAGTAGTGCATAAGACCCAAGTCTTTCATTTCGAACTCAGAAGCTCCCTCTTGCAATGAGCTATCAGTTGTTACTTCTCTAGTAAGGAACAAGTCATCAACATAGAGAACCAATATTAAAGGTTGGTTCTTCACAATCTTGAAGTAGGTTTGGATCAACTTCACTTTTGGAGAAGCCCAAGCTTTGAAGATAGCTGTCAATCCAAGAATACCATGCCCTTGAGGATTTCTTAAGCCCATACAAGGCTTTCTTTAGTTTTCATACATGGGACTCCTTCCCATGAACTACAAACCTCTCAGGTTTCTATATGTATGCCTCTTCCTCAACCTCACCATTGAGGAAGGCGGTCTTCACATCCATCTGGTAAAGCTTCCAACCTAGGATTGAAGCAAGTGAAATCAAGGATCGAATAGTGGTGTACCTGGCCACAAGAGAGAATGTCTCATCATAGTCTATCCCTTCTTTTTGTGAGAAACTACGGGCTACAAATCTAGCTTTATCTTTTCAATACTTCCATCAACAACATGTTTGATTTTATAAAGCCACCTGGAAGTTACTATGGAATTCCCTTCAGGTTTAGGAACCACTTCCCAAACATCATTCTTCATAATAGATTTATATTCCTCTACCATGGCATCTTTCCATACTTGCTGCTTAGTAGCTTCTTCATAGGTGGAAGGTTTTGAATCACTGATGTGATTCATCTGTGCAACGTACACTGAATACCTTTCACGCCTCCTTCGTTCTCTGGATGTGCCTGAAGGTGCTCCATGCTTTTCTGCCTCTTGTAGAATATCTCGTCACCATGCATATCTCCTCTTAACAGGAGGTTCATCAAGTGATCTTTCAAACAATTCTACTGGTTCTTCAGGAGCTAGCGAATCTGAGAACTCTTTTGGCTTCTCCCTCTCAACATCTGAATGGGGAGAACTAGAATCTGGATTCGCCATCATGGTAGGCTCATGCTCCTCCATGTCTGAATCACACTGAAGCTCTTTAGAGTGCTTGATTAAAACCTCTTTGTAATGAACAAATTAAATAATAAATAAGCATTAATAAATATTAATAATATTGATAAATAATTAAAGAATTAAATGAAAAGGCAAATGAAGAGGCACTTTATGAAAGGTGGTGCTCATCACCAAGGCAACCCTTGCATGGGTATTTGTACACATATCATTTTCTCATTGTAAATCATCTCTTATCTTATCAATCATATATTTTATTATTTATGGAGTATTGTAATTTGGCTTATTTGTGCTGGTTATTTCATTAAGAAATGATTTTGTCGTTTCGTTGGTATTAATGCCAACTTTGATCCGGTTGGTAGCCATCACTTCAGAGTTTTTGAAGATTCTAGTTTTTGACCGACAAAAGGCCCTTGGCCATAACACTCTTCCCCCACACCGTCCTCACACCCCTACGTGCCCTTCTTCATTCCTCATTTATATCTTCTAGCTACGAACTTCACCCACGCATTCTTGCTCGTGACCTTCGTTTGTCTCATCCACACCTCCCAAAAACCTAACTACCTGCCGCCACACTTGCATGCTACATCACCCTCAAACCACAATTACCACACGACTGTTTGCCATAAAATAGTAAATCATCAATCGAGCCGTCACTCTTAGCCAAACATTCTGCCGTTGTCTCAAAAAGAGAGCTGCCGTTAAGAAATACATCTCAACCTACATTAAGTGTTTGATGCCTCTCATGGATGGTTTTTTGCAGAGATCGAGAGTAATTATTCCTCAATTCAATTGAGTGGTGGGAGTGGGCACTACCAAATATTTTAGATTATTTCATTAATTTTGCAAAATTTGTGAGCCGCTGTGGGGAGAATTGATTTGCGTAGGCTCTATAACCACCCATTAGGAAATTAAACTAGCAAGTTTGAATTCGAAGGCTCGAAAGGTTAAACAAAGCCAATGTTCATGGGTCGAAGCAACTGTTGAAATATTATTTGGAGCGATCAATCACATGAAAACCGTGGAGGGGTTAAAGTTATTGATTCAAATGATATCAAATGAGTTGTGACTCCCACAAATTAAAAGAAAACACCAAATATTCGTTAATTTTATGAAGCCACCATTATATGATTAAAAAATAAATAAAAATTATAACAGTAATATTATTATTTATGATAATAATATTTATTGGTATATAAGTTTAACCTTAAATTTGCCCATTCAATATATATATATATATATATACAAGCTAAGACGTCCAAAGCATAATAAAATGGAGTCTCATGGCGAAAAACAAGGAAGATTTCCAAGCACTTTAAAAACTTATGTTTTAGTGTTATTTCAAATAAAATGAACAATTAGAGGGAAAGACATTACTGTTTCTATTGCTCCCATTGAATGCAATAATTATATTAGTGATGAATTTGGTAATGAGTTAGCAATTCTAGAGTCAAATATAGGTGAAAGGTTAGACTTTTGGAATAACAAAGAATATGCATTAAGCAATTTACAATTGAACATTGGAGATTATACAGGCGTCTCGCAATTTATAGTTAGATCCTTGTGGAGTAGGGACAGTGACCTAATTTTAGGATTACCGTGGCTAGAAACATTGGGGACTTTTATCTTAAATGATGAAAAGAAGTTTATGATATTTCCCTACAAAAAAAAGAAAATCACAATACAAGACATTAACATGAAGTCATAATCAAAAGTCGCGTCATATGAACACTGTAGAGAAATATCAAGGGTGATGTTGTAAGGAAATGAGAAATCAATACAGACGATACAAAAGGATTTCGACAAGGTTATTGCAGGTAAAGAAGAAGAGATCTCTCGTTTAAAAGATCATAATCAGAAATTACTTTTGCAAAGCAAGAAGGAAAAGGATAAAGTTCAATGCAGTCAAAAGTTAGAAGAGAAGATTCAAGCTCTCTAGTAAAAATTACTAGGAAAAGACGAAGAAAATTCCTCCTTGAAAAAGGTTAATTAAGAACTAGAGGAACAAATCGAGAAGTTAAAAGAGGACAAATAGTCATAAGACGAAAGGTTTGAGAAGATTTAGAATAATAATAATCTATTAGAGAACAAATTAGTTCAAATCCAGAAGGAAGCATCCAAACTCTTCAGAAAACAAATTCTAGTTGAGGAAGAAGAAACAAATACAAATTCGCTTCTCGTCATAGTTCAAAAGGATGCTAATCTAGCAAAAAAAAAGCAACAAGAACTCCTTACCGACACCCAAATTACAAAAAGCATTTTGACCAATGACATGGTCAAAATGAACATAAAAAAAGGAGTTATAAATTCACAAGCGAAAGAACACAAAATTTACAACCTGAGCAGAAAACGAGAAGATTTATCCAAGAAGACGATCAACAATCACCTCTGATGAAAATAGATCTCGGATGGACCACATCACAGATGATGCGACATTTTTTCTTTGGAATTCGTAACTCGTATCGTCTCATTTCGTCAAGTGTCGCAAGTACTAAAATAAAGGATTGAGAGATGACACTACAAGCAAGAAATCAAACGTAAGCCTTGTCTTCAATAAAGCTTTGAGGATAAAGCTTCCCTTAAGAGGAAGGCAATGTAATGAGCAAAATAAATAATAAATAAGCATTAATAAATATTAATATTATTGATAAATTAATTAAAGAATTAAATGAAAAGGAAAATGAAGAGGCACCTTATGAAAGGTGGCATCTCATCACCAAGGAAACCCTTGCATGGGTATTTATACAAGCATCATTTCTCGTGTAAATCATCATTCATATTCATATTGACTCTTATATAATTACCCAACATGGAACTATTTTCTATTGGACTATTCAATTGAGATAGTTTCGAGAATATCCGGACATGGATATTACACTCTTCATGGAATGTCACATCTCTGCTGACTTCCTTGTGTCTTTGCCATGGTACATAGATTTTGTAGGCTTTGGAAGATTGGCTATAACCAACAAATGTCCCTTTCTGTTGGGATGGCTCCATCTTTGTCCTCTTCTCTTTTGGCACATGAATGTACACAAGACAACCAAAAATCTTGAAGTATCCAACATCTGTTTTTTCACAAGTGAACACTTCTTCAGGAGTCTTCTCTTCCAGAATAGCATGAGGGATTCTATTTTGGATATAAAAAACAGTGTTGGAGGCTTTTTCCCATAAGGAGGTAGGCAGGTCTTGATCATACATCATGGCTTTTGTAGATTCAATAATGAATTTATTTTAGATGCTCCCTCTATCACAGAAGCCATCTTGCTACCTGATTTGCTCCTAGAAGCTTCCCACTTCAGAGCATCCTGCTCTCCTTTGAATACATAATAACTAGAATGAATTTACATTCTACTTGTCATTCTTCTTTTGTAGGCCATTGTTAAAGTTTTGGGTTAGATTAGGGTTTTTCAAAATTAACAACTTTGCATACCAATTTAGTCAATTACTTAACAAAGTAAAAGTACAACAATAGTAACACAAGGTAAATTCCAACACAGTGCTAGATGCAAACCAATACAACAGTAAGACAATTTAGAACATAATTTTCGTCTCTTTCAACTTTAGCACTCCTCAATGGTCCCTGTGCTAAAGTTGGTCCTTGAGATGCAAAAGACAAAAGCTCATAACCAAAATATATAACAGCAGCAGTACAAACTAATGAACACCAAGTAATAATAGTCAGTTGAGATCTGGTTTGGATCTGCCTTATACTCTGACATTTTTGGAATCAACTCTTGTCACTGTAAGGACAAGCTGGCAAAAGGAACGAATGACATACCTTGAGAGAGAGAGAGAGTGCAGTAAGTAAATACATACAATAGCAAATAAAGTGACACCCCATCCCTAAAGGGCATACACAGTCATGACCCAGCTAAGACAAGATACCTCAGTCATGAATTAGTCCTAGGGGATTCTAACAAGTCACAACCCAACATAAAGGAGACAACACAATCATAAATCAGCTAAAGGGGTATTCAAAACAACCAGTCTGCTGGGAGAAAGCAGTCTTGGTCATGGCCAGCCCAATGGGGTTCTGAAATAGTCATGGCCAGCCCAATGGGTTTCTAAAATAGTCATGGCCAGCCCAAAGCGGATACAAAACAATACGAAGGTAGATAAAATAAGATAAGATAAGATAATTTTATTTATGTCCACTAATGACCACAAAGTAGGTCAACAACACTGTCAGTTACGATGATGTTCGTGCATGCAGAAGGACCAAACGATCCCCCTTTAAAAGAAATACAATGCAAGAAATAAAATTGAAGTAAAAGTGTACAATGCGAGCTGGGATGAAGTATGGGAGAGCTCCCGCCCTAGTCTCAGCACCATGACCCTGCATTGGGACGGAGAAGCGCAGGTGGACAGGATCCCGGAGCCAAATCGACCAATGAAGGTCTAGTACTCCTAACATCCGAGGCTGAAAGAGGAAAACTGAGGAAAGTGCAATAGCGTCTGTTGGCCTAAAACGGAGCTGGTGGGTGCGGGGCGTCCTCTGAAGTGTTGTCATGAGGTCTAGAGGACCTTGTACGCCTCTCGGAGGGAGGTTTGGTGGGAAGCTGCCGCTGGGATCTCGTGGGTCAAGATCCACAAATCTTTACTGATCTGGAGACTGAATTGGTATCTAAGTCGGTAGGTCTCTTGGTGCCCCTGGAAGGTGGTAGCTTGCTGAAGAATGTCGTGATCCTCTGTGTGGTATTGGGTCTGGTGGGGGGTTGAAGAGCCTGTGCTCGAAACTTGAGAGGCTCCTGAATATAAAGTGCTAAACATCTCTGATCGGTGTAGCCACAGTCACAGCCATCTAGAGGAGGAATAACATAGTTCCAGGCCAGCCCAAAGGGAATACAAACATAGTTGCAAAATAGTAATAGGGACAACCCACAGTCATAGATTAGGTCACGACCCAGGATGAATACACAGACCACATATCAAGTCACGACCTAGCAGGGTACACAGTCTGCAGATTAGGTCATGACCCAACAATAGCAGTATACTAGCAACCTGTAATGGTCACTGTTCAACCACAAGCATGCACCCGACTCTCCAAGAAGGATCAACAAGGTCACAACCCAACAGAAGGAGGTCAAGACAGGTCACAGATCTGAACCTAGTAGTCCACAAGGTCACGACTGAGTGATGGTTGCTCAACAAGGTCACGACTGAGTGATGGCTGCCCAACAAGGTCATGGATGAGTGCTTGGCAGACTTCAAACAGTCGTGGTTTGGCCCTAGCAAGCCTTAAACAATCACGACCCAGCCTAAGAGGGCTACAACAAGTTCACGGCTCAATAGGAGATACACCACACAGTTTGCAGATCAAGTGCAATAGGTCACGGCTCAGCAAGAGGGACACAGTCCATAGATCAACTGTGAAAGGAGAAGCCCTTAAACCCTGGGATGAAGCAGCGAAACCCTAGCAGCACCAATGAAACCCGAGCAACAAAGAACACCAGTGAACCCTTAGTACCAAAGGCGTCACAACTAAATCAGAGCTAAAATGTTTCCTGAAGGATAAAGAGGGATACGACTTGTATTTATAACTTAGAGGAACTTCTAGAAGGGTCTCTCTCAACACCCTAGCTTTTAGAGTGGTTACACATAAAACATAGAAGATAAAATTAGGTTGACTTAGTGTAGTACCAAAGGTCCAATGGTCTTACAAAATAAAAACCATAATGTTAAGTTGACTTAGGATAGGGTATCAATGGTCCAAAAATAAAAACCATGAAGTACCAATGGTTGAAAAGTAAAAACCATAAAATAAAAGTCTTCTTACCAAAGGTACACACAATAGGGGCTCTAGGACCAAGTAAAAAGATAAAGGACCATATGACAACAAAAGGGGTCATAATAAGAAGGTAAGACAACCCTCGTACTCACAAGACCAAGGTGAACCATAAAGGTGGACAAACAACCCCTTTTACCCAAAGGACCAACAAGACCAAGTACTTTAATCTTTTCTCTCTCAAGGTATATTGTCACATGTGTTCCATATATATTTTTTATCATCACAGTATAACGAAGAAGATCCAACTTGAATGATGTGATCCTTTGGTCCTCAGTACTGCTCTTAAGGGTTAGGTGCTAGTGACATCATCAAAGGGTGGCCAGTCCCTTGAGAAGCAACCTAGCAATAACCGAATAGGAGAGAGGACATCACACATCATCATCTTGGTTAACTGACCAAGAAACAATTTGGTAAACTGACTAGGAATGTACCTGTAGGAACAGCTTGGTCCCAGACCAATAATCTGCCTGTTCCCATACCAAAATGTCTCTGTCTCAATCTACAGGATCTGCTTGGACATCACGTCCAAGAAATTGTTTAGTCCCAGACCAGAATACCCTAGAGACATAAAGGGGCCCTAACCATATGTTAGGGACTTTGCCATGGCACCAACCTGCTTGCTCCCAGACCAAGAACTCAAGAGACCACTGGGGGCCCTATGATACCTTCTAGGATCTTACTCTACCCTAGTTAACTGACTAGGGTACCATCCTCCTTGAGAATGGGTCTCGCAACTGCACTATCTTTAACAACCGTAACATACGGTATTTCCTACAAGTCAAATTTTAGTCAAATGGTTAGCTACCTTGCATAATCCAATAATTTAATTGCAATGGCAAATAGTTCACATAGTTATGTAAATATTTTAGGCAATCCTTCAACACAACATTTTATCCATATCTCATGGAATGTTATATAGCATTATTGGCTACTCACTCAATCATAACATGTACTACATGAGCTTATTGTTCGTCAATAAAAGAAACTATAATACATGCTCATCATGTTACACTATAACATACTTCCTAATTCTAGGAATATAGATATGCATACAATTGTAATGAAGAATATATTCAAAGACATTCAGATCTGATTTACAAGAGCAATTGATAATTCAAATCCAAATACTTATATTTTATTGTTTTGTGGGCTCTCTCTTGATATTTGCTTGCTTGCAGAGATTACTGGAGTCCTTAAAACTTTATCTTCTTTCTTGATAGAAGCTCACTGCAACATGGATCTTCGTACATCACCAATGACAATCTTCTCATCTAGAGATTATGCAATCATTGGTGTAGTAAAGGAAATACTCCTTTTGATGGTCATCATCTTCTGCATTCCTTGACTTCTTAAGTGAAGTCTCTTCATTAACATCAACGGTAGGGGCATGCTACTTGCCTTTTCTTTTCTTCTAGCATTTTGAAGCAAAGTGACCCTTCTCATTGCATTTGAATCATTTTTTTCCAATTGTCAAAGTCCTTGTTGAATACTTTTTCCTTTTGATGAGGAACTTCTTCTAAGGAAATGATTTCGTTCCTCCCTTCATCCTTGCCATAAGGGCAAGGTTCTCTTTGTTGGAGGCAATACTCTTGCTTTGTATTCGCCCTTCTTCTTGGAGGCAATCATGCCACAATCTCTCAAGGTGTGGTTGCACCTCTCGACCATTAACAGTGGCCAAGAATGTCTCCCATGAGGATGGGAGACCTTCGACAACAATTTGAATAAGATCATCATCATATATCGCTGCCCCAATGCTCATGAGTTGATCTCTTACTTGAGAGATCTTTGTAAAGAAGGCATCACCTGTCTTGTCCTTCTCCATCTTCAAATTATGAAGCTTCTTCAATGCCCTCTTTTGACTTAGAGACTTCTTCTCATAAAGATTGGTCAAAGTGTCGAAGCACTCCTTTGCGGTCTTCAATGGAGTAATCACCGGTACCAAATTGTCTTTCATAGAAACATAGATGATCCTCTTAGCTTTGGCTTGATTCTTCTTGAAGTTAGTGCGACCTGCATTAGTAGTAGGCTCTTCAATAACATTAGATATGTATCCATTAAGGTCATGCTCTTCCAGGATGTTCAGGATCTTGGCCTTCCAAGTGTTGAAGTTCAAAGTCCCTTTAAGTCTATCTTTTGGCCTTACTGAGATCGAGGCCATTGTTCTTCAAGTAATGTGCTCAACTTCTACGACTCGGTATCAACGTAGGCACAAGCTTGCTTACAAAACTTAGCTCATTCATGCCTTGAGCTCTGATACTATGTTAAATTTTGTTGAACTTTGATCTTTAATCTTTATTTGTGAAATTACTGAGTACATGAAATCAATTAAACAATCATACACATAACACACCATGTACCTTGGGGAAAACCCTCAAAATAATGAGGGAGAAAAACCCCATCAAATCTTCTTAGCACAATGATAGATAGCAGAGAATGTCTTTTACAATATTGGACACCCCTGTTGCAAGATAAGAGAACGAACACCCCAGGTGTAATCACTATGCATTATAGAAGAGAACTTTGCAGTGTGTCTTTACATCAAGCACCCCTGGTGCTTTTATAAGAGAGAAGTACCAAGCACCCCATGTGCTATTACAAAGCAAGCCTGATAGAAGAGTCAAGCTGTATGCCCTGCATACAATCACTTCGTCACTTCTGCACACATGCACACACTTGCTTTCAATTCGCACTTTACTTTGATCTTATCAAAGTCCTGCATGATGATTGCACATTACATCTTAATCAGATCAAAGTCCTGCATGATGATTGCACATTACATCTTAATCATGCCTGAATATCTTTGTGTACTTGAGTTCAGGATGAACTCCCCTTCTAACTAGATGCTAGATCACTTACTTAGGATGCTAACTCAAGTGTCATCATGCAAGTGTTGTTACTCAAGTGTCGTCATGAAAAACACTTTTAGTTAACTAGTTCTTCTTTATTAACATTAAGTTAATTTTCTTAACTAAAATCATGCTTGATTGAATCACTAAAGTGATCAATTTGAGTTCTTCTTAATTTGCTGAAGTATACATAGTTAATATCACTTGGAGTTTAACCAAGTTGAGTTCTCCTTAATTGAAGTCTTTATTCATGTGCAATTCGAATTTCACTATTCTCAAAGCATGCTTATCTTTATCTCTTGTCTCTTATCTTATCTGCATGGTCCACATGTGCCAACTTTAATTTATCCATCATATCAATTTGTACTAAGAAGATTTGTCCAATGATGTGATCATATGCTAAAGTAATTCACTCTAGAGGTGGCCAGTCTCTAGAGGAGACTTAATAGCTTTTACCATCTCGAATGACCATGGTTAGTAATACATCACACATCATTCATGCTTCAACATGCAAAGCATTACCTCTACACATGAGGTCCACCTCAACGCATGAGGATCCGACTTGACACGCAAGTCCTTAGTCTTGTCCAACAAGATTGTACAACATCACTTTGACATATCAAAGCATTCAAATTTCACCTCAACACATGAGGATTAACCTTTACACATAAGGATTACTCATTCTTGAGTTTTGCTCAAGAATCTATTCCAAGTTTCTTGAGTCCAACTTAGGATCCCTAAGGCACTACCTCAACACATGAGGTCCAATTCTGGAGCTCAAGATTGGCTTGGAGAAAGACTCGTGATGCTACAATTTTAACACCAAGCTCTCACAAATATGCTCACAAACAACTAAGAAACCCATTCTAATTTTTTTCCACAAATTTTTAATATAGTGGAAAAAAGTTTAAAAACAAACAAAGAGTGGGATTTAGAGCCTACTTCTTTAGGTCTCCAATGGTGGTCGAATGTATCTATGGCAACCTTCAATCTCCCTTCTAGGCTCTCACAAATGGCATCCTTCAATCACCCTTCCAAGCTCTCACAAATTGGCTCACAAATAACTAGCAAACCCAGTCAAAGTCCTAGAAAAGAGGAGTGAAATGGGTGAAATCATGTCTTGGTTCCAAAAAAAGAAAGAGATAGAAAAGTGCACCCCAAGCCAAGGAATCACTTGGGGAGTGTTACCAACTATTTTGTACAATAGTTGAACTTTTATTGAGCCACCGGTTATTGAACATGATGCATGTTCATTTCCAGAGTTCATAGTTTCAGTTTCTTCTAGACTTAGCTTGTTTTGGCTAAACCTTTTTTTTTTGTTGATATGACCATGCCCCATGGGGTTTGTAATAAATTGTGCTAGTAGGGGGGTCTTTAGTGGCTTGGTTCCCTAAGACTTGACAGTCAAATAAGGTATTCCATGGAGTTTTTTCCCTTGTCGATTATGATTTGCCTTTAGCCGAGTAATAATCGATGAGTTTTTCTCCTACAACCTCCAAAGCTGGAATGCCCGAATTTGGGGTTAGGCCTTGGGGGGTTATTAGAGTCCAACTGTAAAATATGAACCTACTAGACACTATTTGGTGTTTTCTATGGTCATTTCCTAGGTCCCTAGGTGCGTTAAAACTTAAAACATTGTCCGAAAATTTTTTTAGTGGACGTGCTCGAGTTTTTAATTTTTTAATTTTTTAAATAATTAAAATTTTCAATTAATTAAACCATTTATGGTTTAATTCAAAAACTCCAATTTGTAATAATTAAGTGGTTTGGGGTAGGATTTTGACAAATGGGGGCTCATTTTCTAAGCCAGGTTACCCATTTAACCCTTAAACCCACTTATCCTAAGTTTCTGATGATTATTTTGCACTTAATTAAATATTTTCTCAAAATTAATAAATGAGGAATATTTAATTAAAATAATCAGAAAGAAATGGAGATAAATAAAAAACTATCCAAAATAATCCAAATGGAATAAAGTAAAGAGCTAAATGACATGGCAAAGGGCATCTAAGAAGATTCCAATCACCACCTACCTCATTTGAGTCAAACTCGAAGCACTGCATATGACTTGGCATTGGGATTTGCGCCTTCCTTAGCTAGCTTGGGTGAATTGCTTTGATGGCATTTGTTTATTGGTTGAGTAATGATAACAATGTGATAGGGTGGGTGCCTTGCCTAGGTGGAGGCCACCTCACCCCAATCACAACTACCATGATCTAGTTCATCCTCAAATCAAGGCGTTGAGCTCCAGTTGGTTGGTGGGATGTGCCCTCTTGGCCTCTCCTTAATGCAATGCGCATTAGCTCCTTGACTCTCTTCCATTTGTGTATAAATAAGAGGTCTCTTCTCTCATTTCAGGGTGGATGATTTTTGCAGAGAACCTCTGGTGATAAATATTGTAATGCTTGTTGCTTTCATGCAATTATTTGAATAAAGAAAGGCTTTGGAGGCTCATGTGGTGTGGTTCTTGGATGCATATGGTTTGGTGAATGAGGTGATACAATTTCAAATTTTTTCTCTTGCTTTGCTAATCTATGGTTATTGATCAATGCTTTAGAGGGCTTACATAAGCACATAAGAATATATATTTGTACTCTCAAGTTATCTATTTACTTATTTACTCTTAGAGATCTTAAAGAGCATTGTCTTATTCAGTTGTATCTCATGCTTTTATTTATTTCAATTAGTAGATGGTACATGATCTAATACCCATTTTTGCAAGTGTATGAGTTCTTTGTTTGTAGATCACTCCACTCTACTGAGGAAAAGGTTGAGCTAGTTTGCATCTCCTTTTCTTGGAGCCAAGTATAAAAATTCAACAACTATTTGCTAAGTGAGATCCAAGGTTGCTTCAATGATTCAAGATCTAGGTGGTTCTACCTCTCTTATTCACCTTTAAAATCAAATTTCAACTCTTAAATTGGTTATTAAGGTTTGGATCTCAAGTTTCCCATTCTTCTCCAAACCTTGTGCTCTCGACTTTGCTTCATGAGCTTGTTTCTTGTCTCTTTCGCTACCCCTTACTTCCATTTTTGTTTGGCTGCCCCTTACCTTTGTTGCTGCTGCCCTCACCTCTATTTGCTAGCCTCCTCTTAAGCTTGCTTTCGCCCTTCTCCTTGTAGCCATCTTTCCTCCTCCTCCTTTCGCCTTTGTTCGTCTTTTTGCCCTCCTTTCTTTGCTTCTTGCCTTCTTCTCTTGCTTCCTAACTTCTTCCTTCGATTTGCTTCTTCTTTTTCATCTTCCATTTTACTTCTAGTTTTGAGTTTAAACACTTAGCTAGTTTCACTTTAAAGTTTTGTTTCTAACTTGCATCTAGTTAGCTCTTTTTTAAGCTTTCTAATTCACTTAACTTTAATCTATCTCATACTTGGTTCATTTTTTCAATTTTCAAAGTTTATAGATCTTAGTTGCTAGTTCATACTTAGTTTCTTTTTAGAGCTTAGTTTTAGATCTTTTTATTTTTATTTTTACTAACTCCTAACAAGTTAGTGTTCAAAGCTCTCATTTTCAGGAAGACAAGAAGCTTCGACTCGAATCAAGAAAGCCCAAAGGGTAGAAGCAAACAAAGAGCAAAAAGACAAACTCCTTGAAAAGTACTTCCCTCTTCTTTCATTCCCCCATCCCATATTGTGCTTTCAAGCGAAGACAAAAACATCAAAGCATTGTAATAATTAATAAAGAGCAAGTGGGATAAAGGCTCCCACACCCCACTTCCCCCATTTGGGGGAATCCTGTATCGTCCATTGTCTATTTTCGCACTTTACTTTGCTTTATACCTGCATAGTAAATTGTTAGAGTAGAATAGAAAACGTTAGCGTCATCTTTTGAAAAAGTTTGCTAGATCTCAGTTTGCTAGTGTAGTTTTGCTTCACTTTTCAAGTATTTTTATCTTGTATAAATTGTTAAAAAGAACTCAAAGTCTCTGGAATCTCACTGAAAAGTGGATCAAGAGCACTCTCTATTGGAGAGGTTTTGCTTTGTCTTAGATTAGATTTCCTGTTTTCATATAAATTGCTAAATAAAAAAAAATCTCTTGAATCTCACCGAAAGGTGGATCAAGAGTGCTCTCCGCGGGAGAGTTTGTTGTTTAATTTTTAGTTCATTTACTTTAGCATTTTTTACCTTTTCCAAAAATCTCTTGAATCTCGCCATAAGGCGGATCAAGAGTGCTGTCTGTCGGAGAGTTTTTCGATGGTTCTTGTTCACAACATTTAATAAAATTGGAATTTACATTTACTACATTGTGTATGCTCTGCCCACTTGTCGGATACCTAGAAGCAGTTGTAGATTCATTAAATCTTGACCTTTTAATCCACTTCAACCATAAATAAAACACTCTCCCAAGAAAACCAACGAAAATCCGACGTTGATCGCTAATAATCGAAAGTGGGCAAATTCTGCCTGGAAACGCAGGAACCACTGTACCGAGACCTTGAAAGCACAGCTAGACTACATCCTTGTTGGTGTAGTGTTGAAAACCACTATAGAGACTCTGGATAGCCCACATGTTCTTGTACGAAACCACTTAGACTATTATCTGGACCTACGTTGTTGGGAGCAGGAGTGAAAAGCAAATTTTTCAAAAGATTCTGATTTGGGTGCGTTTTTTATATAATATATATTTTAATATATTTTGATGCATATATTTAAAAAAAACATGTATTATGCTAGTTTAGCTATATAAAACATAGATATAACCATTTAATGCACATGTCACATATAACATCAATCATCTAGGAGCTAGGACTTGTAGCATTGTCATCAAATGATCAGTCATCAACAACATCAATCTTCAAATTTCAGCATATAATATTTTCCATCATCAAACTCTAACAGTCTAATAGATAACATCAACCATGAAATGAAACAAAGCATCATAATATCATATCCAATACCAAAGATTTGTAAGATCATAAGATGATAAGAATCAAGATGCAATCAACAATTTAAAGTTCAAACTTCAAACTTCAAAGTAGGCCATAATGTTTACAAAATAGGCCATAATAAACATGAAATACAAAGTATTATGATACTATCTACTAATCTACTAAGTTTTCCTCTTGTCACGATAAACTTCCAATTTTTTTTCTTGTGTTCTAGGTGGAATAGGAGCTACTGGAAGTGATCGTGGAACACGAGAAGAAGATGAATGGCCCCCACGGATTGTCGGACATTGTGAAGCTAAAGGAAAAAATCCTGCATCTGGTTGGGGGTGGCATCTCTGATGTATGAATCGAATCACCCTCGTGATCACCCAATAGTTCATCCTCCAAGCGCTCTAATGCAATGGATCCATCCTCCACATTAGCCTCCTATGGATTGTTGTCCCAAGTCAAAAAAGTTCTATCATTCTTGGCCGCTTCCTAAGTTGCACGAAACGTGGAAAAGTTTTCGAGTTTCTGAAACTGGGACGCCTAGAAACGTGACCCCCAAAAATGGGTACGCCAGGGGAAACGTCGTATATATATATATATTACTTTAAAATACCTCATTGTTTTGTAAAAAAATAAGAATGAGACAAATAAACAAGAATTGAGAAGAAAATCACATCTTTATTAACTGATCCTTTATCAGATGAGGCTTTAAATCCAAAATTAGCCTTTATAAGTTTATACTTGAGGCTTTATGTGCTGCATAAGCTTAGCCTTTATAAGAAAAAGATGTTGCACAAATAAAAAAAACAAAACGATGATCAATATTTTAATCAAAACGTTGATCGAAGGATGCTGTGATCAAAACGTTGGTCAATATTTTAATAACAGAGTTTGGACTTTGCTTATAACTTGTCAACAACTGCCCCTGCTGTATGACTGCAAGAAAAAGACAAAAAATAAAAAATTGATGGAATCTTACTATTCAGTCTCTTTTGAAGGACGCTCTTCTCAAAACATTGTGAATAGTTTATGACAAACATGTGTTTATAAATATTTTAGAATAGAGTTTTAGATGTTTCTAGGTGTTAATTAGGTAAACTAAAAATTAATTTTAAGAAAAACCACTGTTTTTGAACCCCACGATCGAAAAAAAATTGGAAATGCGTCGTACAGCACAGAAAGTACCCGAAACTCCACCAGCTGTAACGTACGGCGTTTCCAAATTGTGAAACTCTGTACAGTACAACTAGCGGCGTTTTGTACCAGTACCCGCATTTCGGGGAGTTTCCGGTACTAGTGAGCCCTTCCCGACAGAGTTTCCTGCAACTTAGGCCGCTTCACAATAATGGGACAACAACCTCAAGTTGTAGTGCACATAAAACAAACTTTCGGTCCGTTCTATATTCAAGCTATTTCTCTTGACGTTGTGGATGAAGCTGTAGGTGCTCCAACACCTCTTTGTAGGAGAACTATTGACAACCCGTGAAAGCACCCTCACCACCAATTTATGCAAATATGTGGCACCACTGCCATACATGTTCCACCAACGGATAGGATCCAACCTCTCTCGATCTTTGGTTGCATGCAAGGTACCAAAGACTCTATGTTCACTGATGTATTGGCTCAATTCACTCCGTACTTGAGCACACTCCTCCTCATCAGGGACCAACTTGTCCAATGCAAGCATATACCCATTTTGCACCTCTGGATCCGTGTGTGGTCTTTTCCTAACTCCATTGCCAGGTGCCAGTTGTTCCAACCAAGATGGAGAATAATATTTTGGGGTAAGGACATAAGCAAGGGCATGGAGTGGAACATTCAAATTATCCCACCTTTTGACCACATGTTTATGAATATGGTCACACAAGATTGCATCTCTTTGCTCAACAATGTCTTTGATATGACCAAGCATGCTATCCATTTGCTCATACACCTCTCCAATCACTGGCTGATATGTATCTGCAAAACGAATCATATTATAAACGGTCTTGGTGAATTGTAGAACATATTTAACTTCTGCCTAGAAATGACCATCAAGAACGGTGTCCTCCACCTCCTGAAAGTCATTTCTGTCAGATGCGCTTGCAACTTTGTCTTTAAATCCCTGCCATGAATCACTTGGGACCATACTAGCCAATGCCTCTCTTACCTTCAACAGCCTCCTGAAGGTGAGGTAGTAGCTAGCAAATCTAGTCTTTGCAATCTTCAATAGCTCCAACCTAGAGTGATTGCGAAAAATGTGGTGGGCCATGCTATGATTGGTGATAAATTTTATCATTTTCTTACCTCTCTTGTACAAGGCACCAATCCATCGGTAACTAGGGTCCTTCATCTTAACAATATCATGCATCAAAATGTTCAATGTGTGAACCAAACACCCTAACGAAAATATGTTGGGATACCTATCCTCAATGATTCCTCCTGCTGCCTTGCAATTAGCAGCATTATTTGTGATGACTTGAATGACATTGTATGGCCCAATTGTTTGAATGGTTTCAAGTAAAGGTTGTGCAATATTAATACTAGTCTTGTAGCTATCTGAGTAGTAATGAGTTGAAGGAAAGACCGCACCACTAGCAGACACATTAAGAATATTTATCAATGGCTTGCCTTTAATATTTGTCCACCCATCAGATACAATGGATACCCCATAGTTCGACCAATCATTTGTAAAGTTTCCAAGAGCACTATTGATTTTGGCTCTTTCCCTGTCAAGTTCCACGGTTCTAGCTTTGTCATACCCAGGGCTCCTATATCCTTTAGGGGCACCATTGATGGCTTGTACCATTTCATGCCAATACGGTGAGCGAAGAACATTGAATGGCACACCACATGCATAGAGAAACCTGTAAATTTTTTAATCCACATCATCTTTGCAACCAAGGTCAAGGAAATCTGATAATGTTTTTCGCATAGGCGAGAATCCACTAGCATGGGTGGATGATGATCCAGATCCACTACTAAACATTCTCTGTGGGGATTCAGATTTGACCCTTGATCTCTTGGAATTGTTTTGAGCAGCCTCTTCTTCCATCCTGTATTTGTTTCTTTCTTTAGCTGACACTTTGTCACATGTTTTGACTGCAGTAGCCTTACCTTGATCACATGGCATAATCCCACACAAATGTTTTCTCACACGGGTATATGAACCTGTGTAAGTTTTATTACAATGGAGGCATGTAAACTTTGTGGTTCCACCCCCTCTCCCTCCCCCAAGCGTTGTCACATACTTCCACAAAGGTGTTGTGTCTTTTTTTTGCCCCTCATCACTCTCAATCTCCTCCTCCTCCTCTCCTTGGTATGTGCCACTCCCTATATCTTCATCCTCATCATTGCCACCACCAAATCTACTTCCCACCACCACCATCATGAGAAGAATCAAAACCAAAAACAAAAACCACATACCCATCATGCTTATTGATTCAATATGAGAATCACTTCTTGCCTACAATAGAATGACGGAGAAGAAGAAATTGGGAAGAGTAGGAAAAAACACATACAAGATTTAAAATTTTAACATAGTGAAATATTTTTTTCAAAAACAAACAAAGATTCAGTTTTTAGAGCCTACCTCTTTAGCTCTTCAAGGATGGTTGAATGTCTCTATAGAAGCCTTCAATCTTCCTTCCAAGCTCTCACAACTAGAAGCTTTCAATCTCCCCTCCAATCTCCCTTCCAAGCTCCTACAAATTTGCTCTCAAACAACTAGCAAAACGACTCAAAGCCCTAGCAAGATAAATGAAAACAAGCAAATGAGGAATAGAATGAGTCAAAATGGAGGCCAATAGTGTTTATAAACACTAATTAAACCCTATGCAACCACCAAAACACGTTTTTTTTTGCAAAAATGAAAAAAATGAGAATTTTTTTTCCTAGCGACAGAATCGCTTAAGGAGCGATGCGGAATCGCTTTGGGAGCGTTGCTCCCTAATCGCTCCCTCAATGATTCTGATTTGGGCAGGGAGTGATTTTTTTCCCTTGGAATCGCAATTCTGAAAATCGCTCCCGTGAGGAACCTCATCGATTCCTCCTGGAGCGCAAATCGGGAGCGATTCGAGGGGGGTAGGAGCGATTCCCCACAGCCTTGATCCAGACATATCTCCAGTACCGAAAGGTATACCTTGGAGATCCCCTTCCCTTGTAATAATCAACTTCACCCCTAAAATTTACAATAAAATTTACCAAGAACACTTGCAAAATGTTCTCAAGCCCCTTGTAATAATCAACTTCACCCCTAAAATTTACAATAAAATTTACCAAGAACACTTGGAAAACGTTCTCAAGCACACCCAAGACTTGTATCAAGCATCCCAAGCACTACATTGACTCCATTTGGCACTGGCCTTATCAATTATTTATTTGCTTATTATCTATCTGGAGCACTTGTTTTATCTGTTTAATTCATATCATGCTATGGATGCTTTACTTTTAAATTGTCATTATCAAGTGGTTGTGCATCTTTAATTATCTTGCAAGTACATACTTGGATCATTAAACTATTATTGTAAATCTCTTTAAAAAACTCCTAAAAAACACCCATCATCATCATACACCAAAAAAACATTTTAAAACACAAGACCCTTAGAAACTCTTTGTAGGGTCTAACCCCTTGGATTCGTGAGGAGTTTGCGTAAACGGAGGAGTCGGGATCAGGTGACAACACCTAACTCTTTGCTTGCCCCCTAGGCCACACCTTTCCCACTTGGGAAACACCTTTCGAAAGATTTCTGCTGACGGTGTGCACATCGGCGGGCAACAGGGAGTGCTGCACAAGCATCACATCAAGCTCTAGCAATCCATGAGCAAGCTAACTTCAATGTGTATGTCCATCACAAAACAACAAACGGTAATTGACACACCATACACCCCATATCACATGAAGCACCTACAGGCATGTTGTAAACACTTTTGAAGTAAGCTTGAAAGATAATTTGCAATAAAAGTCGAATTCTTGAAGTTTCTTCATGGTTTCAGAGCATTTCAGAGGTTTCACATTTTCTTATGTCAAATGCAAGTAAACCCAATGGTACTAAACTGACATCTTTAATGCTATTGTGATGAACTCAAGTATTATGATTATCTTTTTTATTTCCCCAATGAATAACCTTGTGGAAAACCCTCCGAGTACTTCCCCAAGATTCATGGATGGTAAACGGGGTAAACCGTCAACCTGGATTATGGGGCTTAACCCACAGGGGATCAAGAGAGTCAAATCCGTGACATCCCCAACTTTGGGGGAAGAGATCTCACATTTGTCTCATGACTGTTTGAGCTAATCCTCGGGGCTAAGTATTATGATTATCTTAATTTGATGATATAATATTTTTGTGTGGAAACATATATTTATTAATCTTTCTAAATTCCTAGCAAGTTCTATTAAGTTTCAGTAAGATGGTCAATTTGCAAATTTCCATCATAGCACTGTGGTACAAGTCTTCGCTGCCAGCCTGTCACTTGAAAGCTCTCATTATACAATGCTTCACAAACAAGTTAAGAAGCAAGAATTAAGACTTGAAACTATGCCTGGACTAGTTGGGTGGGCAGGAGGGCAATGCTCAAGCAAATTCCTGTATGGCTAATACTGAAGGTTGTTATCAGTAGTGGCCATGCTCTGTCTCTTGGAATTTTGTTTACATACACATAACACTAGTTGGGCTACTCTATCAAAAGTGGACATTAATATAAATTTCAGTTTCAATTTCATGGTATTCATGAATCCCTAGGTTAGGGTTAGAATGGGCAGCTTTCTAACACCCTCATTATATTATTCAAGAGGGAAAGAATGTGGACGGGATGCTAACTAATTTAAATCATAAGAACTTGACTTCCTTGTATATGGGACTTGTTGCAAATCCCAACATGCAATAAAAATACAAATATGAGGTAGTATGCCTTAGGTGCAGTAAACTTTTTTGTTGTAATGTCCAGCTTTTATAGGGTCTAGGAGGTTCCACAAAATCCAATAGTGTGAACCATACTGAAAAAAATAGAATTTCAGAGAAGAAATCCCCCCTAAGTCAATTTGGAGAATGACCTTTTGGAGATTTAAATTTAAAATATGCAAATTCAGGTTCTCTTAGCTTGCATTGCATGCTTCATATCTCAGATCTCGCAAGTAGTCCTTCATATGGAATCTCTATAATATGCTGTCATTTTTAACAATAGAATGTTTTTTGGTGTTTAGCTTCTGGGCTGAATTCTCCGGTTTAAACTTAAGGCTGTTTATGAAACAATTTCAGATTTTTTCCATAAGAAATTTAAAATGTGATGTGCAATTTTCTGTGGGCTGTAAGGAGGCAAAGGAATAAAATTGTAATGACAGGCCTATATTTTCTTTTAAGCCATTGCATAATGATTGCCATTTATTTTAGCAAGATGATGTTTCAAAATTCTTGTTAATACTTTTCTGAGCATGTAAATATCCATATACATATGTTTGCTAACTTACGCACTGTGATAATGATTAGATGGTTTACAAGCATTGCAGGTAAGGAATTTGATGTCTATGCAAAAGTGGTAGTGAATGCTGCTGGACCTTTTTGCGATAAAGTGAGGAAAATGGCTGACAAAGATGCACAAAATATCATTTGCCCCAGTAGTGGAGTGCATATTATCCTCCCTGATTATTATTCTCCAGAGGGCATGGGTTTAATTGTACCTAAAACAAAAGATGGAAGGGTGGTATTTATGCTTCCTTGGCTCGGAAGGACAGTTGCAGGGACTACAGATTCCAGTACGACTTTAACAATGCTCCCAGAACCCCAAGAAGAAGAGATTCAGTTCATCTTGGATGCCATCAGTGATTACTTGAATGTTAAGGTGCTTTCTAATCCTCAGTTTTAGCTCAAAAACACTGGCAGGTACTTGTTTAATAATTGTTCGAACTAATATGAAAACACAAAGCAAAATGTGAAGTAAAAGAGACTTACAAAAGTAGGAGTCAATTCTATTTATCTTTAATTTCATCCTTGAATCATTTTGGATCAGTCTATGTTATCTGGTTTTATGCTTTGGCCCAAAAGCTACTTCTCTTGGAAGATGCAATCTTTTGTATACCAAAACTTCCAAGAAACATTAGAGATTGTCGGTACAATTGATGAACATATGGTAGCTTTTTGATAAATGATATATTTCTTCAAAATTTGCTTCTTTTCTGTGCCAAAACTTCTGAAGGACCACATGTATTCGATGTTTCTTGTGATATGGTAGCATCAGCTGATTTGTGTCAAGTGCCAACATATAGGCATAACAAGCACAAACAAGTATATGCTACTAACTACGTCCAATAGAAGATGAGAGTTATCAACTTAAGCAAGGAGCCCGACCAAAGCAAGGGAAGGAATTGGAATTTAGCAGCATAACAGATTTTTATTGATCGTGAGAATTTATGTGTAGAAGAAGCATGGAGCACAGGCTGGCTTCCGTTGCTACAGCCAAAATGCCTCCAAGGTCCAACCCGAAATACCTTTTATAAGTGAGGAATGTAATATTTTCATATGTTTCTACCAAACTGCCCTAATAAATATATGGGATTAGTTGGATGAACGATAGACCTAAGAGATTAGGATTTTTCTACACAAGCTGTTAAACTAACAGTTGTACTGTACAGTGTACACCCAAAAAACAGATCTGCACACTTACTGTGGAAAAACTGCCTGCTGAAAAATGAGAACACTGCCTGCTCCTGCAGCCCTGCTGGCTGCTGTACTGCCTGTCCATAGAACTGTGCAGATATGTCCGTATGGAATCAGTACAACTCTATGGAATCCGTACACTGTCTTCTACCTGCTTCTCGACTCTGGCTGCTCTCCGACACTCTAAACCTGCTCAGCTGATGAACAAATTCACTTTCCAACAAAACTTTCTTGAGTGTATGTCTGTAATAACTCTCTATCTTGGCCGGTCTTTATACTTGAGCTAAAACCCTATTCTATGTAAACCCTAATCTCTTAGTAAGATGCACGGTTGAAATTAGTCTAAATCACTAATGTATAAAAATACACTTTATTAGACTCAAGAACTAAATATAAGAATAAATTTATTACTAAAGTGAATTAAAAAATAGATTTAACCCGGACTACTTCCTGTTGATTTTTCTGAGCAGTATCGAGAGCCATTCTCTTAGGAGAATGGGGACACCTGGTCCGGGACCACGGTGTGGACTCAACCCAGTGTTGAGTGAACATTCTGTTGAATGATGATATCTGGTCCTTGACCGTGATATGGACCCAACTCTGCCATGGGGGGATTCAACCTTGTGTTGAGTGACCATTCTGTTGAATGGTAGACATCTGGTTCGGGACCACGATGTGGACCAGTCTAGTATTGGTAGACTTAGCTTAGTTTTGAGTAGCCATTCTTTTGAATAGAGGCACCTAGTCAGTTACCAGGACTCGGCCCGGGGCTGATGGGCCATTCTCTTGGAGGATGGAGGCGCTTGCTCTGTTACCAAGTATTTGACCTAGTGTCAAATTATGCAGCCTATGGTTGAGGCACCTGGTTTGTTACCAGGAAGGCACTATAAGCCCTAGACTTGGTCTAGGCATGTGTGACACTTTGACCCTTGATCAAGGCTTAGCTACCCTTGGTTAAGACACCCTAGTACCTAATCTTGGTGTCACATAGAGTGTGAGATAAAAGCATTAGTAATTCTCTTGGTTTATGATGATGTATTTTGAATGGAAATAAAAGACCACGTTGAAATGGAAATTGTTATCCACTAATTTTGCACTTAGTTGGGTTACCTGAGGAGCTGCTGGTTGACAGACTTGTTCAAAGTTTGATTCCAGTGTATCAGTTGATCCGTTTGCATGTCTAGCCAATATTGGCTAGCCACTTTTTTATTTTAATAATTTTGACCATGGCCCCGCGGGTTTTGTAATAAATGTGTTAGTAGGGTATCTTTTGAGTGGTTTGGTCTCCTGAGACGTAGAATCTCAAATAAGGTATTCCAGGGAGTTTTTTGCCCCTGACAATTATGCTTTGCCTTCAGCCGAGTATAATTGACGAGGTTTTCTCCCGTTTCCTCCAAAGCTGGAATGCCCGATGTTGAATTCTGGGCCTTGGGGGGTTATTAAAGCCCAACTGAGTGTTATAAGCCTACTAGACATTATTTAGATAGATCATGGTCATGTCCTAAGTCATTTGGACACATAAATTTTTTTTGAAAAAATCTTTTTCGAACGGGGAAAAAATTATTTTTTAATTTTTTAATTTTTAATTACTTTTCTTAAGTTTTTTGGGTTAATTTTTCCATAAATTAAATGGAAAAAACCCGTTCGTGGTAAGTCGGTCATCCGGGCTCCAAATTCAGTGATTGAAGGCTCTAACCTTAAGCCAAAAATCATTCTTGATCAGCCAGCCAGTTAGAACCAATTTTCAAATCAACAATCGGACTCATAATGCCTTTTTTCTCAAAAAAGTCAGTTTTGAGTAAAAAATGAATTTTTATTAAAAAATGATTATTTTGGAGAAAATTAAAAATCTCCAAATTAATCCAAATTCAGTAAAATAAAAGGCTAAATGACATCTCATGGAGCACTTATGATGATTGGAGTTATCATAACTCGACTTCAGTCATCATTAAGAGAGTAATTAATTTATTATCAGTTAGCAGACATGTCATCTCCAGCTAAAGAATGAGATGGAGAGCACTCATTGGTCCGGTGATTTGATCGAGGTGAAGACTGAAGCTTACACCATTAGTAGGCTTCCCAAACCTAGCAGTGGTTCCTCCAGACCTAACAAAGTAGGTTTCCAGACCTAGCAGGCAGCTTTCCTATGCAGCAGGGTGTCTCCTTCATCCATTCACGCCCCTCTCTCTCTTGAGGGCGCCTTCCACACGTGTGGGCTCATCTGTGGATGGATTTCAGTGTTTGGGGTTGGAGTGGGGGCACCTTGCCTGGGTGGAGGCCTCCCCTCACTCCCGGTTCTCCGATTTAGGTCTGGCATCTCTGTTTGGTGGCTAGGCTGGTTAGGGTTTGAGGATTGGTTTTAGGGTTTTAGCATTCTCTCATTGTACAAATAGAGGCTCCTTTAGCTCTATTCGAATGGATTTTTGTGTAGAGAAACTCTGGTGAAACTTTTGTAATTGCTTGTTGCTTCTATGCAACCATTGGAATAAAATTAAGGCTTTGGAGGCTCATGTGGTGTAATTCTTTGGATGATTGCACTTGATGGATGAGGTGATGTTGTTTTAATGCTTTTCTTTCTTGTCTATTTGAGATTATGATGTTATGCTTTAGAAGGCTTCTGTAAGCACATAAGAACAGGTATTTGTGGTTTGCAAGTTAGCTGTTTATTGATTTACTTCTAGAATTTAAAAAAGAGCATTGTTTTATTCAGTTGTAGTTCATACTCTTCTTTATTTCAATTTGTAAACAATACATGATCTAATATTTTGTATGGCAAGTCTATGAGTGTTATTTTGCAGATCCTTCCATCCAACCAAGCAGAAGTTCGAGCTCAGCTGCATCTTCTTCTCTTGGAGTCAAGTACGCTTTTCCGGTAATTGCATGCTTCACGAGATCCAAGTGCTTTAAAAAGATCCATAGGTTTGACCATTCTCTCCTTGCTTTTATTCATCATTCAAATTAAAAAATCTTTATTTTTTTGGGATTAGGGCACGTTTGGGATAACGTGAACATTCATTCACTTACCTTTGTCCCGGTTGGCTGCCCTGTGCTTTATTTTCAGCCTTTTAGGCCTTTTATTTGCAGCCTTTCCTTCCCTTAGTTTGCCGTCCACTTTTCTCCACTTTTTATCCTTTTGGACAGCCCTCTTTTGCCTCTTTGTTTCCATTTTTTGCAGCCCCTTTCCATCCCTTTCTTCAACCATCTTTTGGGTTGTACTTTTAGCCTTTTTCACCCTCATTTGCAGCCCTCTTTCTCACTTAGTTTCCAGCTTTCTTTGACTTGTCTTTTCCCCTCTTTTAACCCTTTTTTCACCCCTCTCACCTTGCCCTTTTCCTGCCTCTTTTCTTCCTTCTTTTCGGTGAGTTTGGGTAATGTTTGTAGCAAGTTTGTAGATTAAATTTCAAATTATTTTTGATCAACTAATATCATAATAAGTGTGTGCCTAGAGCTCTTAGATTGCAGACAGGTGAAGGAGAGCCCAAATGGCGCGAACAAACAAGGAGTGCAAGAAGAACAAAAAGACTACTATCCCTTCTCTTTCATCCCCTTCTTTCCTCGTTCTTCCAAGAAGCAAAGAGCACATCATCATTGTAAAAGATTAATAAAAAAGGGCTGAGTGGGAGCAAGTCTCCTTTCTTTTCTACTTCCCCTATTTTGGGGAAGTGTGTCTTGTGTTCATTTTCATGATTTACTTAGTTTAGTTTTCCTTAAGCAATTAGTTTAGCTCTCTGATTAAACTTAGTTTCATTCTTACTAATTGCTAGTTGTTCCTTAGCTTCATTTCCACTAATTGCTAGATTCATCATTGCTTGTTGGTGTCTTGTTATAAATTGTTAAATCATAAAAAGAACCAAAATCTCTTGAATCTTACCATAAGGTGGATCAAGAGTGCTCTCTATCGGAGAGTTTTAATCAACCACCTTTCATATTAATTGTTGTGTTTGTTTAATCAAATCATCCATAAGTAAGACTCTTGAACTTGCAGAAACACAAGTTAAGAGCACTTTCTATTGGAGAGCATCTTAGGTTTGCACAACCTTTGCATTAGTTTCATCTAGATTAGCTAAGTCTTTTGAACCACTGTCATAAGACGAGGTCAAGAGCGCTCTATGTCGGAGGGTTTTAATTAATTAACTTAATAAAATTTGCAATTCACGCCCCTTTAATTAATTAACCCCCCTCCCTCCTTGTCAGAGTATGCTTTGACCGATCCTAGATCGGAGTACCCAGAAACGGCACTGGATCTTTAAACCCCGCAAGAGTAACCTAATAACACTTAAACACCCCGGAACCAATGCACCGGCGTTGTAGGGATTCTTCCAAAGTACTTCCTAGTAGAGGCGCCGGAACCTTCCGCTGTCATAGATTCTCGACTAGCTGGTCACTTGACAATATCAGCTTGGGATACTGGGCGGGCCCGACATGTCTTCAACGGAGGCAACCTAGAAGAGTCTCCCGGCTTTGATAAACCTTTTGTTGACACTCTAAAGCAAGACCACTGTTAAAAACTCTTAAAAATTACCAAGAGCACTTGCAAAACCTAACATTCACTGGCATCTTTTGGGATTCACATCTTTCTAAACACGAAGCATCTCCGATAATTTTACTCCATAGGCATTGGATCCATCTTTTAGCATTGTTGATAATTTGGGCCATTTGTCCATTGAATGTTTGATTATAAGTCATATCTGTGGATGCTTTATTTATTTTCGTGAATTGCTCAAATATTTGTCTATCTTTTAATTCTAGTGATAGCAACGTGGATTGCTTTGTCTTGTGCTCAATTCATCATATTAATCATCTAAAATCATAGAAACTCGTAAACAACACCCATCCGCATCTAAAAACATTTAAAACTTAACTTAAACATTGAGCCATAGAAAACTCTTTGTTAGGGACTACCCCCCTTGGCTTCGTTAGGAGTTAGCCTAAATGGAGGAGCTAGGAGTAGGTGACAGTACCTAGCTTTGTGCTTGCCCCCAAGGTCACACCTCTCCCACTTTTTCAAGTGAGGAGACAGCTTTTGGAAGATTTCTGCTGCTGTTGTGCAATCGACGGACAACGGAAATAAAAGACCACAGGTGATGACCATAGGGGGCACTTAAAAAAGACTAAAGCAAAAGTAAAAAATACATGAAGACCCTTAGTACCACTAAGGTGTAAAAGTGAAAGTGTAAAAAGACCTTTAGTACCACTAAAGGAAAAAGTGAAAATTAGAAAAGATCAAAATATTATTATTTTGAGATTTCTAATTTTGGCCCGCTTTAGGTGACTCAAAGGATATAAAAGAAGATCAAGCCAATTGATTGTTACACACACACTTTCTCTCACAGGTACAACTACTCAAGTTTGAAGAAGAAGATTTTGTGATTGTGCCCTAGCATGGATGAGTCTAGCCAGGGTATCATCATCCACTTGAAGACAAACACTAAGCTACGGTTTCTACCATTTTTCTGTCTTAAGGGTTTTATCAAACCCTCATCTTCAGCACCAAACTTCTTCGGGCAGCCACCTTCAACATCTTCTCTCCGGGCAACTACTGAGTTTGTTGGGAAACCCTCTCTCTCTCTTCACAAGCTGCTTCTATCCTCCTCGAGCAGGTGTTTGAGGGTTCGACCCTCCCTCTACATATCACGGGTAGGGCCACTTGGAGGCCCTGCTCTCTTGGCACCTCCTGGAAGCCTCTAGCAGGCCAACCCGGGAGGGCCGTGGCCCTTACGACACCCTCGGGTAGCCACGAGGCAGACCCGTGAGGGTTTCCGTGGCCATATAGGCCCTCTGGGAAGCCTGTGGGCAGATTCGTGAGGGTCTTGTAGTAGTCCGCAGGGCTGCCGGCCCAACTCGTAAGGCCATGGGCTAAGGCTGCTAGCCCTTCAGGCAGCAACATAGTTGCCACAGGGTAGCCAGGGAGGAAAGACATACTGTTGGGCAATGTGGGAAGATAGTCCGTGCAGCAGGGTACACAGTCCGAGCAGCAGAGAAGTACGACCGAGCAACAAAAAAGTACAACTGGGCTGTACGGAATAGGTATGGGTAGGAGCAACAGTGTTGGGCAGTCAGTTAATTAAATTTGGGCAGCCTAGATTTAGTTGGGCAGGAGAGAGAAAAGGGCTACAAGCCCTAATTTCTGAAAAAGCCCTAATTGGACATTCTTGCATGTAATTGGAAAAATTGATCTTTTGGTATTGTGGTTAACCCTATTGGGGTTTGTGGAACTTTTTGAAGAATTTTATCATCTCATTTACGAGATGAATTACTAATGCTTTTTGGGGTTTTTGTCCTTTAAAGGTTTCCCCAGTGAAAATCTCGTGTCCATTGTGTTGATGTGATAAATGTTGTCTACTGCACTTATTAGTTGTTTATGTTAATCCGCAATTTTTTAAAAGTACCATGCTAATGCTAAAACTTAACATCGTATCAAGGCTTAGCATGTGAAAACACAGTAAAGGGACACTGCTGTTGTTTTCCTATACTTTGGGATAAGTTTTGCAGACCTAACATTTGATTAGGTGACAGAGATGGCCGTCAACATCTTCAGACCGGAAGATAAGCTACAAGGTTCAACCAACTACAACTCCTAGAAGGCCAGGTTGACAACTATTGTAGAAGAGAATGACTTGGATGACATTGTGTTCAATACCAACGAAGAGCCAGCAGTAGAATTGTGTTCAATACCAGCGAAGAGCCAACATCTAATGCTGGCAGACTCCCTTACAAGAGGAAGCAAGGTAAGGATAGAAGGATCATCTATGATTCTATCAAAGAAGCATTGATGCCCTTCATCTCAGCTTCGAATATTGCTAAAGAATGCTTTGACACCTTGGCCAACCTATATGAGAAGAAGGCTCCTAGCCAAAAGAGAGTCTTGAAGAAGAGGCTACGAACTTTGAAGTTGAACAAGGATGAAGGGGTTGGTTCTTTCTTCACAAAGATTGCACATGTAAGAGATCAACTCATTGCTATTGGTATTACCGTTGATGATGATGACCTTGTGCAAATTGTGGTTGATGGTCTCCCAAGCTCTTGAGAAACCTTCATGGCATCTGTCTATGGATGTGAGAATTAGCCAACCTTTGAAAGGGTTTGGCATGATTGCATAGAAGAAGAGGGAAGGACTTCAGGCAAGGTAACCTTCACTTGCAGCAAAGACAAAGAAGTTCAAGAAGCCTTTCCCGCAACAAAAGAAGGGAAAGAAACCTCAACGTAAGTTCTCTGACATGTCAAAAGTGGAATGTTATAATTGCCTCAAGTTTGGACATTTTGCCAAGGATTGCACAAGCCAAGAAAAAACCCAAGTGAAGGTTTCAAGCCTTTGCTGCAGAAGCAAATGAAGAAGAAGAAGAACCAAAGAAAAAGAAGAAAACCAAGGCTAACAAAGATGAAGAGCCTGTTATCCACTAATTTTGCACTTAGTGGATTTTTCAGTGAGCCGCTAGAGTATTGAACAAGTACACTTGTTCAAGATCAGAGTTCAGAAGTCCGCCAGCCCTTTTCTGGGAGTCTGTTCGATTTTTTTTTTGTAAATACATGTTCATACCCCCTTGTGGAAATTGTAAAAAATGTCCTAGCATTTAATTTTTTATAAAAAGCTCGGCTTCCCGGACTTAAGCATCAAGCCGACTAGCCCAGAGTGTTTTTTCCCTTGGTAATTATTGGTTGTTGAACAAACGACTAATAATTTCCGAGTTTTTCACTCACACCTCCAAAGCTGGGGTAGCTGTCTTGGTGTTTCGGACTTGGGAGGTTATTAGAGCCTTTGTGTCAATGTTTTTCAAAATGCTAGGCATTTCGATTGAGTCGTATGAACATGTACTAGGCCCCCCTAGAGTTTCATTTGATTCCGAGAATTTTTTATTTTTATTTTTATTTTTTATATTTTTTTTCCGTTTTTTAAAGCCATTTTTAATGGTTTAAATGGAAAATTTCAAAATGTAAAAAAAGTGTGATCCGGAGTCCGTTTTTGGCTTGGTTGGGCTCATTTTCAAGCCTGGAGCAACATCTTTACCCCAAGGGCCACTTTCACTATGTTTCGGCCAGCTGAAGCATCCTGAAAGACATCATCCGGCTAACAGAGCATCAGAGTAGCATTTAAATGCTAAACTTGGACAAGATGCACCAAAGTCAAAATATTTAAAAAGTCAAAATTAATTAAAAAAATAGTGAAAAGGTGACCTGGCATATGGTCCAAATAGTCTTACGACCCTTTTTCAAGTTAAGCATGGGTAAAATTTTATATTAAAACTTTGTTAAAGAGTGGGTTTTAATGCATGAAGCTCACGTGAAAGAGAGGGTTGACGTCAACATGAATTTGGAAAGAATGGAGGCTAGTGAGTGGACCCCTCCCACTTTGAACTTGTTTTATTTTGTTAATACTTTGGGTGAAAAACTTGTTCGGTGAATAAGGCTCACGTGGATGGAAATATGAAGAGAAAGCTCATGCTAGCATGTGAAAGGCTCATGCTACGCATGTGAGTAGGATTGGTGGACTCCCTCCACTTTAAGAATATTATCAATTTAAAACCATGATATAGTAAAGAGGTATGGCATAGCATGATGTTACGACTTATTTCAAAATGAAGTGGATGACGTAAGGGGACTCACGCTAAACCAATGTGATGTGAGGACTCACGCTTATGTGGTGTTGGTGATGAGTGGGATGGGGGACCCAATCCACACTCATAAGATATGAAATAAACCATGGCATATAAATCCAATACATGCGAATGGTTTCGAGTTATTTTGGTGATGGAAATATGAAGAGAAAGCTCATGCTAGCATGTGAAAGGCTCATGCTAGCATGTGAGTAGGATGGGTGGACTCCCTCCACTTTAAGAATATTATCAATTTAAAACCATGATATAGTAAGAGGTATGGCATAGCATGATGTTACGACTTATTTCAAAATGAAGAGGATGACGTAAGGGGACTCATGCTAAACCAATGTGATGTGAGGACTCACGCTTATGTGGTGTTGGTGATGAGTGGGATGGGGGGACCCAATCCACACTCATAAGATATGAAATAAACCATGGCATATAAATCCAATACATGCGAATGGTTTCGAGTTATTTTGGTGATGTCAACCATGTGAGAGGAGCCGTACAATCGCGTGAGGATTGTGGTGACCTCACCCACCCCTCACCTACCTTGGAGCTCACGCATGATGAAGGAAGCCGATAAGATCTTGGTGGGTGGATTTTTGGGTGATTGATTGGTGTGTTGGCAGTTTCTTCTCAGTTCAAGCTCACTTAACTGAGCGTGATCTCTAGTTCATTAATTCCCCCCTGGGGCTTAGTTTTGTATAAAGAGAGGCTCTTGGAGCTCTCTTGGGATGGATCTTTTGTTGTAAGCTTACTCTGTAGAATTTTGTAATTGCTTTATACTCATTATTTGGAATAAGATCAAGACTTTGGAAGTCCATGCGACTTGGTGCTAGTGGTGAATGAACTTTGTGAAGTGAATACTTTCCATATTTTTCAATTCAAATGCTTATGTGTGATCAAATCAATTTGTTTTAGAAGTCTATTATATAGAATGTAAAATCTCCCATTTACAATTGATAATTTGGTTGATTATGCTATTGTATCAAGATTTCATGAGCAAGAAATATTCAGTTGTATTAATGTTGATGAATCTTTATATGGTTAGCATTCTAGTTGATTGATCTCACTGGGTTGTTTTGATTGGTTTGATTTTGGACAGGATTTGCCATCTTGGAGAAGGGTGTGAGCTTAGTTGCATCTAGCTCATCTTCATGATCACAAGCTTGCTTGTTTAACATTGGTTTTCTTTTCAGGATCTACATAGCTTGGATTATTTCAAGAAGGAGGCACTAAGGGTTTGGTTTGCTTCAAGTTCCATCCTACAAACTACATTAAAACTTGGTCACTTGGTTACCTTGGAAGCCCTAAAGCACATTTCTTGCTTTCGTTTTTGGTTTCCTCCCCTTCATTTTTGCCTTCTGTTTCGCTGCCCTCTTTTACTTTTTTTCAGACCTCTTCTTCCTTGTCTTTCGCTGCCCTCTTTTACTGTTTTTTCAGCCCTCTTCTTCCTTGTCTTTCGCTGCCCTCTTTTATTATTTTTCAGCCCTCTTCTTCCTTGTCTTTCACTGCCCTCTTTTACTGTTTTTCAGCTCTCTTCTTTTCTCTTTTTTGCAGCCGCTGTTCGCTGTCCTCTTTGCTCCCATTCACTCCACTTTCCTTCCTCTTTTTCTCCTCATAGCTCTTAGTTGTTTTGCATTTAGTTTCATTTCAAAAAGATTAAAGAAAAAATTGCATTTAAAAGTTGTTTTGCACTTGGATCTCACTGTAAAAGTTGCATCTCTTTTTTGATACTTAGAACTTAGTTGCATCTAGTTTCCTTTTCATTTGATTTGACTAATGCTAAATGGTGCTTGTAGTGTGATTTGCATTGTGTTGTAGGTTTTGAAGAAGAAGAAGAAGAGATCATCAAAGAGAAGAAGAAGATTGCAAAACCAAGAGGAGATTTGAAACCAAGAACAAAACCATGAAGACTTAAACACTCTCCTTTTTTGTAAAGCTCTTAAGAGCCCATTTAAAAGTCACTTCTACTGTAATGTTCCCAAAAGTGACATGCATGCAAACCCTAAAAGTGAGATGCATGCGAACCCTAAAAATGACATGCATGCCATCCCAGCATTACATTAATGATGCATGCACTATTTAAGTCTCCCTCCGCATGCATGCAAGTCAACGACAAATTAGAAGATAAAGTGACATGCATGCAAGTCAACGACAAATTAGAAGATAAAGTGACATGCATGCAAGTCAACGGCAAATTAGAAGATAAAGTGACCTAATTAGGTCAAAGATTAGGTTTTTCACATTTGAACTTTATAAATAGAGGGTAAAGCAAGAGGAGACTCACTTATGATTATTGATTATTTTGGGAGCACTTGGATAGCAGCACAGCGTGCAGCACAGCAGTTGGGGTTGGAGACGGAGTCTTCAGCTAACAGGATTTCGGCAGTGAAACATCTGTCCTAGTCTTATTCCGGGTAAGCCATACTGGTTCACCACTTGTTCTTCATTTCATTCATCAGTTATATCGCACAGGGTAGAGATTGTTGCAGAGGCACGGTGCAGCCGTAAGAGGGGGTTTTCCACCAGAAAGCCCTAATCAGCTATTGGGCCTTCAGATCTCAGTTTCCTTCCGAAACTCAGGCATCATTCTCACCAGCAGCTTCATACTCCGGTACCCAGTGACTATCAGCTCCATCTGAGCTCATCCGAAGGAGTTATCAGCATTTCCAGACCACCAGGGGCGCGAGCAGCTGCCTCAGAGAACCAAAACGTTTTCATACTTAGAGGGTTCAGAACTGCAGTATATTCCAGCCAATCTCTCCGGCACAGCAAGGCTATCAGCCCTGCAAATCGGCGGATCCATCGGGCACCTCCTTCCTTGAGGGCGTCACCTTTTTCTCTGATTGGGCGTCTTATTGCTGGAGCGTTCACCGGAGACAACAGAGATCAGTTCCTCTCCGATCCAGATCTCAGTACTTGCATACTTTATCTGCAGCAGTTCAGCCAGTTATCAGTGGTAAGTGTGCATTCTGTCTCACAAACCCTAACCCTATTTTTTCCTATAAAATAGGGATTTTTGCCTTGGCACTTTGTAAGCCCAGTTGTATCCGCATAATTATTTAGAAATAGAAAATATCGGGATTTGGGATATTTCAGTGGTATCAGAGCATAATCTTGGCCAGCTGTGGGCACATAGCAATTGAATAAAAGTGCATGTTGATACATGCGTGTACATGCAAGTGCATGCCATAATAAAGGTTTTTCTCTGCCAGCTTGTGAGAACATGAGGACAATGAGAAGGATCTTGACTGGAAATGGGCAGAGGTTAGCAGTACTTCAACACTTGCCTCGATATCAGGAGTATCTAGCCTTGGGTGATGATGTATGTGCAGCATTGTCCTTTCAAGATTATTACACCATCAAGTTCGGGATCCAGCCCAAGGATTTGGATGAGGATCTCCTTAAAGACATAGTAGGTGATAAGGAAGTATTGGCTGGAGAAAAGATAGGCGATGACTCAGTTAATGTGTCTCAAGAAAGGAAAATGATTGAGACCAAAGAAATTGAAACTGAAAAGCCCCTTACCCCGAAACTAAACTCAGCAGCCTCCTCCAGTGGCAAACCTGTTGAAGGAGAGTCATCATCAAAAAAAGTGGAACCTACAACGAGAACAAGACGAAGAAAGTATGCTCGCATCGATCCAAAACTATCAAAAGATGAGAGGAAACATGTTATGGCTACAAGAAGGAAATTTGAAGCAGCTGTAGAAGCACAGGAAAGGGAAAGCCCTAAACATGGACTTTATAACTCTACAGTGGTGGATGCTCAATCTCAGATAAGACTTGCAGGATTGGATGCACAATCTCAGACAAGAGTTGAAGTGATTTCCTCTGTTAATCAACAGGAAGATTCTAGTAAGCTCATATTTGGTGTTTTGGAGACACCAAAGGGGAACCATATGAGGGCTTCAGTGCCGAGCTCAGGGAAGCAGCAGGAGAGAGAATCTTCTGGATTACCAGGAGTTTCAGGATTGCGTGCAAGTAACATGGAAAAGTGGATTTTTACTGACAATAAACAAATGCTGGAGGGTCAAAAAGCTGAGGATCCGATACCAGATACTCAAGAAACAGATGGAAAGAAGCCAGTCAGTACATCTCATTTGGTGGAATCAGCCAATACACTAGTAGGGTCCCGTGTGGATGCACCTTTGTCGACATCATCGAATAGGAACCAGATGGTTAGGTTGCCGAATGGGGAATATATTGGTTTTGAGACATTCCTGCAGGTGGCTAGGAATTTGAAGTCGATGGGACAAACTGGCAGGGTTTTAACAAAACCAATGAGGGTTGAAAGCTCTACGGCTGGTTCAAAATCTATTAGTGAGAAAAATGTAAGTGAATCTTATTCTCAGCCTACAGGTGCATTCACTTCACAGTCTCAGGTTGGTCCTGATGCTCAATGGAAAGCAAGTTCTTCAGCAATTTATTAGAAATGGAGCCTTAATACCTAGTTCTAGATTTCAAGGTGGGAGTCAAAACTCAGGAGTTGATGAAGAAGAAAAAGATAGCTCACCAGAGGATTCTTCA
>LPNX010401681.1:84279-134163 GCA_001517045.1 Pseudotsuga menziesii
CGAGTAGCTGCCTCAGAGAACCAAAACGTTTTCATACTTAGAGGGTTCAGAACTGCAGTATATTCCAGCCAATCTCTCCGGCACAGCAAGGCTATCAGCCCTGCAAATCGACGGATCCATCGGGCACCTCCTTCCTTGAGGGCGTCACCTTTTTCTCTGATTGGGGGTCTTATTGTTGGAGCGTTCACCGGAGACAACAGAGATCAGTTCCTCTCCGATCCAGATCTCAGTACTTGCATACTTTATCTGCTTGCATACTTTATCTGCAGCAGTTCAGCCAGTTATCAGTGGTAAGTGTGCATTCTGTCTCACAAACCCTAACCCTAATTTTTCCTATAAAATAGGGATTTTTGCCTGGCAGTTTGTAAGCCCAGTTGTATCCGCATAATTATTTAGAAATAGAAAATATCGGGATTTGGGATATTTCAGTGGTATCAGAGCATAATCTTGGCCAGCTGTGGGCACATAGCAATTAAATAAAAGTGCATGTTGATACATGCGTGTACATGCAAGTGCATGCCAGAATAAAGGTTTTTCTCTGCCAGCTTGTGAGAACATGAGGACAATGAGAAGGATCTTGACTGGAAATGGGCAGAGGTTAGCAGTACTTCAACACTTGCCTCGATATCAGGAGTATCTAGCCTTGGGTGATGATGTATGTGCAGCATTGCCCTTTCAAGATTATTACACCATCAAGTTCGGGATCCAGCCCAAGGATTTGGATGAGGATCTCCTTAAAGACATAGTAGGTGATAAGGAAGTATTGGCTGGAGAAAAGATAGGCGATGACTCAGTTAATGTGTCTCAAGAAAGGAAAATGATTGAGACCAAAGAAATTGAAACTGAAAAGCCCCTTACCCCGAAACTAAACTCAGCAGCCTCCTCCAGTGGCAGTCCTGTAGAAGGAGAGTCATCATCAAAAGAAGTGGAACCTAGATATCGCTGCCAAACATGTACTCAGATATCTGCGAGGTACTATCACTTATGGGCTCAGGTATACTTCCAGCAGTGGAGTATTGTTATCTGGTTATATAGATTCAGATTGGGCTGGTAGTGCAGTTGACCAGAAAAGTACCTTTGGACATTGCTTCAGTATGGGATTAGCAATAATCTCTTGGTCTAGCAGGAAGTAGGGTTTAATAGCTCAGAGTACAACTGAGGTAGAGTATATTGCTGCAGGTGATGCTTGCAAGGAAGCAGTTTGGCTTAGAAAACTTGTATCTGATCTGTTTGGGGGAAAGCTTGACTCAACGATCATCCTTTGCGATAATCAGAGTTGCATAAAGCTTTTGAAGAACCCAATGTTTCATGATAGAACGAAACACATTGAAATGAGGTATCATTTCATCAGAGACCTAGTGCAGAGAGGTGCTCTGAAGTTGCAGTACATTTGTACAGATGAACAGATTGCAGATATCTTGACCAAGCCTCTGACAACGTCAAAGTTCGTGTACTTTCGTGACAAGCTTGGTATGGCACAGAATGCCTCTCTCGTTGAGAGGAAGTGTTGATTTTTTTGGGCAACATCGAGAGCCATTCTCTTAAGAGAATGGGGACACCTAGTCCGGGACTATGTTGTGGACTCAACCCAGTGTTGAGTGATCATTGTGTTGAATGATGATATCTATTCGTTGACCATGATATGGATCGATCTCTGCCCTGGGGGGACCCAACCTTGTGTTGAGTGACCATTCTGTTGAATGGTAGACATCTGGTCCAAGACCACGATGTGGACCAGTCTAGTACTGGTAGAATCAGCTTAGTTCTAAGTAGCCATTCTTTTGAATGGAGGCACCTGGTCAGTTATCAGGTCTCATCTTGGGGCCGAGGGGCCATTCTCTTGGAGAATGTAGGCGCTTGGTCTATTAACAAGTGTTTGACCTAGTGTCAAATTATGCAGTCTATGGCTGAGGCACTTGGTCTGTTACCAGGAAGGCACTATATGCACTATACTTGGTCTAGGCATGTGTGACACTCTGACCCTTGATCAATGGGCTTTGTGGTCTTCTGCAAGTCTTAGCTACCCTTGGTTAAGACACCCTAGTGCCTGATCTTGGTGTCACACAGAGTGTGAGATAAAAGCATTAGTAATTCTCTTGGTTTATGATGATGTACTTTGAATGGAAATAAAAGACCATGTTGACCATAGGTGATGACCAAAGGGGGCACTTAAAGAAGATTAAAGCAAAAGTCAAAAATACATGAAGACCCTTATTACCACTAAAGTGTAAAAGTGAAAGTGCAAAAAGACCTTTAGTACCACTAAAGGCAAAAGTGAAAATTAGAAAAGATTAAAATATTATTAGAAAGGCAACAGTTTTTCTTTCTGTCCAGGTATTTTACATAATTCTAAAACAGGGATTGGAATTTTAGCATTAACCAACCAATTACCCAAATCAAAGCCTAAATCAGTTGACTTACTAGCATCATTTGGAATTGTTATCTTAAGAGTATTCTATGTGGAAGGTCCTTCATTTGCTTTCCTTTGGTAGGTCACACCCTTGAACTTTTGCATGTTGTTAACTTGTTCTTTTGAAGGTTTCTTATCGAAACACTTAGTCAGATTATCAATTTTTTGACTATGTTGTTTTGCCTCTCTCCAACTTTCTTTGGGACTATTATGCATATCACCAACATTGTTTATATACTCAGGCTCGCTTGATGACGCTCTGGGACCACAACCTTCAGGAAAACCATGTTCTTGAACATAACATGCATAATGGCAAGTAGACTCCTCAAGAAAGTATTCACAAGCTCTACAAAAAAGGCTGATAAGTTTCAACCATGTTAGCAACCTCTAGCTGATGAGAAGGCCTCTGATCATGGTTGGGTGCTTTTCTTTGCCAATTTACTTTTGGAGGGAAAGTTCGAGGGGCAGGCTGTGACTGCGCTCTTTCCATATTAATGACCTTGTTTTGCATCTCTTTCATCTGAGCTAGATGTTTATCTTCCATTCTTTCAATTCTTTCCTTCATTTCCATCATCTGCTTTTTATAAGAATCCTCTTATTTTTGCTCAGTTGATTTTAAAGGGGTTGAGGACCTAGAACAACCAAAAAGGTTAGATTCACCTGAAGATTGCATGTTTCTATCTATCTTGATTGCTAATTCCTGTGCTTGAAGAAGAGTAGTGGGTTCCTTATCTCTGATTTGATAGTGCATCTTCCCACTAAGTGCTTCAATGTAATAAACTAGGATGGTTGGTGTAGGTGGTTTATAAGTGGCCGAAATGGCATTGGATAGTTCTATGAATCTTTGATTGAACTCATCCATAGTCTCATTCTCCTTCTTCTTTATGTTTGTTAAAGAAGCCAGTTGATGCCTAAGTTCCTTCTTTTCACCAAACTTGTTAGTGAAAGCAGTCTTGAAAACTTCAAGTGTAGCAAAAGCATTGTCTGGTAAATTGTTGTACCAATCACCAACCCTTCCATCCAAGGAAAGAGCAAAAAGTTTCATGTAAACATCATCATGTTGATGTGCAGGATCACTGATGAAGGCATTACAACATCTGGAGAAACTTCTGGGATGCATAGTGGAAGTGGTGGCATCAGTGCCAGTGAACATAGGGAGCTTCTTTACAGCTTTGTCTGGAAGACGATGGGGTTGACCTGCTATCTGAGAGAAGTCGAGTTGAGTAAAATACTCACCCATTATGTCAGAAAAACAACTTTGGCTATTATTTTCTTCAAATAAAGTGTGGATGTCTAAAACCGACTCAGATCCAAGATTCTCAAGGATCCTACGAGAAGCTAGCTTATTCAATCTCCTCCAATAAACCTGTTCAGGCTCAGGGATGAAATTGAGTAAGCCTTCAGAGTTTCTTCTAGTTGAATACCTTGGTAAGTTATTTGACAATGGAGTCGCCAGATGGATTCAAGTCTAATTTTAGAGAGTTGATTGGACTAAAAATCTATCAAAAAGGTAGAAAACTAAGAAAAAACTAAGGTTAAAAGTCGTCCAGGAACAAAAAGATTTGTCCCCGACAACGGTGCCAGAGATACTGTTCGCCGAGGTGCACACCAGCAGCAGAAATCTTTCGAAAGCTGTTCCCTCACTAGAAGTGGGGAAGGTGTGGCCTTGGGGGCAAGTAATGAGCTAGGTACTGTCACTTGAATCGTAGCTCTTCCGTTTAGGCAAACTCCTAACGAAGCCAAGGGGGGTTGTTCCTAACACAAAGTTTTTCTATGGCTCTTATGTTTTTAAGTGTTTTCGGTGTTGAGTGATGCAGATGGGTGTTTTTTAGGAGTTTTTGAATGATTACAACTTTATAATGATGAAATAAAATAATCACAAGATAAATACAAGATCACAAGGTTGAGGAAACAACCACTTGATAATTTAAAGCAAGACAACCACGATAATATAAATGCTCAAGATATATAAAAAGCAAATGAAAATTGATGACAAGGACCAGTGCCTTATGGAGTCAAAGATAGTCTTAAGTGCTTGGGTTGCTTGATACAAGAGTTCAAAGTGGTAACGTTTGTGAGATCGTTTTGCAATTGTTCTTGGTTTATTTTATTGTAAGTTTTATGTAATCTTGTTTTAGGTGTCTAGGAAACCTAACCGGAAATACTTTAAGTGGCTCCGTTCGAAGACATGACGGACCGGTCTGGAATCAAAAGCTAGGTGTTCAGAGAATTTAGCCAGCGAGTGTCTAGATTGGGTAGCCTGACACCCACACTTGGAATTTGCCCACTACCTGAGTATTTATCGAGATAACGCCGATGCGTTGGTTATGGGGGTTGAAAGTTTTATTATGTTGAATCTTGTAAGATTAATAGTCCAATGTCGTTTCTGAGTAATCCGATTTTTAGGTCGGTCAGAGCATACTTCGGCAAGGAAACAACGCGATAAATTCGAATTTTATTAAAAGGGAGTGATGAGCTGCAAATTTTAATTAGAGCACACAGGTGAACCTCTCCGACAGAGAGTGCTCTTGACTTGTCTTCTGACTGAGGTTCAAGAGACTTTTAACTAATCTATATGCTAAGATGCAGTAAAAATGCAAAACTTATGCTCTCCGACAGAGAGTGCTCTTGACTTGTCTTATGACAAGTTCAAGAGTCTTGGTTCTTTTTAAAGACAAACAGATTGTAAGCAAAGAAACCAAATGATAGCTCAAATATAGTAGAAACTAATCTAGCAATTAGTGTTCTAAGCAAAAATGAAACTAATCTAGGTACTTGAAGCAAATCTAAGCTAAGAAAACACAAGACACTCTTCCCCAAATGGGGAAGAAACACAAACTATGGGAGGCTTTATCCCACTTAGCCTTATTTTATTAATCAAACACAACTTTTGTGGATTTTCAACCTTGGAATGAGAAATGAAGATAGTAGAAGTGACTTTTAAATGGGCTCTTAAGAGCTTTACAAAAAAGGAGAGGGTTTAAGTCTTCATGGTTTTGATCTTGGCTTCAAATCTCCTCTTGGTTTTGCAATCTTCTTCTTCTTCTTCTTCAAGGCCCCTTCTTGAGTTTGCTTTTGCTCAAACCTACAACACAATGCAAATCGCACTACAAGCACCGTTTAGCATTAGTCAAATCAAATGAAAAGGAAACTAGATGCAACTAAGATCTAAGTATCAAAATGAGATGCAACTTTTACAATGAGATCTAGATGCAAAGCCTAAAATGAGATCTACTATATGCAAATTGACCAACTAGAATGCAAGCTAACAAGCTGAAACATAAACTAGAATGTGATTGAGATCTAGCTAAGCAAAGACAAATTCTTTTTATGATTTTTTAAAAGTTTTGAGGAAAAAATAGGGGTAAGAAAGGGAGGCAAACGAAAGGAGTTAAGGGGAAGAAACAAGAGGGAGAGGAAGAGGTAGAAGGCTTAAAACGAAAGCAAGGAGGTAAAAAATATAGGGTAGGACGAGAGCTAGGGGAAAAACGAAACTAAGATAGAAGATAGGCTAAGGAGAAAATGAAGCAAGGTAGGACGAAAAGAAGGCTTGAGATAGAGGAGGAGACGAGAGAAAAGGAGAGAAGGGGATCTTAGGTAGGAAGGAGACTAAGACGAAAGGGGAAAAGGAGCTTTGAAAGAGAAAACGAGAGCTTAGAAAGGAGGAGAGGGCTAGAAGACTAAGGAGAAGGCAAAAAAAACGAAGGGGAGGAAACCAAAAATGAAAGCAAGAAAGGTGCTTTGGGGCTTCCAAGGTAACCAAGTGACCAAGCTTAATGTAGTTTGTAGGATGGAACTTGAAGCAAACCAAACCCTTAGTGCCTCCTTTTTGAAATAATCCAAGCTGTGTAGATCTTGAAAAGAAAACCAATGTTAAACAAACAAGCTTGTGATCCCAAAGATGAGCTAGATGCAATTGAGCTCACACCCTTCTCCAAGTTGGCAAATCCTGTCCAAAATCAAACCACTCAAACAACCCAATGAGATCAATCAACTAGCATGCTAAGCATACAAAGATTCATCAACATTAATACAACTGAATATATCTTTCTCATGAAATCTTGATACAATAGCATAATCAACCAAATTATCAACTGTAAATGGGAGATTTTACGTTCTATAAAATAGACTTCTAAAACCAATTGATTTGATCACACATAAGTATTTGAATTGAAAAATATGGAAAGCATTCACCTCACAAAGTTCATTCACCACTAGCACCAAGTCTCATGGACCTCCATAGTCTTGATCTTATTCCTAATAATGAGCATAAAGCAATTACAAAATTCTACAGTGTAAGTTTACAACAAAGGATCCATTCCAAGAGAGCTCCAAGAGCCTCTCTTTATACAAAACTCTGAGAGCCAAACCATTAATTCGAATTGGCTTTGAAGAGAGCCAATGGCACAATAAACAAATTCAAATTCTCCATCACAACCCAATCAAATCCATGTTACACCAAGCTTGGAGTGTGAATCCCTTCAATAGACTTGAGTTTGCATTAGTGTGGGTGGGGAGGTGGCCTCCACCTTGGCAAGGCGCCCCCCATCCCTTCTTTGGAGACATCACCCATCAAATACGAAGATGCCAAGTGCATACACATGAACCAAGAGAGATATGTGTGAGTCCTTTGTGGGAGATCAAGTTTAAGTTGAAGTAAATGCTAACTCGTGATTGAAGGGAGCCAAGCCATGAGGTCGCCCTAAAACAAGGAAGGCACCTCCTCAATCTTCCTTTAATCACTCCCTCCCTTGGAGCTTCACGCCGACCTCAATTCGCACATGGTAAAACTTACGTGAGAGCTAGCTCACATCATCCATTTATTACACCTCATTCGCTAGCACTTGAAACTATGATATATCAGAGTTTGAATTAATATTAAAAAGCGTGGATGAGTCCCCCAATTCGACTCACCAATCCTTCACATAAGCGTGGGTCCATCCATTGCTAACGTCACACTCATCCTTCATGTCATCCTTCTTATGAATTAATTCGTAATCATACCTTTAAACCATAGTTTGACTTGTTACTAAGTGGAAGAGGGTCACAATTCAATGGGGGACCCATGCCAAGTCATCCCCACCATTAAACAATATTTGACTTTTGACTTTTTTATATTTGGACTTAGTGCATTTTATCCAAATTTAGCATTAAAATGCCACTTTGATGCTCAATTAGCTGAATGATGACTTTTGGGATGCTTCAGCTGGCCGAAACATAGTGAAAGTGGCCCTAGGGGTAAAGATGCTGCTCTGGGCTTGAAAATGAGCCCAACCACGCCAAAAACGGACTCCGGATCACACATTTTTTACATTTTGAATTTTTCTATTTAAACCATTAAAAAATGGCCTAAAAAACGGAAAAAAAATCTTTTCTCAGAATCAAACGAACTCTAGGGGGACCTAGTACATGTTCATACAGCTCAATCGGAATGCTTAGCATGTTAAAAAACACTGAACACTGACACGGAGGCTCTAATAACCCCCTAAGGCCGAAATACCAAGACAACTACCCAGATCATTCTACCAAGACAAGATAGTATAATCGAGCTGTTATTACCCAGATCATTCTAAGAGGATCAACTAGTCCATTAAGAACATATCAACAACATTAAGACACATCTAACTATTTCAAATACCATTCAATTTCTATTGTCACTGCTACAGAAAAAGAACCCATGGGCAATATTGCATATTACCAGACAATATTTTCTACCATATGACATTCATATGAAACATAACTTGGTATTCACAAAACCTTCTAAAATGTAAGATGAACCTCTTCAATATCTTCATGGAGCCAAAAACGAATACCAACTTTTTAAAATTTATTTATACAAAATAAAAAAAATATCACTTCCCAAGTGGAATTTACCTAAAATAGAAGATTAAGGTTGAGTTGTACTTTCCACACATTCTATTTCTAATTGTTAAGAATTCATCAAGGTTGCTAGAGTTATTATATCTGAATTAATCTAAAAGACAAGTAAAGCACATTAAACATATACTTATTTTAAGTATGCCAATCCCATGAATGCATTCCTTCTTTCTTCCATAGGTTAACTATAATAACTGTCATTATTTTTAAACAAAAATGGAAATCCCATAATAATATTCTTATGCATAGGGATATCATAGTTATTGGAGTTAGGTAACACCTTATACGACAATCTTTATTAGGTTCAAGTCACTCATAAATACTTTTGTTGATATTCAATAATGATTACTTTTCATAATTTTGATAGGTCACTTGGTACCCAGATAGGTTATCCTTTCATAAAATATCTAATACAATTATTTTAAAGTTTAGTGGAAGTCATAATGTCCATAAATTTGCAATTTGGACTACTCATTATGTGAAGTCAGTATACTTTAACTACATTATTTAGAGTTCAAAATAGCATGTTTATGTACCCATAAAGTAGTTTAATACGTACACACATTTTCTTTTTAATCATGAAATTTAATATACTAATCATTCAATGGTAAGCATTTAAATGCTAAATCTTATAGGTTAAATTTAGATGTGAATTTGTAATTGGATTGACAATCTTAATAATGGACAATGGAATATTAGATCTTCAGAACTGAAGTTCGAGTTATCTCTTAATACAAGTAAGCAATCAACTACAATACACATTATTTTATGAGTTCCACAGGGTTTAATGTTTAATTAGGTGCATTCTACCAGATCTTGGAATGACATTTAGTGTGTTACATTTACTTGATACTCTACAATAAGATAATTACCTAGTCATACTGAACATATAATGCAATCATACATATATACATGTAAGCACTCCTATATATCCATATATATACAACTCGACTCTTTGGTCACATATTCTTACATCATTGATTTTTAATACTTTATAATACATACACTACATATATACCCATGTACTCTTCCTAACACTATACAACATCTATGATACGATATCATGTCATTATGTATATCATCATCATCATCATCGTCATCATATATATATATATATATATATATATATATATAAACGTGCACACTTATTTGTATAGTATATACACACAATATAACATACACGCAAGACTAACAATTAGTGCATATAATAAATTGCGCATTACGGTATATCCCAACCTACCCACATCGACACACACGTTATAACGCATATTCTAGGTACACCATATATGCTTTGTATATATTTATATTATCGACATATACATCGATATTTTATAACATATACTTATATATACACATATATTATTACACATGGTAATTATCATAATATTCCATACACGCAAAAGCAGGTAACCATACCATATCTTATAATTATATCTTTTATAACGTGTATACATAGGCAATTAAACAAAAGTTGCGAGGTTGGGGATACATTCTCTTAAGGAGAAACACCCTCTCCAAACACCGTGCCAATTAATTAATATATATAAAAACAGTTTGAATGGGGGTTGCGATCTTGCCAAGGAGACGCCATTTCCAAACACCATATCAATTAATTAATATATATCAAGACAATTTGGATGGGGGTTGCGTTTCTTACCAAGGAGATGCCATTTCCAACTGGCAATCCAAATAATTAAATACATGGAACTTTCACAAAGGAGGCAACGTTCTCTAAGGCCCTATATATACACTAATATATGAACAACCCGATAGCATATATATATATATTGCATAGCTCTTGAGGCAGGCATTTCGGACAATTACATAAGTTGAATAAAATATTCAGCAGTCATCCAGAACCCATACTCTCTCTCTCTATATATATCACTTTGCAGTGGAGATACAATGCTTATCTAAGTAACTCGAAAATAACCGCTTTCCTTAACAAGGGGATTCTAAATTATTTCATTTAATATTTACATAGATATATATACCTTGCCATCGAACCCTAATATATCCTTCAATACATAATATTTTGAAAATGGCCCCCCTAAAAACATATTAGCTAGGCCTTATTCCAACCAATCCACTAAACATCTATCGATGACCCCTTAGATTAATTCAAATCCTAAAATGTATATACTTTTTATAAACTAGTCAATGAAATTTTCCCTCTTTAATAATCACCAATCCCATATCTTCACTTTAATATTTAACCAAACAAAATCTTTAAGTTAAATTCAATATCCAACTAAATTAAAATTTAACTTAATTCAATGTTTAACTAAACTGCAACCTTTAGTTAAATTCACTATGTTACTAAGCTTTAAACTTGAAGTTAAGTTCAATATGACGAAACTAAGACTTTTAGTTAAATCCCCTTTTTCTTTAAGTTAAATTCATTATTTAATTTACTTAAGACTTTTGGGTTTAATTATTATAAAACTTTACCTTTAACTCCTCTTGACCTAATTGGTGATTTTGTAGAGTTTTGTTATGAAACTTGACAGAAAAGAATATACACGGATTCATTATTAAAACATGATTTAATTTCAATAGTTTTAAAATCACATACCAATACAAATTTATCCCCTTTACCCTTATTTACATGGTTGTCAAAATTTAAACAAATAATTCAGAAGATATAATAACCACAATATGTCTAATGCATGCGATCACATGTGTTATCATATCATAGAGTACATATCTGGTGTATTAGCAGATACTTTGTTTTAACATCATGAATGGCCTAGTTAACACCTCATAGGACTTGAGACATTGGAGTTAATAATAAGTACGGGGCTTAGTTTAGGGTTCATACTGTGGCTTTAACAAGTACTTGGGATGTGATGTGTTGGTCATAACAACATGGTTAGGATATCACTAATCTCTTTCAACATCATATAAAACATAATAAATTACATACAATACAAAGTAACAATTGCATAGAGGGTCCAAACAACCCTAGTATTGTAACCTAGAGCTTTGACACCACTTGTTACTTATGTTGAAGAGACTGAAATCTGATGTTAGCACAACGGATATGTTTATATAAGTTCATCCAAAAGGGTTGGAACACTGGTAGTATATTTTAGATTTCTAGGTTCACTAGTTTAATCAACACATCTTAAACTCAGCTAGAAATTATCATCTAGTTTAATGTCATAGTTTTACGAATAACTACAATATACAAAATCCAATTAGAGACCTGATATGGGGATGCCATGTACAGCCACGTAACAGTCCATATCAGTCCCAAAATAACTGAGGAAATTTAAACAAAACATGGTTCAAATAATCTCAATTCATTTAATAATAATTGCACTAAAAGCTGGATCATAAACATGATAAATTTTAACTGTTTTATTATACATAGATTAGACTTAAAACCCATAGGATAACCTGATATGTGACATCCATATACGACCATATGGCTGTCCCTATATCAAATCTCCTTAAATTAGATTACATATACTAATCAAAGCACAGGATATTAGCATAATAAAACACATACCTTCCTGGCAGCTGCCAATCCAACATTAGAGTTAGTAACATGATAAATCTATCATCTAATCTAGCATTAAGTGTGCACAAGCAACCTTCATGATATATCATAATAATTATACATAACAAATTAGATGGTTATAAGTACTTATGTTAATTTATGCAATTGGAGGCAACATGACAATTTTCCTCCTAGTTGTTGATCTCTACTTGGCATATGTTTTCCTGTCGAAAGATCCCTCCGAGTTGAGGTTTTGTAATGTTTATGTCACACTAGAAGGTCCCTTCTAGGATGGACATTGATGGATAATGCACTTCCTTTCCTGGAATTATCCCCCTTTCCCAGAATGGCAAGCAATGGTTGGTCTTGGGATTACCCCCTCTCCCAGAGCACCACTTCCGACCTCCCAAGGTCAATTCTCAGCTCAAATCTCTACTAGAGCATTCAAAACTAGAGAGCAGTTGGGCCTAGACACTCATCCGAGATTGTCCCCCTCTCACTAAGGTTCTAGCGCAACTAGGATGAGATTTCCACACAAAATTCCCCCCCTCTCTTGTTGGATAATCTCACAAAACAACACTTTCGATCTCTCAAGTCAAATCTCAGCTCGAATCTCTATTAGAGCATTCAAAACTTGAGAGCAATTGGGCCTAGATACTTGTCCGGGACTGTCCCCCTCCTCTCAGGCTCTAACACAACCAGAAGGAGATTTCCACACATAACTATCCCCCTCTCCTGTTGGATAATCTCACAATCAACACTTCCGATCACCTGGGTCAAACAAAGACTCAAATCTCCATTGGAGCATTCGAAACAACGGAGAAACAACTCTCATGACAACACAAGTAAAATCCCTACCTGTTGAATTTTAGCATTAACATGAATACTTTAAAAATTTCCAGACTAACAAGTAACAAATGACAAGTGCAATAAAAACATCAACACATCAAAAACACTGAACACAAGAGTTTTTCATTGGGGAAACCTTTAAAGGACAAAAACCCTAAAAGCATTAGTAATTCATCTCGTAAATGATATAACTGAGTTCTTCAATCTCAAAATTCTGAGATGAATGTTTTCTTCAAAAATTCTTCCAGAACAAAAGATAAATGTTTACATCAAGACCAATTTAGGGCCTCTTGCCCTAATCATCTCTGCTGCCCGGAATGTCAGTGAGACTGCCTGAAGTTTGCCCGGAGTATACTCGAGTTGCTCGAAGCTTCTCTGCCCTGCCCAAAATCTTGTTCAAGCTGCTCGAGCCTGCTCTGCCCTGCCCGAGCGCGTTCTGCCTTGCTCAAGCCTGTTCCGTCTAACTGGGACCTTGCCCGTGATCTTAGTTGACTGCCTAGAGGCCCTTGTGGGCTGTTTGCTGGCTTCTCGAGGGTCTGCTGCAGACCCAAAATCCCTTTCGGACTATTTGCTAGCTGCTCGAGGGTTTGTTGTAGACCCAGATGCCCTTCCGGGTTTTTTGCTAGCTGCCCGAGGGTTTGCTGCAGACCCGGATGCCCTTCCGGGCTATCTGCTAGGTGCTTGAGGGTTCGCTGTAGACTCGGATGCCCATCCAGGCTATCTGTTAGGTGCTTGAGGGTTGGCTGCTAGCCTGGAACCCTTATGGGCTCTCTGTGGGTTCCCAAAGGCACTATAGCAGGCTGCTTCGAGGGTTGCTGAAGGTGGCGAGAGAGAGAGAAGGGTAGCCGGAGGGGTTTGCAGCCTGCTCGTGAAGAGTGGCACCCAGCCCGTGAAGTGTAGATCCCTGCGCGTGTAGAACCAAGCTGCCTGTGACCAATCTGTAGCAACCGTGAAGGAGAGAAAGACTAGGGTGAAACCCTAACACATGTAAAAGAGAAGAAAATTGCTGCTACTGTTCTTCACCACGAACCCTAGCTTAGGGTTTGCTGAACAAATGTTGATTCCCTAGCTAGAATCCTCCAAGCTAGGGCACAACCAACAAAACCTTCTTCACCTTCAAAAACCAACAAATACTTTTATGGGAGCAACTGTAAGATCATGAGCAAGTGTTATGTAATAATGAAATGGATTGATCTTCTTTAATATCCTTTGAGTCACTTGTAAGTGGACCAAAACTCAAAAGAACAAAATAATATTATTTTATTATTTTATTACTTTGATTTTCACCTTTAGTGGTACTAAAGGTCTTTTTGCACTTTCACTTTGACTCCTTAGTGGTACTAAGGGTCCTTATGTATTTTTGACTTTTACTTTAGCCTTCTTCAAGTGCCCCTGTGGTCAAAACAAGTTGTCAAGCCAGTCCTTCATCCCCACTTAAAGTACATCATCATAAACAGAGAGAATTACTAATGCTTTTATCTCACACTCTATGTGACACCAAGATCAGATACTAAAGTGTCTTAACCAAGGGTAGCTAAGCCTTGGAGAAGATCACAAAGCCCACTACTCAAGGGTTGAAGTGTCTCACATGCCTAGACCTAGTTTAGGGTTTATAATGATATCCTGGTAACAAATCAGGTGCCTCAGCCATAGGCTCCTTAATTTGACCAAAGGTCAAATACTTGGTAATAGACCAAGCGCCTCCATTCTCCCGGAGAATGGCCCTCGACCTTTGGCTGAGTCCCTAGTCCTGGACTAGGTTGAATTCCTGGGAATTGACCAGGTGCCTCCATTCAAAGAATGGCCACTCAGCTCTAGGTTGAGTCCCCCAATTCTAGACTAGTTCCACATCCTGGTCTTGGACCAGATGTCTCCATTCAACACAATGGTCACTCAACCCAAGGTTGAGTCCCCTAGTGGTGGACTGGTTCCACATCCTAGTCCTTGACCAGATGTCTCCATTCTCCTCAGAGAATGGCTTTCAATGTTGCTTAAGAAAAATCAACTCTCCCTCTCAACGAGAGAGGTATTCTCTGCCATGCCAAGCTTGTCACAAAAGTACACGAACTTTGTTGCTGTCAGAGGCTTGGTCAGGATATCTGCGATTTGTTCATTTGTACTAATGTACTGCAACTTTAGAGTACCTCTTTGTACTAAGTCTCTGCTGAAATGATACTTCATTTTGTTGAATTTTAGCATTAGCATGAATACTTAATAATTTGCAGACTAACTTAAAACAAATGACAAGTGCAGTAAAATAACATTCATGACATCAACACAATGGACACAAGAGTTTTTCATTGGGGAAACTTGTAAAGGACAAAAACCCCAAAAAGCATTAGTAGCTCATCTCGTAAATGAGATGACTTGAGAAATTCTTCAAAAAGTTCCTCAAACCCTAATCAAGGTTATACCACAGATTACAAAAGACCAATAAAATTTTCACAGCAAAAATCAAAACAAGGGTTTCAAACCCTAGTTATGCAAATATCCAGATCTGCCTGAAAAAGATCAAATCTGCCTATGACAGTCTGCCCGAGTTGATCAGGCCTGCCCGGAGTCGAAAAATGTCTGCCCGAAATTTATGACAGTTTGCCCAAATTGATCAGGCCTGCCTGGATTTCCTTCTTCCTTGCCCGGATCTTCCTCTGGCCCTGCTCGATCATTTTTCTTCTCTGCCTAGAATTTATGTTTGTCTCTTTACCTGCCCGGATGGCAAATCTACGCTGCCTGAGGGATTAATAGACTGCCTGGAGTCTGTTTGTGCAGCCTGTGACTAGGGCTGAACCCTTCGGTTGCTGCTGGAGTGGTGGGTAGACCCTTGTCTGCTGAACCAAGGTCTTAAGGCCTGCCCAAAAGCCCTTCGGGTCTGCTATTTAGTAGCCCAAGGCTTGCAGCAAGCAGCCCGGGTCTGCTGTAGCCTGTGAGTAGCCCATGGCTACAGCTAGCTGCCCGGAGCTCTGTGGTAGCTCTCGGGCCCTACTGTGGGTGCTCAGATGTGCTCCTAGGCCCTGCTGTAGGGCTAGCAGGGCTGCTCGAGGAAGAATAATGCTGCTCGAGAAGAAAAAAGAAGGCTGCCCGAGATCTGGAGGTGTACATGACTGTTGAAGATGGGGGTTTGGCAAACCCTAAGACAAAAGTGAAGAAACCCTAGCTGAGGGTTTTGCTGAGAGATCTCCAGAAGCAGCAGTCCCTGTGAGAGGAAGTGAATGTGTAATAATGAAATGACTTGATCTTCTTTTATAACCTTTAGTCCCCTGTAAGTGGACCAAAATTAGGAAGAACAAAATAATAATATTTTATTCTTTCCTAATTTCACTTTTACCTTTTTACCTTTCAGTAGTAAAAAAGGTCCTTTATGTATTTTTGACTTTTACCAAAAGTCCTTATGTAACTTTGACTTTCACCTGTGGTCCCTTTCCCTGTGGTCCAAAAGTCCTCATGCATTTTTGACTTTTGCTTTTAGCGTTTTTCCAAGTGCCCCTGTGGTCCTTTTGATTCCATTCAAAGTACATCATAAACCAAGAGAGTTACTAATGCTTTTATCTCACACTTTGTGTGACACCAAGATCATGTACTAGGGTTACTTAACCAAGGGTAGCTAAGCCTTGGAGAAGTACACAAAGCCCATAGATCAAGGGTCAGAGTGTCACACATGCCTAGGCCAAGTCCAGGGCTTGCAGTGCCTTCCTGGTAATAGACTAGGTGCCTCAGCAGAATTTGACCCTAGGTCAAATACTTGGTAACAAACCAAGTGCCTCCATTCTCCAAGAGAATGGCTACTCAGAACTAAGATGAGTCTACCCAGTACTAGATTGGTCCACATCGTAGTCCTGGACCAGATGTCTACCATTCAACAGAATGGTCACTCAACATTGGGTTGAGTCTACCTAGGGCAGATCTGGGTCCATATCATGGTCAAGGGCCAAATATCTACCATTCAACAGAATGGTAACTCAACACTGGTTTGAGTTTACATCGTGGTCCCGGACCAGGTGTCCCCATTTTCCTAAGAGAATGGCTCTCGATGCTGCTAAAAAAAATCAACAGATTTCAATGTGTTTCGATCTGTCATGAAACACCGGGTTCTCTGAAAGATTAATGTAACTCTGATTATCGCAATGGATGATCATTGAGTCAAGCTTTCCACTGAACAGATCGGATAGAAGTTTCCTGAGCCAAACTCCTTTCTTGCAGGCATCACTTGCAGGCTGCAGCAATATACTCTGCCGTAGCTGTGCTCCGAGCTATGGAACCCTGTTTCCTGCTGGACCAAGAGATCATTGCATATCCCATACTGAAGCAGTAACTAGAGGTGCTTTTTCGGTCTACTGCACTGCCATTCCAATTTGAATTACCATATCCTGCTAACAATACTCCACTACTGGAAGTATACCTGAGCCCATAAGTGATAGTACCTCGCACATATTTGAGTACGTGTTTGGCAGCTACCCAGTGTATGTGCTTCGGATCAGACATGAACTGACTTAGGGTATTCACTGTGTAATTGATATTTGGTCTCTTGTGTACTAGATACATTAAGGATCCAATGAGTCGTCGATATAGAGTAGAGTCCACATCTTGCGAATTGGTGGCTAAGTCTCGCAACTTTGTCAAGTTGGTAGTCATAGACACACTCATGGGCTTGCAGTACTGCATCCCAAATCTCTGCAAGATGTCCATTGCATACTTCCCTTGTGTCAGGAAGATCTCGCTTGGATTTTATCAGACCTCTAAGCCAAGAAAATAATGCATTAAACTGAGATCCTTCATTTCAAATTCATAGGTGAGCTCCCTCTGACACTGTGCTATCAGTTGTTCCTCACCTGTGAGAAACAAGTCATCTACATATAACACAAGGATTAAGATATGATTATGTACAATCTTAAAGTACAAGTTGGAGTCAACTGTACTTTTGGAAAACCCCAGGCTGTGGAAAAATCCATCCATCTTGTCATACCAGACTCTTGTAGCATGTTTGAGCCCATACAAGGCTTTCTTCAGTTTGCACAAATGGGTCTTATTCCCATGAGTCACAAAGCCTTCAGGTTGTTCAATGTAGACTTCCTCATCAATCTTGCCATTAAGGAAGGTTGTTTTTACATCCATCTGATGTAACTTCCATCCGAATACTGCAACAAGGGAAATGATGGTTCTAATGGTAGTATACCTGGCAACAGGAGCAAAGGTCTCATCGTAGTCTATGCCTTCCTTTTGGGTGGAGCCATGAGCTACAAATATGGCTTTGTACTTCTCCACATTGCCATTAGTAGCATGCTTGATTTTGTAAAGCCATCTGGATGTTACTAGTGACTTTCTTGTCGGTTTGGGAACAACTTTCCATACATCATTTTTCATGATTGAAGTGTACTCTTCAATCATTGCATCAACTCATACCCGTTGACTTGCTGCTTCTTTGTAGGTGGAAGGTTCAACACTAATGAGCTGGCTCATAAGACCAAAGTACTTTTGTGGCCTTATGCTTTCTCTGAAAGTCCCGGGAGGAGCTCTATGCTTCTCAGCTTCTTATACCGTTTTTCGGTACCGGTAAGGTTTCCTTTTGGAAGGAGGAACTTCAGGCATTTCTTTTGGTGGACTTTCAGCTTCTTTAGGTGCATCCGGAATTTGATCCTCAAATTCCTTTTCCTCCCTCTGAACTTCTCAATCTGGAAACTCAGGAGGAGGTCCTTCATCTTCCCTCGAAAGCTCTTGTGTTTGACGAAACACGGTGTCCTCATGGAAGATCACATCTCTACTGACTTTGATATACCTCTGTCCAGGTACATAGATGCGATAGGCCTTTGAGCTGTCACAGTAATCGACAAATATGCTTTTCTTACCGGAAGGCTCTAGCTTATCCCTCTTTTCTTTTGGCACATGAATGCATACCAGAGTGCCAAAGATTCTCATGTGGTCAACTGCAGGTTTCTTGCTGGTGAAGACTTTTCTGGAGTCTTCTCCCCCAAGATAGCATGAGGACTTTTGTTATGGATGTACACAACAGTACATGTAGCTTCAGCCCACAAGGATAAACGAAGATCTAGATCAGTAAGCATGGCTTTAGTAGCTTCACAAATCGTTTTGTTTTTCCTTTCTGCAACCCCATTCTGCTGAGGTTGTACGATACTGTCAGCTCCTTCTTGATTCCTGCTTCTCGGCAAAAATCATCAAACTCATTAGACTCATACTCACCTTGGTTATCTGATATCAAGATACAGATGTGTTTGCTTGTCTGATTTTCAATTAGAGCCTTGAATTCTTTGAACCTATCAGAGTGAATCAAATCCAATATACCTTTTGCTTCTGGAAAAAGGATTTCTTAGTGTTCTTACCTAGAGCACATCCTTTGCAAATTCCATCATGTTTGGGAGAAACCTCTGGCATACTTGTGACCATCTTCTGTAATCCTGGAAGAGTTGTATAGTGGAGGTGTCCAAACCTCCGATGCCACAACTCACATGGATCAACTGTGTGATGAACCAAAGCATGAGTGGAATCTTCAGAAGCCTTATAAAGACCTCCCTCTCGAACCCCAATCTGTACAACTGAGCTTAGCTTTTCATTCTTTGCCCATAGTAGGACCTTCTTTTACATGAAGAGGACTCTGTAGCCCTTGTCCTCTAAGCCAACAACAAAGAGAAGATTCTTCTTCAAACCAGGAACATATAAGACATCATCAATATGTAAAACCGTACCTGAATCAAGTTGAAGAGAAGTTGGGCCAACTCCTTCAATCTTGTTAGTGGAGTCATCTCCAAGTTCCACCTGTGTAGTTAACTTCTTCTTTTTGTAGCTAGTGAGAGCTCCACGGTTACTTGTCATGTGCCTGGAGGGACCATTATCTACTATCCAAGAGTTAGCATTGTCTGTGATGGAACCAGAGAGAGCAGAGATCAAGTAGTACTCTCTTCTAGGTTCGTTGTCTTTGTTTTCCCTGGTGTTCTTCTTCTTCTTCTGCAGCAAAAGCTTGAAATCTTCTTTTGAATTTGTTCTTGGGCTGCCTGCAATCCCTAGCATAGTGCCCAAACTTATGACAATTATAGCATTCCACTTTTGAAACATCAGAGTGCTTACCTTGTGGTTTATTTCCCTTCTTTCGCTGTGGGGAGGGCTTATTGAACATCTTTGTCTTTGCTGTAAGTGCAAGGTTTCCTTCCTTAGTGCCATTCTCTCCCTTCTTCTTCCAAGCAATCATGCCAAAGTCTATCAAATTTTGGCCGATTCTACGTCCACTCATGGATGCCAAAATTGTTTCCCAAGAGTTTGGGAGACCATCAACTACAGTCTGCCCAAGGTCATCATCATCCACAATAATACCAATAGCTGTAAGTTGATCACTTACCTATGCAATCTTTGTGAAGAATGTTCCAACTCCTTCATCCTTGTTCATCTTCAGTGTTCGAAGCCTTTTTTTCTAAACTCTCTTTTGACTGGGAACCTTCTTCTCATAAAGGTCAGTCAAGGTGTCAAAGCATTCTTTGGAAGTCTTCAATGCCATGATGTTGGGCATCAAGGTTTCCTTGATAGAGTCATAGATGATCCTTCTAGCCTTAGCTTGTTTCTTCTTGAAAGCAGTCCTGCCAGCATTGGATGTTGGCTCTTCTATGGTGTTAAACACCAAGTCATCAAGGTCATTCTCCTCTAGAATGGCTGTAAGCCTAGCCTTCCAGGAATTGTAGTTGGCTGAACCTTGAAGCTTCTCTTTCGGTCTGAAAACGTTGGCGGCCATCTTTGCCACTTAGTCAAATGTCAAGTCTTAAAAATATCCCAAGGTCTAGGAAGACAACAACAATTTCTTCTTACTGGGTCTTCATATGCTAAGCTCTGATACCATGTTGAATTTTAGCATTAGCATGAATACTTTAAAAATTTGCAGACTAACAAGTAACAAATGAAAAGCGCAGTAAAGACATCAACACATCAAAAACACTGAACACAAGAGTTTTTCACTGGGGAAACCTTTAAAGGACATGGTATCACCAACCTTGTAGTTTCCTATGTGAGATGGATCCAGGATGGATGGTAGAGGGACCAACAACTAAGGAGGTGGAACCAAGATTGCCTCGACTTCCAAATGGATGGTTGTCACGCCAATCGACGCAGTCTTCGCTTTATGTTATCTTAGCCCAAGACAACGAAGGGGGAGACTCGTATCTACTCCCGATAGGAGAGACAAAACCTAGACACCAGATCAGATCAAATGGACTTGAGTTACTTAAGGTGTAAGGTAATGGAAACCCTAGGTCTATGGATGATGTCATTAGGTGAACCAATGCTTTGGATTACGGTTTAGGAAGTGTGAGGCTTGATTCAAAGTGTGACATAGGTGACCTATGAAGTAAATACTAGATCTGGGGTTTAAGGTACTAGCAATAGGTGAAGATATCCGCTGCCTTGGGAAACGTAACCAATGCAGGGAGGGCAAGGACAGGATTGGGGATATATAGTACCCACAGATAGAGTCGATGAAAGATATGACAATGTTAAAGTACCTGAGTCACTAGGGAAAAGTCAGACCATAGGAAAAAGAGGCCATAGAGGGGGTAGCGCTAGGGTTGGAGATTAGTGCTTGTCAGATCTAGGGAAATGGAGTCACTATTTGCCCAGCGTTGAAGGAGACCCACCTGGGAAATACCCCAATCTACAAACCCAAAAAGGTATTTTGCTAGAAAAGTAAGATTACGGGAAAAATCAGTAGCAAGATGGTTAGCACTAGGGTTTGGGAGGTCAATTTTTCAGATCTAGGGCAACTTGTCCACTTCTAGCTTAGCGTTGAAGGAGATTTGGTGATAGGATGACCCGATCTACAGACCCAACAAGGTATTTTGCCGGAAAAATCAGATCTCGGAAAAAGTCAGAAAAATGGTGGACAACGCCAGGGTTTGGGAGGACAGTTTCTCAGATCTAGGGAAAACCAGCCACTTTCAGCTTAGCGTTGAGGATGATTTGGTGATGGGATGACCCGATCTACAAAACCCAACAGCGGTTTGGCCTGAGATCAAGCGGTCCAATTTTTAATATTTTTGTTTTTTATTATTTATGGGATTTTAATGTGAAAATGAAGAAAGTAGATGCCAATGGATTGAGATCGGGAAGAAAGGTACTAACCTGTAGATCTTACTTGGAAATCCTTGTAGATGCCTTGTTGATGATGATCCCTGCTATCCCGATCAATTTGAGAAGCTTTGAGCAAGTTCTATGTCCAAAGTTTTGCTCCAAGAAGTCAATGCGCCCTCTCTCATGCACAACAAACTTCAACCATATCAGATTTGCTGCATCATGAGAAAAAAACAAAATGCTACAGAAAAATAACAAGAAGAAATCATAGATCGCAATGACACTAATGAAAACCCCCTGATACAAGTGAAGCCAATCCAAGCGAGTTGAGGAGCCCCTACAAAAATGCCCAAGCTGAAGTCGCCCTCCTGTAGACAAGACAAAGATTCCCCAAAAAATATAGATCTTGCAACAATTTCTCGAATGCTAGGAAGCAAAATACTTTCCAATCACCATCTAAGAACACCAGATGCAAAGGAGATCCAAGAAATATCCACAAAAAAAGTTTTTCTATTATCCAGATCCAAGAGCCAAAGACCCCTTACAAATGAGAAGCTCTCTCCTTTAAATAGGAATGAGAGAACCAAAATTCTAACCACTTTTCAAATGAGTGGCTAAGATTAAAAGATACAAATGTTCTAATCAACGGTTGAGATGAGCTCAACATACAATACATGGATCAATCCAATAATATAATATAAAAGTGGACTAAATCACTCTAGGAGAGGGGACCCTACTCAACAAAAAATAAATGAAGCACATGGTGGGTCCAGGGAGTGTTAACTAACTCCCTTTGGGTGTCCTCATGGCACAATAAAAATAATATAATTTTTAAACTGTGAAATTGTGCCTTCTTGAGGAAATTGTGAGCCTCCAAAGATCTCCAGAAAATAATAAAATACGCCCGAAAAATAAATGTGGGCCCATCCAAGTTCTGCAACTGCTGGAGAAGGAGTGGAAGACATCACACTCATCATCAGAACTTATCCCATACCATTTCCTTGCCTCAGTAGCCCAAATTGAATTCTTTAGTAGCCATTTTAATTAACTTTTTATCTGCCTCGGGAAACGTGATATGCCAGAAACTGCCTCCTAGGGTGCCTGCATTGTACAACTGATCCCACTAGGCTCTCTGGGAGGGGGGTAATAAGGTATGGTCAAGTGGCTGGACTCCCTATCCCTCATACAACGCCCTAAGAGATCCAAGAAAAATATCTCCCTGCTCAGACAAGTCATCAGGTATGGCAAAAACTGCACCAGAAGGGTACACTGAGTCAAATCATCTCTGTCAGTGCCCGTAACTGAAAACAAGTTGTCTCACTGGACTCAGAGAGTCCAAATCCATCTAAGGTGTATACTCATACCCCCTCTAGGTCTCTGTATGATCATCTACAACATCCAGATAGATATAATAATAACCTATAAATGACCATATAACCAGTAATATGACTCATGCTAGCATCCATCTGCTGCAAGTGTTCATAGGTCAAGACATACTCTACAAATCATTCAAATAACACTTATAACAAGTAGTAATCATTTCACTGGCGATCTATCAACCACATATAAAGGATTTCATTTATTAACTATAACTCAGACCAGACTTTCAAGACCATACTCACTTCATAGTTGTAATCATTTTGTTAGTGAAGAGTGAGGGCTAAAATTTACAAGGCTAAGCCAAAGGGTGACTACCAACTTGACATTGTGATACTTCGGATATGGAAAGGGGATACTCACTCTAACATATGACCGACAAGCAACAACAAAGAGGATGGTAGTGCCTCACAAATGGGTGAACTACTTCAGAGGTGCTTACTCACCTTGACAAATGCTCACAATCCAACTCAATACAAGTAAGGCCAACAATCTTTAGATATAACTTTTAGGAGCCATTGCTTTTTGGGCCTTTGATTTTCCATAGCCTTTGTCCACGTATTTTTTATATGGACTTTTATCATTTAGGCTTTATGCATTCATGTATGTTGAAAAACACTACTTTTCATGAATGTTTAAGATATTTCAGTGCAATATTTTTAGAGCCAATTTCATTAGGCTAGCCTTGCATTCATGTATGTTTAAAAACACTACTTTTCATGAATGGGTTTTTTCATAAGATATTCATTTTATTTCCAAATACATTGTATTGATGGCAACGCTACTTGTTTCAGGTAAGAAAACACATCCTAAGAAACTCAGAGCCGAGACACAAATAAACAGGGAGGCTTGTCCAACAAAGGCTCTAGCGGGGAAAGGTCCTCCATGCCACAAGTCAAGCAATAGGTTGTCTTGAAACATAACTGGAAGGTAATGGATGGGTGGAGACAGTGAATAATGAAACCAACACTAGCAAGCCAAAGAACGGTGGGAATGACTACCTCTATTCTCCCTAAGGAGGGTAAAACCAATGAGTATAAATCTAGAACTTCCAATTCTGACTAGGAACATCAATAAATAATATAGGTACATCCAAGTCCACATATTTATATGACTGCCAAATCATGACACTAAATGCTAATACATGTCACAAAAATGAGTATAAGAGCAATGATAACCATAACACAATATAATATAAGTTGAATCATAACCATGCAAATAATCCATCTGAACCATCATCTGTCCAATGAGAAAATACTGATACAAATCTGGGCATCACTAACTGCTTTGCAAATGACTAAATGACTACATCAATCCTTGAATTTGAGTGTCCTGCGACTCAGTCCTGGCATGGGAGAGTACTATAGTTCGCAAATAAAATAATGATCCATCAAAACTGCTCATCTCAGCATCTCATATGTAGGAGATCTGGCTAAAAAAATGTACTAAATCTGAAAAATAGAATATGGTAGCCTGGCTAGTATATATGTGTTAACAGGACAAAAACCCCAAAAGCATTAGTAATTCATCTCATAAATGAGATGACTGAGTTCTTCAATCTTAGAATTTTGAGATGAACGTTTTCTTCAAAAATTCTTCCAGAACAAAAGATAAATTTTTACATCAAGACCAATTTAGGGCCTCCTTCCCTAATCATCTCTGCTGCCTGGAATCTTAGTGAGACTGCTCGAAGTCTGCCCGAAGTCTGCCCAAGCTGCTCGAAGATTCTCTTCCCTGCTCGGAATCCTGTTCAAGCTGCCTGAGCCTGTTCTGCCCGAGCCAATTTTGTCTGCCTGGGACCTTACCCGTGATCTCAGTTGACTACCGGAGGCCCTTGCGGGTTGTTTGCTGGTTGCCCGAGGGTCTGCTGCAGAGCCAGAATCCCTTTCAGGTTGTTTGCTAGCTGCCCGAGGGTTTGTTGCAGACTCGGATGCCCTTCCGGGCTGTCTGCTAGCTGTCCGAGGGTTTGCTGTAGACCCGGATGCCCTTTCGGGCTGTCTGCTAGATGCCTGAGGGTTTGCTATAGATCCGGATGCCCTTTTGGGCCAGCTGCTAGCTACTCGAGCTTGCTCTGCTTGAGCCAATTTCGTCTGCCTGGGACCTTGCCCCTGATCTCAGTTGACTACCGGAGGCCCTTGCGGGTTGTTTGTTGGTTGCTCGAGGGTCTGCTGCAGACCCAGAATCCCTTTCAGGCTGTCTGCTAGCTGCCCGAGGGTTTGTTGTAGACTTAGATGCCCTTCCGGGCTGTCTGCTAGCTGCCCGAGGGTTTGCTGCAGACTCGGATGCCCTTCTGGGCTGTCTGTTAGATGCCTAAGGGTTTGCTATAGACTCGGATGCCCTTCTGGGCCAGCTGCTAGCTGCTAGCCTGGAACCCTTATGGGCTGTTTGTCGGTGCTCGAAGGCACTATAGCAAGTTGCCTCGAGGGTTGCTGAAGGTGTCCACAGAGAGAGATGGGTTTGCAGCCTACTCATGAAGAGTGGCACCCAACCCGTGAAGTGTAGACCCTTGCCCGTGTAGAACCAAGCTGCTCGTGACCAATATGTAGCAGCCGTGAAGGAAAGAAAGACTAGGGTGAAACCCTAACAGGTGACAAAGAGAAGAAAATTGTTGTTGCTGTTCTTCACCATGAACCCTAGCTAAGGGTTTGTTGAACAAATGGTTGTGCCCTAGAATCCTCAATGCTAGGGCACAACCATCAAAACCTTCTTCACCTTAAAAAACTAGCGAAAATTTCTGTGGGAGCAGCTGTAAGATTATGAGCAAGTGTTATGTAATAATGAAATGGATTGATCTTCTTTTATATCCTTTGAGTCATCTGTAAGTGGATCAAAACTCAAAAGAACAAAATAATATTATTTTATTCTTTTATTACTTTGACTTTCACCTTTAGTGGTAGTAAAGGTCTTTTTGCACTTTCACTTTGACTCCTCAGTGGTACTAAGGGTCCTTATGTATTTTTGACTTTTACTTTAGCCTTCTTCAAGTGCCCCTGTGGTTAAAACAAGTTATCAAGGTGGTCCTTCATCCCCACTTAAAGTACATCATCATAATTAGAGATAATTACTAATGCTTTTATCTCACACTCTGTGTGACACCAAGATCGGATACTAAGGTGTCTTAACCAAGGGTAGTGTTGTCGCCCAAACTGTCATGCGTGTGCCGAAGCCCAAAAGGTAAGCACACCAGCACGACGACTCTCAAGAAAGAAGCCAATGTCACCACACTCCTCTCTCCTCACTTTAGGTTGGATCTTCTCTAACTCTAGGAGGGCTTCCCTACGGTAGGATCGCTAAAGCAGGTGCAACGAAGGGCAAGGTGAACTGAAGGGGCTGCCTTAGAGAAACATTTGTAAATAAAAAGGAAAGGTATTTTGATTGAGTGAGGGGAAGGAAGGGAGGATCAGTCCTTGAGGGAAGACTAGTGTCAGTACCAGAAGGGAGAATGGAGTCAAAAGAGGACTCAAGGGGGCTTTGCATTTCACACAAGTGAGATTAAACTAGTACGTTCCATAATCAAAGACAAGAAGAATATGAGTATGACTGATTACTGTCTATTACTCCTAAGATCTTCGACAACATAACGTCAACAAACAACTTGGCAACTGCAAATGTTTGCACAATGGACTTCATTGATAGCCTTCTATGTTAGATTTACTCTACATCTTATCATGAAACAAGCAACCATGAAAGAAATGCCCAATATATATCTGAAAACCCCACATGATTTTTCTTTATTCAGCTTGATGGGAAAAATCCTCCCAACCCGTTTTCCATCCTTACAATGAAAGAGGCTATCCTCTTTGTAGGTCAAAAAGGCTCTAATACAATAATAAACTATTGGAGAATAAGTGGGATCATAGATCCACTTTTCTCTCAAAAATCGTTTTCACAAAGTAAAGTGTAACTACAGTTTATTAAAATATAAAAAATAAATAAAACACTTAAACTAGTAGTTTTATCCTCCAAGTAGATGGACAAAACCGAGGAACTAGAGGATCCCATCTCCACGTAGCTAGTGCTTCTCAAAGAAATTGGCTTTCGGAAGAAAAAATCATATGAGCTGGCCACCAAACACCCACGAAGAAATGCATGATTCTGCAATCAGAGAAATAATATGGGAAAAAACACGGGCAAGTCTGCTAGTGGGTTAAGTCGCGTAGGAGATAGCATTTCGGTAAGAAAACTCGGGCTCATAAAATTTCGCCGATTGCTTACTGTAGCGCTCCATGTGAAACATCAACGACCTCCACTCGGCTGTCAGTATGAGAAAGGATTCAATAAAATACTCATGCTGGTTGCTTCAATTCCACGTATTTGCAAATCAGTTGCCAAATCACAACGTGTGGGTATGCTGCAGTGGTGACCACGGGCTAGCAAAAACGCGAATTATCTCTGATATTCCAAATTTCTCTGATAATCCATCTCAATCTCGATGACTGACGCGAGGGTGGGCAAGATCTTCTGAGTGAGTACGGGTGATGATTCTGTTTGTTGTAGTTTTCCGCCAGGATCCGAATTTTAGCTGCAGACCGATTCCATTTCTCAAACACGAAACATTAACACTAGCTGACTGCTACATCGTGGATGCGGGCCCGGTTAAAAACTTAAAGCGAATCAACTAGTGAGAAATTGAACACTCCAGTGATTCACGTCCAAAAAAAGGGTACTCAGGTATTGCAACAATCAACAAGGAAGTCCCAAGCAATCTGCTGTTGACAACAAAAAACGTGGATTTTGTGATTGGCTCCAAGCTCGGCTGCCAAGGAAACTCGCGATTTTTGATTTAAATCAGCGTTTCAGGTTTGGCTACATTTACCACTTCTAAACAATCCATGTGTGAGACTCAATGTTTCCACCGAAGGACACACAAAGTTCGAATTGAACTCCATGTGATCGACTGTCAATCTAAGTCGATGAGTGGTGCTCTGTGTCCCTCCAAGTCAGCAGTAAATCGAGCCACTTTATGAAAATGACGATTCTGGAACTTTCTTCATGCCTTATCCATTGGACAGAACCATGTCAATATTTCATGCACCTGAGCATTGTTGGCTCTTGAATCTAGTTATGTACTTCTGAAGCAGGTTGTATTGAACCAACTACAAAATATAATCTCGGTTCCACTCATAAAATTAACAAGACTACCCAGTCTTGGTTCAGCTTATTGCCTCTGCCCAGTTTGCTGCTCAACAACACTAGAAAAATGAATTTGTAATAATGCAATTGATGAATTCATTTCCAAGTACTGTGAGTACTGGGCCTGCACACTTTGTTTTCTTTTCTGGGGTCACCTTCCAGATGAAACGGTTCAAAGTCTCAAATTTTTAGTATCACTTTGCCATCCTCGAGAGATTTGAGGGTACCTCATAGTTGTCCCCAGCTCTTGTCCTATAAACTCAGTGCAAAATAGGGTTGCGCATTGGGAATGTGTTGTAGCAAGGAGTCAGAGATGAGGCTGCATGTTGGGAATGTGTTGTAACAAAGTGCTAGATATTTGAACACCTGCAAAACTATCAGTTGATCTAGTGCAGATATGGACTATGGAGAAAACCAGAGTCAGAAATAACCTAGATGTAGAGGCAGACTCTGAAAGATCAAGATGTAGAACTATTATGAAGCTCTGATAGCAAACTGATACTAGCACTGTTGTCACCATGTCAACATGGGGGTAACATCTAGGTCCATATGGGGACATGTGCTCTTTGAGAGAGTACATGAGAACACCAGCACCTCTGGCTATTCGTAGACCGTTTTGGAAAATATAAACATTACGTGGTGGGGATGGCTCAATTCACATCCCATGACCACACATTTATTACATAAAAATTGCAAAAATGACAAAAATAATGATGCCAATAACAACAGAAAAATGCTCATGTGAGAGCTTTATTCTTCCTACCTACCTACTCTGTTAGATGCCAAGAAAATGCTAAGTGTAATGGTACAACCAGTGGATCCATTCCTGTATCTTAAATATGCCAAATTGTTTTTGCTTGTGATTGGTTAGCAACAAAGATAAGGACATATAGTTCATAAAACAAATCTGTCTTGCAATCTGCTTGTGAAAAAGGATGAACTGGAACATCAGATTGTTAGGAGGCAAAAATTCACTGAAGTTTAGGCAGACATAATTAGAATTTGTGCACAAGAAGCTTCTATCCATTGGTTGATAGGGCTTATATACACACTTCCATTGTAAAGCTACTCCAGCTGATTTGTAAAACAAATGTTGTTACCTTCAATATGATGAACTTGAGGCAAGTCCACATCTTCAGCATGAAGTTGTTCAGGAATTTGGGGCAGCTTCACATCTTCAATGTTTTCTATTATAGCCCTATCTGGTATCTCTTCAGTAATATCTTCAACCGAAGGCCTTTGTAGTGCCTCCGCGATTGGATATTCAATGGTATGTTCTTTAAGCTCAGGATGGACCCTAGGGATGAGACCATCATATTCTTTAGCAAGTTGGTCAATCTCATCAACTGTTCCATCATGCCAGTGGAAAAGAAACCTCTTGAAAAACTTTGCCACTGAATCTATGGATTCATCCAAAAGGCCATAGAACTAGATTATTGCATCCTCTTCCAAAGTTATAGCAAAAACGATCATAATATCATCCTCATGAGGAACATTAAAATCAGACATCAGTTTGCAGAGAGAGGCAATATGATGGGTGGTTGAAACACCGTCATTTCGATGGAATTTGGGAAGAATGTCATGCACCTTCCCATGGTCGTAGCACTCATTAGGAAATCTACGGATTATTGAGAAATCTAGCGGGTTGTAAGCTTCGTGCCAAATATCATGCGGTTCTTCCTTATCATCATCCATAAATTAAATAATGAGGTACTAAATCTGAAAAATGTATATAGTCATACCTCATATCAAACTGTGGAGTCGCTAAGGTGAGCTTGAAAGACTTCCAATGAGTGTGCTCACCTCTACACCCAATAGGATCTTTAAATCTGCAAAAGGACAAGGGCTCTATCCTTTCGTGGAGTCGCCATGTGAGAAGAAGAATCTGCAATGTAATCTTCCACAAATGTTAATGAAGCACAGTCTTCAAATTTCAGGAATTGAACTTCGTCCTTGACAACGACACCAAAATGTTGTTGCCCAAAATTGGCATGTGTGTGCTGAAGCCCAAAAGGTAAGCACACCAGCTTGATGACAACTCTCGAGAAAGAAGCCAATGTCACCACACTCCTCTCTCCTCACTTCAGGTTGGCTCTTCTCCAACTCTATGGGGGTTTCCCTAAGGTAGGATCTCTAAGGCATGTGCAACGAAGGGCAAGGTGAACTGAAGAAGCTGCCATAGAGAAACATTTGTAAATACAAAGGAAAGGTATTTTGATTGAGTGATGGGAAGGAAGGGAGGATCAGTCCTCGAGGGAAGACCAGTGTCAGTACCAAAAGGGAGAATGGAGTCAAAAGAGGACTCAAGGGAGCTTTGCGTTTCACACAAGTGAGATTAAACTAGTACGTTCCATAATCAAAGACAAGAAGAATATGAGTATAACTGACTACTGTCTATTACTCCTAAGATCTTCGAAAACATAACATCAACAAACAACTTGACAATTGCAAATGCTTGCCCAATGGACTAAATTGATAGCCTTCTATGTTAGATTTACTCTACAGCTTATCATGAAACACGCAACCATGAAAGAGATGCCCAATATATATTCGAAAACCCCACATGATTTTTCTTTATTCAGCTTGATGGGAAAAATCCTCCCAACCTTTTTTCCATCCTTACAATGAAAGAGGCTATCCTCTTTATAGGCCAAAAAGGCTCTAAAAACATTAATAAACTTTTGGAGAAAAAGTGGGATCATAGATCCACTTTTCTCTCAAAAATCTTTTTCACTAAGTAAAGTGTAACTAGACTTTATTAAAATATCAAAAATAAATAAAACACTTAAACTAATAGTTTTATCCTCCAAGTAGATTGACAAAACCGAGGAACTAAAGGCTCCCATCTCCACGTAACCAGTGCTGCTAAAAGAAATTGGCTTCCAGAAGAAAAAATCATATGAGCTGGCCACCAAACACGCACGAAGAAATGCATGATTCTGCAATCAGAGAAAATAATACGGGAAAAACACCGGCAAGTCTACTAGCGGGTTAAGTCGCGTGGGAGATAGTGTTTCAGTAAAGAAAACTCGTGCTCTTAAAATTTCGTCGACTGCTTACTGTAGCACTCCACGTGAAAGATCAACAACCTCCACTCGGCTGTCAGTATGAGAAAGGCTTCAATAAAATACTCATGCTGGCTGCTTCAGCTCCACGTATTTGCAAATCGGCTGCCAAATCGCAACGTGTGGGTATGTTGCAGTGGTGACAACGGGCTAACAAAAACGCGAATTATCTCTGATATTCCATATTTCTGTGATATAATGATATTCTATCTCAATCCCGATGACTGAGGTGAGGGTGGGTAGGATCTTTTGAGTGAGTATGGGTCACGATTCTGTTTGTTGTAGTTGGCCGCCAGGATCCGAATTTTAGCTGCAGCCCGATTCCGTTTCTCAAACACGAAACATTAACACTGGCTGACTGCTACATCGTGGATGCGGGCCCGGTTAAAATCTTAAAGCGAATCAACTAGTGAGAAATTGAACAATCCAGTGATTCACGTCCAAAAAAAAGGGTACTTAGGTATGCCAACAATCAACAAAGAAGTCCCGAGCAATCTGCTGTTGACAACAAAAAACGTGGATTTTGTGATTGGCTCCAAGCTCAGCTGCCAAGTAAACTCGCGATCTTTGATTTAAATCAGCATTTCAGGTTTGGCTACGTTTACCACTTCTAAAAAATCCATGCGTGAGACTCAATGTTTCCACCGAAGGACACACAAAAAGTTCGAATTGAACTGCATGTGATCGACTGTCAATCTAAGTCGATGAGTAGTGATCTGTGTCCCTCCAAGTCCGCAGTAAATTGAGCCACTTTATGAAAATGACGATTTTGGAACTTTCTTCATGCCTTATCCATTGGACAGAACCCTGTCAATATTTCATGCACCTGAGCATTGTTGGCTCTTGAATCTAGTTATGTACTTCTGAAGCAGCTTGTATTGAACCAACTACAAAATATAATCTTAGTTCTACTCATAAAATAAACAAGACTACCCAGTCTTGGTTCAGCTTATTGCCTCTACCTAGTTTGTTGCTCAACAACACCAGAAAAATGAATCTGTAATAATGCAATTGATGAATTCATTTCCAAGTACTGTGAGTACTGGGCTTGCACACTTTGTTTTCTTTTCTGGGGTCACTTGCCAGATGAAACTGTTCAAAGTCTCAAATTTTTAGTATCACTTTGCCATCCTCGAGAGATTTGGGGGTACCTCATAGTTGTCCCCTGCTCTTGTCCTATAAACTCAGTGCAAAATAGGGCTGCGCATTGAGAAATGTGTTGCAGCAAGGAGTCAGAGACGAGGCTGCATGTTGGGAATGTGTTGTAACAAAGTTCTAGATATTTGAATACCTGCAAAACTATTAGTTGATCCAGTGCAGATATGGATTATGGAGAAAACTGGAGTCATAAAGAATCTAGCTGTAGAGGTGAACTCTGAAAGATCAAGATGCAAAACTATTATGAAGCTCTGATAGAAAACTAATACGAGCACTGTTGTCACCATGTCAACATGGGGCTAACAGGTAGCTAAGCCTTGGAGAAGATCACAAAGCCCGCTAATCGAGGGTCAGAGTGTCTCACATGCCCAGATCCGATCTAGGGATTATAGTGATAACCTGGTAATAGACGATCTGCCTCAGCCATAGGCTGCATAATTTGACCAAAGGTCAAATACTTGGTAACAGACCAAGTGCCTCCATTCTCCTGGAGAATGGCCCTCAGCCCCGGGCTGAGTCCCTAGTCTCGGACTAGGTTGAATTCTTGGTAACTGACCAGGTGCCTCCATTCAAAGAATGGGCACTCAACTCTAGGCTGAGTCCCCCAGTGCTAGACTGGTTCCACATCCTGGTCCCAGACCAGATGTCTCCATTCAACATAATGGTCACTCAACTCAAGGTTGAGTCCCTCAGTTATGGACTGGTTCCACATCCTGGTCCCTAGCCAGATACCCCCATTCTCCTCAGAGAATGGCTCTCAATGCTGTTGAGGAAACATCAACACTACCAAGGCATTTGCATCACATGGATATTACGACCTTAAACACCTTCCAGATCCCTACTAGGACATGCAAACACATGAAGAATTAGTCTCCAAGACCAATAGACCGATATTCTAGATCCTCCTCAATTTGCTGACAAAATTCACCGTAAAATGGTGCAAGTATGATGGCCAAAACTCTCTTTGGCATTCACTGTACACCTAGAGCCCTGCTCTGGTTTGCTCCTAGACCTGCACACAACAATGAATGACCAACCTCTTGAGGAATTCGAATCACTCTTGCCTCATTCGAATTGCCTCCAAGACTCTGACTCTAGACCAATGAGGAAGGACTCCCAAATCACTGGGGCTTCCTAATGAACACTTAATGACTCATTCAAGTCTTCACTGAGCCACTTGAGTTCACTGAGACTGACTCTAAAACATTGACAAAGACACTTCCTATGACTAGCTAATTCCAATTCATCAAAATTAGCTCCAAACCACCGTAATTAACTCTTAATTGCCCATAAGTTACTCCTCCTGCATGAGGATGACTCAAATTCACCCATAATTTACTCCCAAGCACTGAAGACAACTTCAATTCACAAGGACGGACTCAAATTCGCCCAAGATCACTCTCATCCACTAAATACAACTCAAATTCACCTTATTAACTGAAGATTACTGACTTTAACCAAGAAAAATACATTAATTAACTGAATCCAAACTCCAATTGTCTAACTGACTCTAACTACCTGTCAGTTATACTAGTTTCACTAGTGTAATTGGAGATTGACTCAAATTAATTGATTGAAACTGAGTTAAACTCAAACTAACTCAAATTAACTGAATACAACTCAGTTAAACTCAAACTAACTCAAATTAGCTCACTGCACTCTAGTTTACTGGTGTAACTAGACATTAACTCAATATTAACTAACAGTAACTCAATTAAACTCATTTTAACTGAAATTAATGGACATTAACTTAATATTAACTAAAATTAACTGACACTAACTCAAATTAGGTGCATGTTTGACTATAATTAGTCAAATAGGCGCATAAGTCATGAGCGAAGTGAGAATGGGCCCCATATGAGGAATATTCTCACCAGTAAGGGCGCAAATACTACATGGATCTGCATGCATGACATAAATTATGAGTTTTAGGACCCCCATAGTCCAAAATTAATAAAATTCGGTGGGCAAGAGTATTATTAGGGGGAGCTGCAACTCCTAACCCCAACCCCTTCTCATGTGTCATTCCAAACCCCCCCAACAACGTTATTGTCATGTTGTGCCATTATTAAGTATAATAATAATAATAATTAAATATAAACAATAATTCTAATTATTGCAATTAAAATAAAAATCCATCTCATCAAGGTGTCCATGGTCTTGGCACCCATTGCCAACTCATCAAAGCAAACTAAGCAAATAAATCAATACAAACCCTTGTCAACTTCTCAAAACAGGTGTGCCCTTGGTATGTGTGCTGGGGTGGTTATGACCTCCAATATGAATAGTAAAATACTTCTCCCAGAGTTGAGAACCCTATAAAAATGTATCAAGGTAGTTACATCCTCAATAATTGTGCCAAGATGCCAACTAGGGGAGTGCACCACCTTTTAATGAGTCAACCATCTTAAGATGCCAAAATACGCCAGAAGTAACAATATTAGTTAGGGCCAATTCCTCAGGATAACCAACTTGCCTCAATAGCAATTGGCATGGAAATGCATGCCCAGCGTCCATATAGCTGTTATACCACCCTAAAGAAGTGGAATGACCTCAATAAATGTGTCCAAGGTGGTTAGATGTACAAATATCAACACCATAACAATGCCAAAAATAGGATAAAGAAGTTAGGGCACAGTCTCCAAGGCTCTCAAGCTTGTCCATTAAGAGAAATCTATATAAACAGGTGCAAAGAGGTCCAGATGGATGCTAAAATCTCCTCAAAGAAGTGGGGTGACCTCAATCCATGTGCTAAAGGATGAACATGTCCAAAAGCCACCTCCAATGCATGAGTGCTAGGAAAGTATGGATGAAAAGTGGAACGCCCTCCAATACAAGCATGAAATGCCCTCAAACCATATATTATCATGTGAAGTCATATTAAACCATGGGCAAGAGAACAAGTGTGCCCTAGGAGAATGTGCAAGTGCCTAGATCCACGTGAAAATACCATCAACCTCCTCAAATCATGAGCCATAACTAGAGTGACATAGAAAATAGTGTAAGCGTGGTCCCCATACCTCCAAATGTGTGAAAAGATGCCAAATAAGTTATAACAGGTGCGCTCTGTTACCCCCCATTTTGCGAGGGTCGACAAGAATTTTTTCACTGACGATGACATTCGATGGAGATTTTAGTTGGGTGCTGATGGGGACCTATCTTGTGTATGCTGAAGACTAATCTCCATTATCTGCCATACTTCTTCAGTCAGAGACAGCATGACCATTTTCATACAAGGTCTGGGCAGACTTTGATGTTTTTCCACCTTACTGTCACCCAGAAGTTGTGGATAGCATCATAGCAGTATCATGGCCCAAGCCTAATTTTCCCCTGAAAGCTACAAGAATTATAAAAGGTGTTAAGGGTAAAGAATGTTGGTTTGAGGATAGCCATACTGAACAGCAATGTGAAGAGTGAAGGAGTTCTCAGCCTGGGTCTTTGTGAACATCCAGATTTGCCTTCTCAGTCCACTGTCTTTGCATGGTGCTATTCAGTTGAAGGGGAAATGTCAGGAAACTGTGTATGTGGCAAGGCCTAATTCTGTGCCTAGCCTATTGAAGGTGTGGGGTTTGATCTTTGCACCAATCTGGAAAATCAAGCTTAGGGCACTCATTAATACTTTGGCATTTTGAAAGGCCAATATATAAGACCAGGCAGGCCAGATCAAAATTAAAATTGGTGAAGCACCCTCCTAATTTCTTTCTTGAAATAGTTCAATGATTGCCCTGAGGAAACAGTTCTTGGGCCTACGCTTTCTACAACAGTAAAAATATTTCTGGGCACAATTCTAGGTATCCTGGGCATCTTTTTGTGCATTGAAGGGGTTGTAAATTTGAGCACATAGATCTGTAGACAAATACACAACTCACAAAGTAGATCTCACAATTTACTCAGCAATTGAAGAATGAAACAGTGCAAAAAAGGCTTGCAGTTGTGAATGCTTTCATTAATAAAAAAGTAATCCGATGATGATTACAATAAAGTAAAATGTCTTTAATAGCCACATGAAATTCGAATCCACATGAGGAAATTCGAATTGATAGACTCTACTTGACTATAGGTAACTAGGACCTTGTCTAAATCACTATCGGAGGACTCAGTAGTTAACTGACCTTGTCTAAACCATAACCGGAGTTCATCGGAGCTCTAAAACACAACTCAAGTGTTACATTCAGTGTTGACTAAGGTTAATTGACTGTGGTAGGTGAGAAATGCGCCCCACATGTGTGTAGTCAAGTAAACCTAGCGCTAACTGAATGTAGAGGACTAGAACTGAATGTAACTGACTCCTAACTTAGCTTGACTAGTCATTAACTGAAGTGAACTGACCTTGGTTGGTTTCGGCACTCCCAGTGGCTTCCTAAATTGTAGGGATTGGTCTAGGAGGCTCCTAAACTGATGCAATCAAGTGCAATCAGTGGCAGTGAGCCTCAATTAGTGTTCCCCACACTTAAGTAACTGAAACATCTGCCCCAATTAGGCCAAGTGGACCCAATGGTGTTAATGACTATAAATAGACTGGATGGACTCCCGATTTAGACATATGACCAAATTTGGACAAGTAAGGATTAATAATCCTAACAGGGGTCTCTGTGGATGTTTAGTATTTCGAATAGCAATGGAAGGGATCATCTCCAAATCTATGCAGTTTTGAGCATCAAGGCTGAAATCTTTATGGGGTTTTTGTTGATGAAGGGTTTTGGTTGAGGTAGTACTGAGCACTTTGTGCATCCCAGGCAACAGAAGTAGATCATCTTAGATCCGATGTAAAGCATAATCCAAACATGGTAATCTTATTACAGCAAGGAGGGCGCCTTTCTTCAGGATATAATCAGGTCCGTCTGTACTAGCATTAAAACCTATGATAGTGGTGCCATGATCGTAGGTGTTGGTAGCTCATAGTGATTACAATAATGCTGTAGGCCTTTTCTTGGAAGATTTGGGCAAATGAACTCCATTAAAGTGTGAGAGCTGGCCCACATTCGTAAAAGCTACTGGAGCATGTCTGGGGGTCAAACCGCAACATTTTAATGGCGTGATCAGCAGAGGAATGGCATGATTTAAGGAAGATTATTGAATGTATCGTGGTATGCTTCATATGGTCGATCCCAAAGGTGAATTGGATTGTGGGTCTGATTCCTCCTAATTGTTGACGTCAAGTCGTGGATACCAAGCTGCATAACGATAGTTCGAGAGAGCAGGGGATTATGATGTTCAATTTATTCTCACATTAGGAGACCCAATCTCTTTAGGCACATTATACTCTGGTTTCCCACATCACAGGTGTGCAGTTGAAGATAGAAAATGGCACACGTTTTTCTGAGTTCAGGGTGGATGTAAGAATTCCTCAATCTCACTTCTTCAGGGTATGGTTCATTCCTCTAATCTGACCACTCCTTTCAGGGTAAGATGACAAGATTATTCCTCATTGGACAAAACTGGATGTGTGTATCATAATCGCTCCTTTGATTGAGACTTGGAGTGAGAACTTGATCAAATGGCACGAGGGATCCTTTATGGTTCTGCTATACGGTGTTGATGCAAGTAAAGTCACTTAAATTGCTGAAGGCGACACTCTCACTGCTGTTTGTAATGATTTGTTCTACTCTTCATGCAGTTTAAATGGACATATTCATCATACCACGACTATCGATCTTGTTAGTAGCAAACCCGAGAAGTCAATAGTTTTGGCCATTTCAACATTTGAGAGCGTATGGATCTGGGTTATATGTGGTTTGTTGGGCATGGAAGATATTCGTCAAGTTTATTCACAGTAGATTGGTGTATCTTTTACTGTAACTGATCATAAAACAAGAGGTGTTGAAGATGTGCATTTCCTTCAAAGGCGTTATAAATTGTAATATCCCAAATATCGATATTCTCTAATGTTCTATTGTACTGCTGACTCACACACTCAATCTTATACAAAGATAAGAAATAATTGTGCATGTAAACTTGCCATGCAAAAATGCCCTAAAATGTTGCTGAATTAGGGCTAGGGTTTGCAGAGAGAAATTAACACTTACCACTGATATCTCGGCTGATAATGACTCCAGAGATAGTTGCATGCTTAAAGATCCAGATAGGTGGGCTAGTCGTTCCTCTTTCCTCTGGTGTTACCGCCCCGCTGTACTGTAAGCACCCTCTAGACTGAAGGGGACGTTTTTGTGGGAGGAGAAGTTAGATACCCTGAAAACTTTGCAGAGCTGATGGTCTTCCCCTCCTGAAGAGAATGGCCGAAGCATACGGACGATTTGGCCTCTCTAAGTGCCCTAGCCAATTGAACTGGCAGTTTGGTGCTCACGCCCTCAAATCCCTTTGATTTGCTGATAACTCCTCAGAATGAGAAAACGGAGAACTGAGAACCACACAATGCAATGGAATGACCCTGCTGAAGAAGAAGAAGCTGACATGTGGGAGATAAACTAGAAATCAGAGACCCAGTGAATACTTTGGGGTATCCAGTTAAATCCCTAGCTGCAAAACGTGAACCTGCAAATCAGTAATCCTTCCGAGTATGTGCTGGATCCTGAACATCGATGTATACGGTGAATGCCGCTAATAAACCTGGGTGGTCTATCTCGAAGAGGTTAGGGCATATATCTCACTGCCGAACCCTCGCTAGCCGAAGACGTCGTCTTCAACCCCAACTGTCATGGCTGCACATGGTGCTGCTGCTCAAAGCTCCAAAATCAATCAACAATAATCATAGATATCCTTTAGTCCCATAACCCTTCTTAAATAGATCCTTATGCACTTTTAGGGTTTGCATGTCACTTTTAGGGTTTATGCTCACTTTTGCATGCATGCAATTCTAATTTCAAGTTGACTTTAATACTGAAGAAATAAGACTTGCATGCTCCGCATGCTTTATGATAATAACTCTGATGGTCCTCTTTACTATACTGATGACTGAATAATTGTCCTAATGTGCTTCCGGTATTAAAGGTCCTCGGTCAATTCCCTATTTATAAAAAACAGAACATTACATAAATTGAGGATTTGGTTTGTTGTCCGCCAATTGCACACCAGCAGCAGAAATCTTCCGAAAGCTGTCTCCTCACTTGGGAAAGTGGGAGAGGTGTGACCTTGGGGGCAAGCACAGAGCTAGGTACTGTCACCTACTCCTAGCTCCTCCGTTTAGGCTAACTCCTAACGAAGCCAAGCGGGGTAGTCCCTAACAAAGAGTTTTCTATGGCTTAATGTTTTAAGTTAATTTTTAGGTGTTTTTGGATGTGGATGGGTGTTGTTTAGGAGTTACTGTGATTTAAAATGGTTAATATTAGGGGGATGATGATTAATCAAAGCAATCCACGTGGCTAACAAGAGATCACACAGATAAGCAAAGATTCCAAACTTATAACTTAAGCATTCAAATATAATCAATTGAAATGGCCCATAGACAATTGATCAAGATAGAAAATTAATCAAATATAACAAAGGACCAGTGCCTTATGGAGTCAAATAAATGCGTGAAATAAAGTCTAGGAATCAAGCTAGTGAGTATTAGGTTTTGCAAGTGCTCTTGGTAGATTTTAAAAGTTTTTGATAGTGGTCTTGCTTAGAGTGTCAACAAAAGTTTGTCAAAGCCGGGAGACTCTTCTAAGTTCCCTCCGTTGAAGACATGTTGGGCTCGCCCAGTATCCCAGGCTGGTATCGTTAAGATTGACCAGCTAGTCGAGAATCTAAGACAGCGGGAGGTTTCGGCACCTCTAATAGGAAGTACTTTGGAAGAACCCCTACAACGCCGGTGCGTTGGTTACGGGTGTTTAAGTATTATTAAATTAATCTTGTAGGGTTTAAAGATCCAGTGCTATTTCTGGGTATTCCGATCTAGGATCGGTCAGAGCATACTCCGGCAAGGAGGAGAGGGAGTTAATTAATTAAAAGGGGTGTGTGTGTTGAAGGTTTTATTAAGTTGATTAATTAAGAGTCTCCGACAGAGAGCACTCTTGACCCTGCCTTATGATAGTGGTTCAAGAGGCTTATCTAATCTAGATTAGACTAATGCAGGGATTATGCAAACCTAGGATGCTCTTCGATAGAGAGTGCTTTTGACTTGTGTTTTTGCAAGTTCAAGAGTCTTACTTAAGAGTTAATTGATTAAACAATGTGAATTAAAAGCAAAGATGACTTATTAAACTCTCCGATAGAGAGCACTCTTGATCCACCTTATGGTGTGATTCAAGAGATTTAAGCAGTCGATTTACTTAGAAAGATAAACAATTTAAAAGAGTAATCAAATTAATTAATGAATTAGAAGTGATGGATTAACAATTAATATTCTAAGCATAAGATGCAAATGATGATGAAAACAATCACATCTAATCTAAGCATGTAAAAGATGGACGCAACACAATCCTCCCCAAATGGGGGAGGATGGGAGTGGGGACTTAAAAACCCCACTCAAACAAAAGATGCTTTATTAAAATTATACAAATTGCCTTTAGGAATTTAATCCTTGAAAGGACTTTCAAAGAAAAGTATACAACTCTATTATTATTGCAACTTGCGTAAAAAAGAGAGTGATTTACTTTTACTTGGAGCTTTTCTTGAAACTTGCCAAAAGGGAAAAGAAGAAGTTTGAATGAGAGCAAAAGAACAAGGCAAAAGAAGGCTGAAATAAAAGGAAGCGGAGGGGAAGAAAGAGGGAAGGCAAAGAGAAAGTCAAAAACAAGAAAAGGGAGGAATAGGACAGCGAACTAAGAAGTTAAGGGATGAACAAAATTGAAGAAAACGGGACAGCGAACAATGAAATAAGTGTTTGTCATAAAAAGTGCGAAACGAGACAGCGAACCATGAAATAAGTGGCTGTCATAAAAAGTGCAAAACGGGACAGCAAACCATGAAATAAGTGGCTGTCATAAAAAGCACAAAACATGACAGCGAACAAAAAGTAAAAGAAATGACCAAAAACAAGGTTAAAGGAAGCCCAAAAACTAGGGCAAAAAGAGGCAAACAAGGGAAGAAAGCTAGGGCACACTAGGGCTGTCCAAAATGGAAAAAATGGATGGTTAAGGAGAGAAAAAACGGGGCAGCAATGAAGAAAAAGCGAGAAAAGACGAACAAGTCAAGGAGGAAAGGGGCTAGCAAGCAAGGGAACAAAAGAAGTCAAGGAGCAAAGGGAGAACTAGAGGAAGGAAGTTTGGTAACCAAGAAGTATTTAAATTTATGAAAGAATTTGAGATGGAACTTTGGAGGAAGATCTCCTTGTTTTTTCCTCTTGGAAAAAACCAAACTCTCTGTAGGTCCTGAAAGTCAACAATGTTAGAAGGTTCTTATGATGATGGAGATGAGTTTGATGCAGCTGAGCTTGCACCCTTCTCCAAATGGCGAGATCTGTGAAGACAATCCAACTTGATACCTAGTGAGATCAAACAATAAAAACTAGTATGCTAGGAATATGCAAATCAAGATCAATACTTCATATAACTGAATATTTGTACCCATGTAGATTATGATAAACTTTGCATAATAAACCAACTTGACAGTAGCAAATGGTAAATCTTATGTTCTAATAATAGACTTCTAAAGCTAGTTGTTTGATTCAACACATAAATAACAGATTGAAAGCATGGAAAGAGATCACCTCATACAACACATCCACCAATGAAGAGACAATCCTGTAGACCTCCAAAGTCAAAAAGATTTATTCAATAATATAATGATTACAATTTTTTGTAGAGTTTCTATGCCCAAAAGTCCATGATAATAGAGCTGAAAGAGCCTCTTTTTAACAAATGAGAGAGTGCTAAAACCCTAAAACCAAAAAACCAACCTTAACCAGCTTAGCCACCTAACAAAGAGCCCAGACCTAAACCGGAGAACCGAGAGTGAGGGGAGGCCTCCACCCAAGCAAGGCGCCCCCACTCCAAACCTGTGCACTGAAAACAAGCCAAGGATGAGGCCACATGTGTGAGTCTGGATGTAGGTAAACTCATCCTTTAGGTCTGGCAGGAGCTTGAGCTAGGTTTGGGAAGCCCACTGATGGTGTAAGCTTCAGTCTTCACCTCGATCAAATCACCGGACCAATGAGAGCTCTCCATCTCATCTTTAGTTGGAGATGACATGTCTGATAACTGATAATAAATTAATTGCTCTCTTAATGATGACTGAAGCTGAGTTATGATAACTCCAATCATCATAAATGTTCCATGAGATGTCATTTAGCCTTTTATTTTACTAAATTTGGATTAATTTGGAGAGTTTTAGTTTTCTCCAAAATAATCATTTTTTTTAATAAAAATCCTTTTTTAATAAAAATCATTTTTTTACTCAAAACTGACTTTTTTGAGTAAAAATGCATTATGTGTCCGATTGCTGATCTGAAAGTTGGCTTTGACTAGCTGGCTGATCAAGAATGATTTTTGGCTTAAGGTTAGAGCCTCCAATCACTGAATTCTGAGTCCGAATCATGAACGGGTTTTTTCCATTTAATTTATGGAAAAATTAACCCAAAAAACTTAGGAAAAGTAATTAAAAATTAAAAATTAAAAAATAATTTCTCATTGTTCGAAAAAGATTTTTTCGAATTTTTTTGTGTGTCCAGATGACTTAGGACATGACCATGATCTACCTAAATAATGTCTAGTAGGTTTATAACACTCAGTTGGGCTCTAATAACCCCCCAAGGCCCAGAATTCAACATCGGGCATTCCAGCTTTGGAGAAAGCGGGAGAAAACCTCGTCAATTATACTCGGCTGAAGGCAAAGCATAATTGTCAGGGGCAAAAAACTCCCTGGAATACCTTATTTGAGATCCTACGTCTCAGGGGACCGAACCACTCAAAAATACCCTACTAGCACATTTTATTACAAACCCCGCGGGGCCATGGTCAAAACTATAAAAATAAAAAAGTGGCTAGCCAATATTGGCTAGACATGCAGACGGATCAACTGATACACTAGAATCAGACTTTGAACAAGTCTGTCAACCGGCGGCTCCTTAAGTAATCCAACTAAGTGCAAAATTAGTGGATGACATGGTTCCAGCATACTCCATCATTTTACCTATTTTTGGACTTGGGTCACCCATTCTTGTAGGTTTGTTGCATCCTTAGTATTCCTTATTGGAGGAGTTTCCTTCTTTTGAACTGTTTACAAACATTTCGAGAAGGATTAGTGCATTTGGTGGAGGGCTTGCATGGTAAGTTTGGAGGAGCCTTCTTCATTTGGATAAATACTCAACACTTGTCTTGAGGAGATCGTTGAACTTTTGCACTGTTGCACATGTTTATTGGTGTTCTGGTCAAACCTTGGACATATGGTTTGAATTCGTTACTTTGTGGACATTTCCATTAGAGTGTTGCTTGGAAGAGGCATTTGAAGGCTGGTTTGGACCATTGCTTGCTTCTTGTCCCCTCATTTGGAGGAAGCACCGCTATCTTTGATAGGCCTTGGTACCTCTTGCTTTGTACTTGTGGCTTTGACCACTTTATTTTATTGTATTAGTTAGGAGTTTGTTTGTTGAAGTGGCGTTTTTGTATTATTTTACCCGACCCTAGGCAAGATCTAGGGATTTATGAATATTTTATTTTAAGAGTGAAATGAGGCTACAACTTATATAAGGGCTAGTCATCTCATTCATTTGGCATGGTTGGATTTTGAGAGTTCTCTCTTTTGGATTCTAATTGACATATCTTTGTGGAGTATTCTAAAGTTTAAAGGTAAACTCTTGGGTTTTCTTGATGGCTGAATATTGAGGTAACATGTATGTTTTGGCATTATAAGATCTTTAACCTAGTCCATTGAAGAAAGTCAAATTTTCATTTTGTGGATTAAATAGGAAATTATTTCCTTGTTTATTTTAGATTTGTCTTGTGGCTTGTTTTGTGATTTGGCTATCTTAGGAGGAGTTACAAATCAAACTTGCATAGGCTAGGGTATAAGTTAGGGTTATAGATTGAAGGTGTGTGCTAACTTCTAAGGCCACCCTTGGTAAATTTTTCATGAAGCTTCAAGAGTTTTGGGGTAGGAATTTGCCTTGCTTTGCAGAGCTTCCAGTCAGACACTTTGAAACAAGTTCCACGGGCGATCATCCTGAAACTCCATAATAATTATGCCTTGGGGATTGGCACTAGTCTTCATAACCCTCCCATCACCTATAGTACAAAAAAACCAAAAAACTGTTTTGCTATAGTTAACTCTTTAAATCACCTTGCCCCTCATGGAAATAGCGTAGCGATCCTAACCTTAGGGAAGCCCCCTTGAGTTGGAGAAGAGTCAACTAGAAGTGTAGAGATGTGGTTATCGAGGTGACATTGGGTAACAACTCTAGGTTATAGTTGGGCTACCCTTATTCATTGGGACTTTAACTATACATGCTAGTTCAAGTTGTAACATTTTGGCACCATTGTTGAGGATAAAGCCCTTTTCTATCAAATTTGATGATCATGCTTCTTGACATTTTGTGGGAGGTTACTATTGTTGATTTCTCTTCTCACATGGTGACTCCATGAAGGGACAAAGCCCTTGTCTTTTGCAGATTTTCGAAGACTTGTTTGTAGGGTGAAGCAAGCAACATTGTGAAGGCATTGAATGCTCACCTTGGTGACTGTACACCTTTTGACATTGGTATGAGGTACGGTCACGGGCATTTTTCAGATTAGGTACCTCATATTTGAAGATCAAAAGATGATATGGCATTTCTTGATCAACCGTGGATGTACAATTGCTTTAATCTATTGGCTTTCTCGAACATCTTGCGACATCATAATCAGTTTTATGATGATGATTGGAATGAATGCATCCCAAAGTTCCATGGACATGGTGATTCAGTTGATTTGCATATTGCATTATTTATGAAATCCCTTTCAATATTAAATGTGTTCCATGTAGATATCAAGATGAAAATGTTCACGATGTCTCTTAATTCGATGGATATTGATGTAAGAGGTTGGTATTTTGGTCTTCCTAATACAGTAATATCTCTCGCAAAGATTTTTTCAAGGTTTTTTGTGAGAAATGGATACTAGACGTGTTGCCCTTTCTTTTGAAGAAGACCATGACGAAGATCAAGCCTTTTAGGAAACCCTTGAAGAGTCCATGATGAGGCTAATGAAGTTGATCAAGAAGAACATGTCCAAGAAGAAGCCCTTGAAGATTTCCAGCCATTTGAACATGCTGGTATTGCAGATTTGGAGCATCATGCATGGGTTTAGTGTAGATATGGAGTGGCCTATTTTACCCTCTCATAGACTGGATTTGGGCCATTACTTTCAACCACTTTCTTCAGAGAATGTTGCAAGTTTGGGACATCAAAGTTTGCTATCTTCCAAGATAGATTGTGATAAGCTTCATGATAAGAACGTGTTGCCACCTTTACACACTCCTAGGGGGGAAAACACAACAGAAATATTCAAGCTGCTCGGTGTGTCCTTGGGGGCAAGTCTTGAGTCAAGTACTGTCACCTTCTCCTAACTCCTTCGTTTAGGCCACTCTTAACGGAGCCAAGGGGGGTAGTCCCTAAGAAAGAGTTGCTAAGGCTCTTGTTTGTTAATAATTGAATGATCAGATTGTTTGTTAGGAGTTTTGATAAAATCACCAAGTACTGCAATATTAAAACATATAATTCACCAACATGATAATAACATTCACAACAATAATGACTTGAAGAAAATGATAAACAATGATAATATATTTGTAAGAGGGAGCTGCGTTAGCAAGTTGAAACTCTCGACGTTTCGATCCCTACTCTGGGATCATCATCAGGAGAGTTTCAACTTGCTAATGCAGCTCCCTCTTACAAATTTTCTACTGCGTAATGACTACATTTAAACAGGTTGAGTCCCTCCATGGAAGGGATGCCCTGAAGGACATGTCTTCGATTGTCTCCTGATGATGATCCCAGAGTAGAGATCGAAACGTCGAGAGTTTCAACTTGCTAACGCAACTCCCTCTTACAAATTTTCTACTACGTAATGACTACATTTAAACAGGTTGAGTCCCTCCATGGAAGGGATGCCCTGAAGGACATGTCTTCGATTATCTCCTGATGATGATCCCAGAGTAGGGATCGAAACGTCGAGAATTTCAACTTGCTAACGCAGCTCCCTTTTACAAATTTTCTACTGCGTAATGACTACATTTAAACAGGTTGAGTCCCTCCATGGAAGGGATGCCTTGAAGGACATGTCTTCGATTGTCTCTTGATGATGATCCCAGAGTAGGGATCGAAAAGCCAAGAGTTTCAACTTGCTAATGCAGCTCCCTCTTACAAATTTTCTACTGCGTAATGACTACATTTAAACAGGTTGAGTCCCTCCATGGAAGGGATGCCCTGAAGGACATGTCTTCGATTGTATCCTGATGATGATCCCAGAGTAGGGATCGAAACGTCGAGAGTTTCAACTTGCTAACGCAACTCCCTCTTACAAATGATAATATAACTAGTGCCAGAAATGGAGTCGAAAGTAATGCTGTTGAAAAGGAAATAATGTTGTGTAGTGTATCTTGGTTAATTTTAGATTTTTAAGCAATGATGAGTGAGTTAACGGGAAAAGGGGATTCCCAATATACTGTGAGGTATTGGGAATATGTCTGGATTCTGAGAAGAGTGGATCCGCACAGGAAAATGTGGGTTAGATGGAGTCATGGGGGGGTGTTCAACACTACACCAATAAGGATGTAGCCTAACGGGACCCCACAGTCGCTTTCTAGTTGTTCCCGCTTTCCCTGAAAATTTTGCCCACTATTTCTCAGGCTCATTACACCGAATTTCCACAATGTTTTGAGGGTTGTAAATTTTATTAATGTGAGATTGATTAATTAGGTGTGAGGAATTAATGAATGCACAATACTGCTTTTGATATCTCCAAGTCAGACTACGCCGCGAGGGGTAGAGCATAGACGGTATAGGCAGATGTTTGTTCCGATTTAGTGAAAGCAAGTAACACCTGTACTAACCTAGTTAGACACAATGGCACACTGAGAAGGGGGGGTGAATCTGTGGGCCAACCCTTTTACAATTTCAACTTTCTTCAACTACTTAAACATAGATCATCATAAGTATATCCTAAGTCACCGTATTCGGCGATTTTTCGACTTGAAGTTCGAAAATCGCCGATTTTTTGCCCTCCACGAATTTAATTGATCATGTTCGCCGATTCTAAACGTCGATTTCATTTTTTGGTTCGCCGATTCTAAACGCCGATTTCGATTAAATTCGCCAGATATTCGGCGAATTTAGTGCAAAAAACATGATGTTTGGTTTGGTGTTCGCCAACCCTAATATTTCCGAACCTGTTACCTAACCTCGGTCCTTCGCCGCATTACTCACCACATTACTCACCGAGTCGGGCCCATATGCCCCGCGCGTGAACTCTGCGTGAACTCTGCCACTCTGCGTGAATGGTGAACTGAAACTCCGCGTGAAGAGTTGAAGCATGGTGAGCAGCGAACTATGGCTGCTAATGTGAGGTTTGAACTTAGAACTAGCGTGAAGTTGAACTTGAATCGGCGTAGCTACTGCGCTTGGCAAGCCCCAGCCTCCATCTCGGATCATCCGAAGAGGTTAGTTTAAGTAGTTTACTTGTTTCAGCAAGAGCAATGACATGTTAATTAGCAGGTTGGCTATATCAGCAGCAGATCTAAATTTGAAACTTATGAGATGGCGTGCTTTACCATCTTTAGACTTGAAACTTTTGTCATCCACAAAATGCCTTCTTCTGGGAGCTGGTACACTTGGGTGTCACACTGTCAGGTTGCTCGTAGTCTTATGGTAGGTGCCGTTAGTTTACATGGGAATGCATCTTCCGGTCTCTGTTTGCTTTAAAGGAAATGTGTTTTTAATATTTTATCAATATGCAGGCTTGGGGTGTTAGACATATCACTCTAGTTGACCGGGGTCATGTGGCTATGTCGAATCCTCTGCGCCAGTCCTTGTATACTCATGATGAGTCCATTTGTGGGCCTTGTATGTGTCCTTTGTAAACCTAGAACACGGGTCCATCTTAACTATGGATGTATAGTCTATTTCACCTCTCTTTTCTGTCATTTTTATTTTTAAATATGTCATATGATATATCTATGCCAAATTTGTCTTAACTTTATTAACTCTCTGTATTTGTAAATATGTTGTCTCCATGCCAAATTTGTCTTAACTCTCTTTATTTGTAAATTTGTCATATTTGTGCCAAATCTGTCTTTAACTCCGGATTTATTAAGCAGTTTATGTATTATCTTTTCTCTTCTGTCATCTGGTATTTGTAATATCAAATTCTCCTATTACCCTGTCAGTTGTATTCCTTTTCTCTTTAGGTGATCCTCTCTTCTCTTTTTTATTTTATTTTATTTTTTAAACCAATCCCTCTGTTAGAGTCTTGTGGACATAAATTGTGGCTATGTCAAATCCAAAAAAAATGGGAAACATCTTTTTCTTTTGATTTTCTATACATTATATATTTTGAAATTTCAGTGAATGTCATGTGTTGGATATTCTATGGATGGAAATGCTGATATACTTCAAGGATCTCGATCAATCTCAACCATTACTTATTTTAGTGTTGACAACTATTCATCATTAACATTTAGGATTTTTGTTATAGGCAATATGAAGTCAATCTGACTGCTGGCATCCCTAGGGCATGCTCCCTATTTATTACTTTTATTATAAATTCAGAGTATGTTTTTTTACCCATTATTTCTCAGACTGAATTTTTACCTATTATTTTTCAGATTGATTTTTTACCCACTTGTTCTGCAGAAACTTTCATTAAATGGCACCCCATAAATCTTCTGCAGAGGCATGGAAATATGTCAAGAGGGAAGGGTTATAACTTATATGTTACTTGTATGCTATGTGGGCACAAGTTTTGTGGTTCTTTGACTCGGGTAGTGGACCACCTTCTTGGTGTTAGTAATGGCAGTGGAGGTGGTGTGGAAGCATGCAAAGGAATATCAGATGAACAGAAAGTTGCAGTGCAACAAGATTATGAGAAATCAAAAGCAGAAAGAGGAAAAAAAGAAGCAAAAAGACAAAGAATTCAGAGGGAGATTGATGTGTCTTCTTCACCTAAAATTGCTTCTCACACCTCAAAATTTGGTGGCTCAAGTTCCACCCCAGGAACAAATACAATAGGTGGAAGTGGAACAACTACATTAAATACATTTTGGAAACCTGTAGACAAACAAAAAGTTGATGATTCTCTTGCTGAAATGTTTTATGCATGTTCCATTCCTTTTAATGTGGCAAGAAGTCCATATTTTAAAAATGCAATTAAAAAGGTTGCTGATTTTGGCAAGGGGTATGTTCCTCCTGGATCTGAAGCCTTAAGGACCACTCTCTTAAAAAAAACAAAGGATAGAGTGTCAAACAGGTTGGCTGACATTAGAAAATCTTGGGAGGTTACATGTTGCACGATTTTGAGTGATGGTTGGTCCGATTCATGCCATCGACCATTGATAAATGTTCTTGTTTATTGCCCTCAAGGGGTATATTTTTTGAAGGCTGTTGA
>LPNX010401681.1:134323-152924 GCA_001517045.1 Pseudotsuga menziesii
TGGTTTATCAGAGATGGAAGATGATACATAGCCCATTACATGCGGCAGCATGTTATTTGGACCCTACATTGTTTGGGATACAAAGACATCAAGATGAGGAGGTCATGAGTGGACTTTATGAGGCTATTGACAGGATGCATCCAAATGAATCTATTGCGACTTTGATTAGATCTTAGATTAGAGCATATAGGTTACAAGAAGGCCTATTTGGAACCATAGCAGCAAAGAGAGATAAGGTTTTGGCAGCTCCAGTAGTGTGGTGGGAGTTTTATGCATCGGGAGCCCCAGAATTGCAAAAGTTTGCAATTCGTATCTTGAGCCAGACATCAAGTGCATCAGCTTGTGAAAGGAATTGGAGTGCTTTTAGTCATATTCATTCCATGAGAAGAAATAGGTTGTTATCAGGAAAATTAGGAGATCTTGTTTATGTTCGTAGTAACTTGCAATTGGCTTTAAGCAATGTGGCTAAAGATGAGACAAATTCTTCTACTCCATGGATGGAGACTATTTCAAATGCACATCAAGATCAAGATGATTTCGACAATGAGAGTCATGAATCCAATGGTGATCGTGATTCTAGTGGTTTCACTCCCTCGAGTGCTCTTGGTGATATAGAGCTTTTTGATGTAACAAGTAGGCCACGAGAACAACAAGAATAAAACTTGTGTTCTTGGTCTAGTCTCTAGACTTCTAGTATCTTTTTGGGATGCTATTTTGCTAAATAGTTGCTAGGATAAATATTAATGACATTTTATATTATGTTTTATCCCTTTATGAACATGTTTTTAAATTTCAATGTAGATGTAGACTCTAATGTTTTCAAAATATATGTTTAATCATTTCTGATGCCATATTTTTATTTATATGATTTAATGACTATCATGTTCAAACTTCATACTTCATTGAATGTTGTCGTGTTCATTATTTCTATGATTCTATGACTATCATGTTCATTGTTGATGTGTTTAATGTTCATAGTTTAATGAGCATAATGAATTTTATTGAAAAGTTTCATATATTTTTTAATTTTCATATATTTTAAAAATTCGAACTTAATGCCAAATTTTATGCCGATTTTTATCGCCAAAATTTTAATTGCCGATTTTTTGCTGAATTTCAAGGTCGCCGAATTCGAACACGAACTCGAACCAGGTGACTTAGAGTATATCAACATCAATCAATTACATAGACAACTCAAAACACATCATAAGATGAATTTATAAACTTTATGATATTAGATTCAAATGGCTACAACCGTGGGGTCTATCAGCTTCAACTGAATTAGAAACGTCAACTTCTATTCCAAGATACAGCTTGGTCTTTTCTTAGATCTAACTAAGAGAACATGTACAAGACCCAGCTTGTGGTTACATACAAATTACATTCTGTCATCAAACAATCATAATTGTCAAATACATCATCACAATCATCACAATCATATCATCCTTATTCTGCCCATAATCATATCATCTTTCTGTCGTTCATTGAACATGCCAAGTCACCTGCTCGTTAAACATATGTCAACCAATCAAGCCAATCATCAAACCAATTCATCATAGGTCTGTAGATGTCATCATCGTCATTCATCAGTTTCTCTCATCCACATCTGGTCATGTATTTCTGTCATCAAAGGCTTCAACACAATCATGTCACGTTCAAGTCACTCATCATGATCATGTCTCAGTTGTGATCTTTATTCAAGTTTGCTCATCTGAAAAACAAGATCTTCCAACTCACTGATTGTTCAGACTCATACCAAGCCACCACAGATTCTTTGAATTAAGTTTTCTTCAAACCTCAGACTATGTAGTATGTTGTGTATGCATGGTAGCATCCTGGTGGTAAGTACAACGTCAAGGGTTAGTAATACCTTGTGTAACTTAGTTCATATCAAGAAGACACCTAAACTTTTTAGGAATGAATGTCTTCACACCTTTTGGAGGGCTGAGCATCAGGCAAGTTTTGTGTGTGTGCTGCCACGTTAACACTACCGTGGGCTTCATTAAGTCAAACAAGACTTCTTCAACTAGGTTATCATCATCATGTGTGTGAGTCTCAAGCCTTATCATGACCACCTCCAAGGGTTCCAAAACCAAGATGCCATGCCAAATATTTGTCCAATGCCATATCATGCTTTTGTCTTTGTCAAATCTTTGCCCTTTGCTTGCCATCATCCTTGTCAAGCTTGGTTACCATGTCATCATCAAGTCTTTTCCCTTTGCCATATCATTTTGCCAAGGCCTTGTCCTTCATGTCCTTTGCTTGCCATGTTTGTCATATCATCACTTCAACCTTTGTCATTAATGTGTTGTCATTAATGACGACACCTTGACAACCTTGCTCATCAATCTCCCCCTTTGTCATTGATGGCAACATCTCCACAATTTCTCTCCCCCTTTGACGTTAATGACAAAGGGTCAACCACTTAGCCATTAAGAACTTTACAATGCCCAAAAAAAATTGTATTCAAGAATACATCTTGAGATCATCCTAAAATGTTTGCTCTACTTGGCATGAAAAAATTTGTCAGGTCATGCTCCACTTGAGAGTATTTTATTTGCTGATGAGATGCTCCCCCTATCAAGTATCTTGCGTAATTTCTTTTATAGAACTTGAACCACAAGGCTCACCAACAGAATGCAATAATACCCAAAAGTGGGCCATTCCTTCAAGATTATTGTTCTATAAACTTAATGTTTATGAATCAGATTCTTAGCTGAAAAAAAATCCCTTTTACTTTTCAGACTCTTTATGAATGATAGCTAGGATGCTCCTATACTTTGACTAAAAGACGTGTCTTCAACTGTCTTAAGTTTGTGTCATCAAAGCTTAACCTTGTGAAATGCTTTAATCGATACTTCAACACTTCATTTTATTTCTTGTATACTGCTGCTGAGAGCAATTCTTTACACCTGCTAATCTTGGACAGACATCAGATTTTATAGATTTGCGCTTTCGAATGGCTTCCTTTAAGGCCTGAATCTTCTCTTAACTTTGTCACAAATGCTAGAATATGTGTCTACCTTCAACTTGTGTTTGCATTATTCAAGATGGGACTGCTTTTGACCAATGTTGAAAAAGTTGGCCTCGGCAAAAAGTCGGCAAGGGTTCTGAATACAACTTCTCGGCAACATCGGCGAAAAAATCGGGAAAAGTTGGCAAACATTAAAAAATACAAAATACATTCATTTTTTTCAGAATTTTAAACATTTAAAGCAACAATAACATCAGATAAACACATTGGAACATAAATATGGAGAAAGCATTGATATATATCATCACCATGTAGTCATGCCAAACGTAAAATGATACATCAAAGTCGATACTGTATCATGAAACATCAAAGTTGTCCAATCAATGACTCAAAAGTGGATAACCAATAAAACATGACATCACATATATAAATGTATTCGAGGAAAACTAGCATTTAGCTATCTAAAATCAATGCTCTCTTCCTGAGTTTTCCATTCATACTTCATATTTTTCCCTACTCCAATGATTAGGTTTATATAAGGTTTTCCTAAATGTTTTTTATTTGTCCCTCCCTCTCATGACTTAAACCTAATTTTTGAAAGGTATATTTTATTGATTTGGTTGTCAGCCATTAAACGTATTACTTGTTTTGTATTGGTGATAAATCATAGATGTATTTTTCACTCCCAAATTGAATTTCAGACATGAGCCTCACATTTAGCCCTAACTCATCTAACACTTGAAACATTGCTCTTTTTTTCCTATAATGTGTTATGATGATCACTCTAAATATGCTTGCTCAAAAAATTCCTTATTAGTGAAAAAAGTAATTTAGTTACTATTGTGATCTTTGATAAATGGATACATATTTTGTATAGATTATCCTTGCATGGTTTGATGTTCAAATACAACAAAGTTTTGATATATTTATACGGTAGAGGAAAGGGGTTAGTATACGACAAAATGGCTAAAATGACAAATTTTTGGAAAATTAGCCATTTTAGCCATTTTAACAAAAATGGACATTTTTGGAAAAAGTCGGGAGTTTTTGGAAAAAGTCGGGAGTTTTTAGAAAAAGTTGGGACTTGTCATTTTTAGCCTTTGTGACTTTTTGGAAAAAATCGTTCAAAAAAGTCACGATTTTTTTGAAAAGTTAAAAAAGTCGGCTATTTTTCGGAGAGTTTTTCAACACTGCTTTTGACACACCTTCTATGGCTATAGAGTATCTTCACAAATCTGATCTTGCTCTTTATCATAATATTCTTTGACATCATCATATAGTATATGCATTGTGTATAAGCATGCATCATCATCATCATCGGAGAGTATGCATCAAATATGCATCATGTATCAACAGGTATGCATTCACTCAAACACTGTCAAAAGTCATCACATTAGGAATACATCAGGTAACTGTGCATTGAATACAATTCAATGTCATCACTTTGAAAGAGTTTGAGGAGACTTCAAGAAGATTTCACACATCAGGGCTTCAAATTTGGGCTGTCAAACATAAAAAATTCGGACTGTGGCAGTGTTACCGTGTCATCTTCAGAAAATCCGGAATGTGACAGAGTTTGTACTTTATGTTCAAAAATCTGACTGATATATCACTGTAGACTGTCGTGACAGAGTGCTGCGGGTCTACTGCTGTTCATACTAATCAGATGTCAATCATCAATGGGTCTCTTCTTACAAGACTTTGTAGTATTGTACCATCAGATGTTACTGCCACTTCTTGACTGTCTTTGCTTGAGATAGTAAGGCCCTGTAGTCTAGCACTTATATGTAAAGATCAAGGTAGCACACCTTAAATGCCTTTTTGATGATTCAGCTGCCTTTACTGATATAAGGGTCTGAGATTGATCTTCACGTCTGGATTTGGACACTTGCAGATATCAGTTATTCCAAGATTACTGTGACAAGGATAAATACTGTGATAATGTACAAGAATCACTTCAACAACCTTTTGTGAATTAATAAATTCATAATGGTACACTTTTGTTACTGTATGCTATATTACTCCCGCTGATCTCGTGTCTACTAGATTTGACATGATTAGCTGACTGCTCCCCCTAGCACCATGCCAGTTGTGACCATGATCCTTGGACTTGTTGCTGAGCTTGAAATAACCACTAATTGCCTGTGAGTTCATCCTCCAAATTCCATGAACTCAAGGTGCATTAAGGTCATTGAAAGACCTCAGTCTTGGCTTGCCATGTGGCAGCCATCTTCACTTGTGTACTGATCATCAACTTCATTTAAATCTAGCATAATGTTTTTCCTTACCCATACCTTAGGATGTTCATGGCTATGATCATTGATCCTTTGGTCTTCAAATCTGCTGGTGTCATTCTTCTTCCAAGATTCATTGACTGTCCTTGCTGATGGGTATGAGAAGCTTCTCATGAATTGTCTTCTTGAGCTTGTGCATACTTGGGCTTTATGGCCAACTCCACCACAAGTGAAGTATTTCAAGGTTTGGCAGTTAGCAACAACATGCCCAATTCGGTCACATGTCTAGCATCTAATCTTGTCATTGTGTCTTCCACCACTTCTTCTACAATCCATATCCTTATGACCAAAGTTAGAACAAGAAAAAGTGTAACCATTAAATCCATTTTCATACCTGGGACTTTGGTTCCATCTTGGAGTTGCTTCTCTTCTGAAGAATTTACTTTGAGGTGCAGTGCTAACTTCTTCAAGCATTTTTGATCTTCCAAATTCTTTGTTGTCATGTACAGGTGCATGGGGATCAACTTTGTCTTTACCTTTGGAAGATGATGGGCCTGCCTCTGGAGTTTTGGGAGACCAAGTGCCACCTTCAGATTTGTCTTCTTCCTTCTTGTATCCAAGACCAGATTTGTCAAGGGGGGATCTTTGACAATCCAATATTTTATCCAATATAACCGAGCTGCTATTGAACTTCAGATGACTGTTTGATTTTTCAATTTTCTTTCTAAGACTTGCAACTTCCATTTCAAGCTTTTGATTTGTATTCTTTTTTTCTTCTAGCTTTAGCTTCATGATTTCTTCTACTCTTTTGGTTTCCTCCAATTGAGTCTTCAAATCAATGTTTGCCTTTCTTGTTGCTTCAAGTTCTTTAGGGTCTTTACTAGACTCTCCTTGTTCTTTTGATAATTTGGTCTTCAATCTTTTAACTTCATCATTTTGATCTTCCAACTCATCTTGCAAATCTTTGTTCTTGAGTTTCAATCTTATGAGCAATGTCTCTGTTTCCTTTTTTGTACTTTTCAAATGACCCCAAAATCTTCTTCTGAAGTCTGGGATTGAAGTTGAGATCAACATCCAATAGGGTGCGTGCAAATGCATTATTGGCCCTTAACAAATCTTCTTTTTTCATCTTCTATAAATGGAACTTCAATATCATCAGAATTGTCACCAACAGAAGAGTTCTTACCTTTACTTACATTTGAAGCTTGTTCCTCCTTTTCTCCTTTCTCCTCATCCTTGACTTCTGTTTCCTTTTCTTTGTCTTGACGACTCCTTTGCTATTCTTCTTCCAGCTTAAACCAGAGATCCTTGGAAGAGGTGTACTCCTTTACACTTTCTTTGATAGGGCTTGATAATCCATCCATCAGAAACTTCAAGGCAATGTTATTGTCTTTCTCAGCTGTTGTCTTTGTCTTCTTGCTGGGCTGGACAGGTGGATTAACCACAATTTCCCAAATACCGAATTTCTTCAAGTAAGCTTTCATCTTACTTCTCCATCCAAAGTAATTGATCACATCAAGTACTGGAACTTCATCATTGCTGGGGGACTTTGACTTTGCATCCATTGTGTGTCCACTGATCTCCTTCAAGTTGGTTAGACTTGTGTTGAAGGTCCACTCTGATACCAATTGTTAGACACAATAGCACATTGAGAAGGTGGGGGGGGTGAATCAGTGGACTAACACTTTTACAATTTCAACTTTATTCAACTACTTAAACATAGATCATCATAAGTCTATCAACATCAATCAATTACATAGGCAACTCAAAACACATCATAAGATGAACTTGTAAACTTTATTATATTAGATTCAAACAGCGACAACCATGGGGTCTATCAACTTCAACTGAATCAGAAGCGCCAACTTCTATTCCAAGACACAACTTGGTCTTTTCTTAGATCCAACTAAGAAAACATGCACAAGACCCAGCTTGTAGTTACATACAAACATCCTGTCACCAAACAATCATAATTGTCAAATATATCATCACAATCACATCATCCTCATTCTGCCCATAATCATGTCATCTTTCGATCGTTCATTGAACATGCCAAGTCACCTGCCCGTTAAACATATGTCAACCAATCAAGCCAATCATCAAACCAATTCATCATAGGTCTGTAGATGTCATCATCGTCATTCATCAATTTGTCTCATCCACATCTGGTCATGTATTTTTGTCATCAGAGGCTTCAACACAATCATGTCACGTTCAAGTCACTCATCATGATCATGTCACAGTTGTGATCTTTATTCAAGTTTGCTCATTAGAAAAACAAGATCTTCCAACTCACTGATTGTTCAGACTCATACCAAGCCACTACGGATTCTTTGAATTAAGTTTTCTTCTAACCTCAGACTAAGTAGTATGCTGTGTGTTATCACCAACCTTGTAGTTGCCTATGCAAGATGGATCCAGGATGGATGGTAGAGGAACAAGCAACTAAGGAGGTGGAACCCAGACTGCCTAGACTCCCAAAGAGATGGTTGTCACGCAATCAAGGCAGTCTTCGCTTTATGTTGTTTGAGTCCAAGACAACAATGGGGGAGACCCAGATCTATTCCCGATAGGAGAGATCAAACCTAGACACCAAATCAGATCAAAACAAACTTTGAGGTACGTAAGGTGCAAGGTGTTCAGGGACTCTCGATCTATAGTAGGATTCAGTAGATGGATCAGGACTTTAGCAGTATATTGGTTGATCCAAAGCAATAATCGGATGACCTTTGGGGGGAAATGGTTAGATCTAGGGTTTTGGTACTAGCAACTAAAGAAGATGATCTCTGCCTTGGGAAGCGTAACCGAGGTAGGATGGGTAGGAAAAAAGTTGGGACTATCTAGTACCTAGCTGACAGACTCAATGAAGAAGGTGAATAGGTGTGATTGTCTGAGTCATCAAGGAACAACCAATTTCAAGGGCAAGAGCTCAATTCAGGGCTAGCGCTAAGGATGGGAGATCAGTGCCTTTCGTGCATTGGGCAATGGAGTCAGTATACACCCAGCGTTCAGGTGTACCCACCTAGGGTAGACCTTGATCTGTGGACCCAGATAAGTCTTTTGGTCCGGATGGCTCAGTTTGGGTAGAAATTCAGTCAAGGAATGCTAGCGCTAGGGTCGAATGGGACAGATCTGTAGATCTGAGGCCACCAACAGACAACCAGCTCAGCGTTGAAGGTGAAATGGGACCAGGAGGGGCTGATCTACACACTTGGTTCAGAGAAATTTGGAAAAAGTCAGATCCTGAAAAAGTCAAAGTGGATGATTGAGGCTGAGAGGGTGAAAAACTGATTTCCTCAGATCTAGGGCAAACAGGCTAGATCTAGCTCAGCGTTAGGGGTGTTTTGGAGTGCTTAGGGTCTGATCTATTAGAGTAGCATGTCAGATTTCGGAAACAGTAAACTCCGGAAAGGTCCAGTTTTTCAGTGATGGTGCTAGGGTTGTTTTCAGTCTAAAACTCAGATCTAGGTCACACTGTCATGAATCGGGACAACGTTGGTGGTGATTTGGACTGTGTGAGACCCGATCTATCAGTCTATGAAGTCATAAATCAGAAAAAGCCAAAACTCTAGCAGGTCAAATTTTTAGTGGGGGCGCTATGTAGTTTTCAGACTAAAATTCAGATCTAGGTCAAACCAGCAAGGATTTGACCAGCGTTGCAGTAGATTCAGTGAGGGGGAGGTCCGATCTATGAAACCCAACAGTGGTTTGGCCAAAGATCGGACGGTTCTCGGATTTAGTATTTTTTGAGGGTTTTTTAGTATTTTAAGGATTTTCAGAAAAATGGAAAGAAAACAAGTACAATGGATTTAGATCTATTAAAGAGAAGAGAATTACCTATTGGATTGTACCTGGAAATGCTTGTAGAAGTCTTAACAGCGATGATCCTTACTATTCGGATCAATTCTGGAAGATCCACGTGATTTCTATGACGGATGTAAGTCTCAAGCCACCAATGCACCCCCTACCCTGCATGAGCAAACATCAACAATATTAGATTTGCTAAGACAAGATAAAGAAACCAAATGCTATAGGAAAGTAAAAAGAAGTAATCATAGATCACAATGACACTAATGAAAACCCCTTGATCCAAGATGAAGATAACTGAACAAGTTGAGGTCTCCCTGCAAAAACGCTCCAGCCAAAACGCCTACATGTAGACAAGACAGTGATAGCAGAAAAAATATAGATCTCACATGAATTTCCACAATGCTAGGAAGCAGAAGACTATCCAATCACCATTTGAGAACATCAAATGCAAAGCAGATCCAGAAAATATCCACGGAAAAATCTTTCTATTATTCAGATCCAAGAGCCAAAGACACCTTACAAATGAGAAGCTCTCTCCTTTAAATAGAAATGAGAGAACAACCACAATCATAACGGAATCCTAACCACTTTCAAAACGAGTGGTTAAGATTAAAAGATAAAATATTCTAATCAATGGTTGAGATGAGCTCAACATACAATACATGGATCAATATAACCATAAAGTACCAAAGTGGACTAAATCACCCACAAAGAGGGTACCCCACTCAACAAGAAATACATGAAGCACATGGTGGGTCCATGGAGTGTTAACTAACTCCCTATGGGTGCCCTATGGGATAATAAAATAATATAACATTTTAATTCTTTGACTTTGTGCCTCCTTGAGGAAGTCGTGAGCCTCCCAAAAGCTCCAGAAAATAATATAAAATGCCCAAAAATAGGTGTGGGCCCAATTAGGTGCTGCAACTGCAGGAGAAGGCGTGGAGGACATCACTCTCATAATCATGACTCATCCCATGTCATTTCCTTGCCTCAATAGCCCAAATTGATTTCTTCAATAACCATTTAATTTTTTTTTAATCTGCCTCGGGAAATGTGAACCTGCCAAAACAGCCTCCTAGGGTGCATGCGTTGTCAAATTGAGCCCACTAGGCTCTCTGGGATGGGGGTACTATGATACAAACAAGTGGCTGCACCCCCTATGTCCATACAACGCCCTAGGAGATCCAAATAAAACATCTCCCTGCTCAAACACATCATCCTGTGAAGCAAAACTGCATCAGAAAGGTAAAATGAGCCTGATCATTTTTGCAAGTGCCCGGGATTGAAAATAAACTGTCTCATTCGACTCAAAGAGTCCAAATCCATCTAGGGTGTATACTCATACCCCTCTCAGGTCTCTACCTGATCATCAACCATATCCAATAGACAATATAACCATTTGTAAATGATCAGATACCAATAATATAACTCAGATTATCATCCATCTGTTGCAAGTGTTATAAGGCTAAGACCTAAGTCACCGTGTTCAGCGATTTTTCAACTTGAAGTTCGAAAATCGCCGATTTTTTGCCCTCCACGAATTAAATCGATCATGTTCGCCGATTCTAAACGCCGATTTCGTTTTTTGGTTCGCCGATTCTAAACGCCGATTTCGATTAAATTCGCCAGATATTCGGCGAATTTAGTGCAAAAAACGTGATGTTTGGTTTGGTGTTCACCAACCCTAATATTTCCAAACCTGTTACCTAACCTCGGTCCTCCGCCCCATTGCTCACCGCATTACTCACCGAGTCGGGCCCATATGCTCCGCGCATGAACTCTGCGTGAACTCTGCCGCTCTGCGTGAATGGTGAACTGAAACTCCGCATGAAGAGTTGAAGCATGGTGAGCAGCGAACTGTGGCTGCTAGCTAATGTGAGGTTTGAACTTTGAAACAGTGTGAAGTTGAACTTGAATTGGCGTAGCTACTGCGCTTGGCAAGCTCCAACCTCCATCTCGGATCATCCGAAGAGGTTAGTTTAAGTATTTTACTTGTTTCAGCAAGAGCAATGACATGTTAATTAGCAGGTTGGCTATATCAGCAGCAGATCTAAATTTGAAACTTATGAGATGGCGTGCTTTACCATCTTTAGACTTGAAACTTTTGTCATCCACAAAATGCCTTCTTCTGGGAGCTGGTACACTTGGGTGTCACACTGTCAGGTTGCTCGTAGTCTTATGGTAGGTGCCGTTAGTTTACATGGGAATGCATCTTCCGGTCTCTGTTTGCTTTAAAGGAAATGTGTTTTTAATATTTTATCAATATGCAGGCCTGGGGTGTTAGACATATCACACTAGTTGACCGGGGTCATGTGGCTATGTCGAATCCTCTGCGCCAGTCCTTGTATACTCATGATGAGTCCATTTGTGGGCCTTGTATGTGTCCTTTGTAAACTTGGAACATGGGTCCATCTTAACTATGGATGTATAGTCTATTTCACCTCTCTTTTCTGTCATTTTTATTTTTAAATATGTCATATGATATATCTATGCCAAATTTGTCTTAACTTTATTAACTCTCTGTATTTGTAAATATGTCGTCTCCATGCCAAATTTGTCTTAACTCTCTGTATTTGTAAATCTGTCATATTTGTGCCAAATCTGTCTTTAACTCCGGATTTATTAAGCAGTTTATGTATTATCTTTTCTCTTCTGTCATCTGGTATTTGTAATATCAAATTCTCCTATTACCTTGTTAGTTGTATTCCTTTTCTCTTTAGGTGATCCTCTCTTCTCTTTTTTATTTTATTTTATTTTTTAAACCAGTCCCTCTGTTAGAGTCTTGTGGACATAAATTGTGGCTATGTCAAATCCAAAAAAAATGGGAAACATCTTTTTCTTTTGATTTTCTATACATTATATATTTGGAAATTTCAGTGAATGTCATGTGTTGGATATTCTATGGATGGAAATGCTGATATACTTCAAGGATCTCGATCAATCTCAACCATTACTTATTTTAGTGTTGACAGCTATTCATCACTAACATTTAGGATTTTTGTTATAGGCAATATGAAGTCAATCTGACTGCTGACATCCCTAGGGCATGCTCCCTATTTATTACTTTTATTATAAATTCAGTGTATGTTTTTTTACCCATTATTTCTCAGACTGAATTTTTACCTATTATTTTTCAGACTGATTTTTTACCCACTTGTTCTGCAGAAACTTTCATTAAATGGGACCCCATAAATCTTCTGCAGAGGCATGGAAATATGTCAAGAGGGAAGGGTTATATGTTACTTGTATGCTATGTGCGCACAAGTTTTGTGGTTCTTTAACGGGTAGTCGACCACCTTCTTGGTGTTAGTAATGGCAGTGGAGGTGGTGTGGAAGCATGCAAAGGAATATCAGATGAACAGAAAGTTGCAGTGCAACAAGATTATGAGAAATCAAAAGCAGAAAGAGGAAAAAAAGAAACAAAAAGACAAAGAATTCAGAGGGAGATTGATGTGTCTTCTTCACCTGAAATTGCTTCTCACACCTCAAAATTTGGTGGCTCAAGTCCCACCCCAGCAACAAATACAATAGGTGGAAGTGGAACAGCTACATTAAATACATTTTGGAAACCTGTAGACAAACAAAAAGTTGATGATTCTCTTGCTGAAATGTTTTATGCATGTTCCATTCCTTTTAATGTGGCAAGAAGTCCATATTTTAAAAACGCAATTAAAAAGGTTGTTGATTTTGGCAAGGGGTATGTTCCTCCTGGATCCGAAGCCTTAAGGACCACTCTCTTAAAAAAAACAAAGGATAGAGTGTCAAACAGGTTGGCTGACATTAGAAAATCTTGGGAGCTTACAGGTTGCACGATTTTGAGTGATGGTTGTTCCGATTCATGCCATCGACCATTGATAAATGTTCTTGTTTATTTCCCTCAAGGGGTATATTTTTTGAAGGCTGTTGATGCAATGAATGAGGTGAAAACATCAGAATACATTTTCAGCATTTTGGATGAAGCAATTCAAGAAGTCGAGGAGAAAAATGTGGTCCAAGTTGTCATCGACAATGCCTCAAATTGTGTTGGTGCAGGAAAGCTGATTATGGAGAAGTATAGAACTATTTATTGGACACCATGTGCAGCTCATTGCTTGGATTTATTGCTGCATGATTTAGCCAAATTTCCATGGGTAAATGAGACAATCCGAAGAGCAAAAACTACTGCAAACTTCATTATTAACCATCGTCTCACTTTGAGCTTGTACAGGAAAAATGCATCTAGAGAGTTGTTGAGGCCTTGTGATACAAGGTTTGCCACTTTTTACATCACTTTGAGAAGAGTTTTTGAGGAAAAAACAAGCATAAGAAGTGCATTTTGCACTGCTGAGTGGGAGAGATCTCACCTTTGAAAAGAGTCAAGGGGAAAGCATGTTGAACAGGTATTGCTAAGCAACAATAACTTTTGGGAAAATGCTCAAAAAGTTCTAAAAATGTGTGATCCAATTGTTGAGGTGCTCCGCATGGTTGATGGCGATAAGCCCTATTTGGGTTTTATTTATGAGGCCATGGATCGTTGCAAGGAAAAGATTGCAAGTGCTTTTGATAATGTTGAAGCTGATTATAAAGAGATATGGGAGGTGGTTGATCAGAGATGGAAGATGATGCATAGCCCATTACATGCGGCAGCATGTTATTTGGACCCTACATTGTTTGGGATACAAAGACATCAAGATGAGGAGGTCATGAGTGGACTTTATGAGGCTATTGACAGGATGCATCCAAATGAATCTGTTGCGACTTTGATTAGATCTCAGATTAGAGCATACAGGTTACAAGAAGGCCTATTTGGAACCACAGCAGCAAAGAGAGATAAGGTTTTGGTAGCTCTAGCTGTGTGGTGGGAGTTTTATGCATCGAGAGCCCCAAAATTGCAAAAGTTTGCAATTCGTATCTTGAGCCAGACATCAAGTGCATCAGCTTGTGAAAGGAATTGGAGTGCTTTTAGTCATATTCATTCCAAAAGAAGAAATAGGTTGTTATCAGGAAAATTAGGAGATCTTGTTTATGTTCGTAGTAACTTGCAATTGGCTTTAAGCAATGTGGCTAAAGATGAGACAAATTCTTCTAGTCCATGGATGGAGACTATTTCAAATGCACATCAAGATCAAGATGATTTCGACAATGAGAGTCATGAATCCAATGGTGATCGTGATTCTAGTGGTTTCACTCCCTCGAGTGCTCTTGATGATATAGAGCTTTTTGATGTAACAAGTAGGCCACGAGAACAACAAGAATAAAACTTGTGTTCTTGGTCTAGTCTCTAGGCTTCTAGTTTCTTTTTGGGATGCTATTTTGCTAAATAGTTGCTAGGATAAATATTGATGACATTTTATATTATGTTTTATCACTTTATGAACATGTTTTTAAATTTCAATGAAGATGTAGACTCTAATGTTTTCAAAATATATGTTTAATCATTTCTGATGCCATATTTTTATTTATATGATTTAATGACTATCATGTTCAAACTTCATACTTCATTGAATGTTGTCGTGTTCATTATTTCTATGATTCTATGACTATCATGTTCATTGTTGATGTGTTTAATGTTCATAGTTTAATGAGCATAATGAATTTTATTGAAAAGTTTCATATATTTTTTAGTTTTCATATATTTTAAAAATTCGAACTTAATGCCGAATTTTATCGCCAAAATTTTAAGCGCTGATTTTTTGCCGAATTTCAAGGTCGCCGAATTCGAACATGAACTCGAACCAGGTGACTTAGGCTAAGACATGCTCTACAACTCATTTAAGCAATAATCACAACAAGTAGCAGTCATTTCACTGGCTGTGTATCAACCAAATACATATATAGGGTTTATTTATTATTTCTCAGACTAGACTTTCAGGTCTATACTCACTTCATAGTTGTAGTCAATTTGCTAGTGACAGGTGAAGGATGAAATTTACAAGGCTAGGGCAAAGGATGACTTCCTACTTAACATCATGACACTTTGGATATGGAAGGGGAATACTCACTATAACCAATGCCGGACAAACAACAACACAGGGAATGGCAGTGCCTCACAAATGGTTGAGTTGTTCAGAGAGTGCTTATTCAACTTAGGCATCATGTCTACACAAGTTAGATCCAGTTTCATTAGGATCATCAATTTTATTTCCATGGCCCTTTTTGGCCTATATGACCCTTTGGGACTTCACTAGTGCTTAAAAGCATAGCTAATCGCAACTTTCATCTGGAACATATTCATATTTATAAGGTCAGGAATATTTGGATAGAGCACATTTTCAACCATTGATTTTTTGGAACTTTCTTATACCCTTCAAGGGGTATTTTAGCATTTCATTGCTCTTGCCCTCTTTACATATGTTAAGAAACACTGTTTTAGCATTTTCATTTTCCATGGGTGCATATATAACATTTCCAATACAAGTAGTACATGAGCTTTTAGTTTTAGCCAACAACATCTCAAGTGACCAAGGGGAGTTCTGCACAGTGCCAAACATCGGGACAACTGACCAGAATGATTTAGGCATACAATCCAACTCACCAAAGGCAAGTTTTGTCACCAACTCAGAGCCAAGACACAATATAAACAGGGAGGCTTGTCCAACAAAGGTTCTAGCGGGGAAAGTTCCTCCATGCCACAAGTCATGTAGTAAGTCGGGTTAAAACAAAACTGGAAGGTAATGAATGGGTGGAGACAATGGCTGATGAAGCCAACACTAGCAAGCCAAAACAATGGTGGGAATGACTACCTCTATTCTCCCTAAGGAGGGTAAAACCAATGAGTATAGATTAGGGACTTCCAAGTCTAAGTAGGGACATCCATACATAATACAAAATACACCCAACTCCATATAATTATGACTGCCAGATCATGACACTAAATGTTAATACATGTCACATAGATGAGTATAAGAGCAATGATAACCATAACACAATATAAAAAGCTGAGTCATAATCATGCATATAATCCATCTGAAACATCATCTGTCCAATGAGAAAGCACTGATATACATCTGGGCATCAATAACTGCTCTGTAATGACTAAATGGCTACATCCGTCCTCAGATCTGAGTGTGCTGAGACTCAGTCCTCACATGGGAGAGTACAATAGTCCACCAATACAATAATGATCCATCAAAACTGCTCATCTCAGCATCTCATATGTAAGAGATCTGGCTGAAAAATGTACTGTGTCTGAAAAATAGAATATGGTAGCCTGGCTACTATATATGTGATAACACTGTGTATGCATGGTAGTATCCTGGTGGTCTGCCTGCTTAGAGAGTCCTAAATCATGGCACATTTTGGATCTGTGTAAATATTGAGGAGAAACCCTACTCCATGCTCAACTCAGACTTTGGAAATACCAGCATACACTTCGAACTCCCTTCAAGCTTGGACTGGTATATTATTGCAGAAAGGATCTCCTTTGTCACGAGTGTTTACCCCATGCAAACCAACATAGGACTGCCACCAAAAACAAAATACTTCTCTGCTGCTACACGAAATTGGGACTGTTCAATTGCTGCAACAATTTTGGGTCTGTTTAAACAAGAAGATTCGGGTCTACTTCTGCTATCATATTTAGGGATTTAAAAAAAAACATTGAAGACCACCAAAAAGAACCTTAGCCTGCTGCTATTACTGTTGCTGTTTTCGAATTGATGGAGCCCTAAAACCATCCAAAAATCCAGTCACAAATTTTAGTCAAGCTGCTTCAGTCTCGAAAATCATCAGTGAAGTAGGCCCGGAAAACCTTAGATAAAATCATAGCTGCGAGCTCTGTCTACAATTCTGAATTCGTCCTTTTGAGAAATACTTCATTGGGTATTTATACTCATTTCCTATAAAATTTTAGAGCTGACATGTCTTAATTTAATTTTATTTATGGAGCTGACTTGTAACAATAAACAATTTAATATTTTGTTTTTATTTGAATTTGAATTTTATTTATTCAATGCTTTAAGGCTTTGATACCTTTACTCTCCTTAACTTCATGGATGTACAACATCCTTATTTTTATTGGGGTTAGACCATAAGGGAATGCTTTCTAAGTACAACGTCAACGGCTGGTAATACCTTGTGTAAGTTAGGGCATATCAAGAAGACACCTCAACTTTTTAGAAATGAATGTCTTCACACCTTTTGGAGGGCTGACCATCATGCAAGTTTTGTGTGCATGCTGCCATCTTAACACTACCGTGGACTTCAAGGGCTTCATTAAGTCAAACAAGACTTCTTCAACTAGGTTATCATCATCATGCGTGTGGGTCTCAAGCCTTATCATGACCACCTCCAAGGGTTCCAAAACCAAGATGCCATGCCAAATCTTTGTCCAATGCCATATCATGCTTTTCTCTTTGTCAAATCTTTGTCCTTTGCTTGCCATATCATGCTTTTCTCTGTGTCAAATCTTTGTCCTTTGCTTGCCCTCATGCTTGTCAAGCTTGCTTACCATGTCATCATCAAGTATTTTCCCTTTGCCATGTCATTTTTCCAAGGTCTTGTCCTTCATGTCCTTTGCTTGCCATGTTTGTCATGTCATCACTTCAACCTTTGTCATTAATGTGTTGTCATCAATGACAACACCTTGACAACCTTGCTCATCAACCTATACATCCCTTTAAGGATGGATTGTGTGCTTGTGATATATTCTAAGCAGTACATTAGTTTTGCATATAAGGAAACTACATTCAAGGATCTCTTTCAGGACACAACCTTACTCGAGAAGTCAAGACTGGGTTAGATCTACAAATATAAAAATTGAAGATTTTAAAGTAACCTTTGAAATAAAATCTAACTATAGAACAAAAGCAAAACTAATATAAAACTTTTAACTGAAAGAAGGAAAGTAAAAACCAATCACATCAAAGGACGATAGAGACTTCCCCCAAATGGGGGAAGAGGGGTGTGGGAGTTGTTATCCCACTTGCATTTTTATTATTTATTACAATAAAACTTCTTGAAAAGTAAGGCACTTTTTGACCCTTGAAAATGGGTGAAAAGGGCTTAAAACTGTTGTAGAGAAGAATAGGAATGAAGAGGGGGGAGGTAGGATTGAGTATGGGTGCTGCAGATGGCTTAACATTCAAAAATTCGGTAGCATCTCTCTCTCTTTCTCCATAGACCTGCTCAAAACCAGCAAGCTTAAGATGCCACTTGCATTTTTATTATTTATTACAATAAAACTTCTTGAAAAGTAAGGCACTTTTTGACCCTTGAAAATGGGTGAAAAGGGCTTAAAACTGTTGTAGAGAAGAATAGGAATGAAGAGGGGGGAGGTAGGATTGAGTATGGGTGCTGCAGATGGCTTAACATTCAAAAATTCGGTAGCATCTCTCTCTCTTTCTCCATAGACCTGCTCAAAACCAGCAAGCTTAAGATGCCACTTGCATTTTTATTATTTATTACAATAAAACTTCTTGAAAAGTAAGGCACTTTTTGACCCTTGAAAATGGGTGAAAAGGGCTTAAAACTGTTGTAGAGAAGAATAGGAATGAAGAGGGGGGAGGTAGGATTGAGTATGGGTGCTGCAGATGGCTTAACATTCAAAAATTCGGTAGCATCTCTCTCTCTTTCTCCATAGACCTGCTCAAAACCAGCAAGC
>LPNX010401681.1:153025-324552 GCA_001517045.1 Pseudotsuga menziesii
TTAAGATGCCAAATTAGTGGGTTAACCATTAGTCAATAAAATCCAATAAAAAAATACAACCTAGTACATGCCGAAAGATAGAAAGATTTTGCTACTTCGAGTACTAGGAAAGAGAAACTAGATTTAAGCTTATGGTTATGAAACAAAAGCACTTTTTAGATCTAATCAAACAAGTAAATAAAAATGATGAACTTTAACATATGATTTACTTGATAAATGAAAGTAACCGAAAAGAAAGAGATTTGTAGTTTTGAAGAAAGAGAAAGAACTCAAGCCCAAGTTTGAACTAGATCGAGGAGGAGGATGCCTGAAAAACAAGGAACGTTAGATCCAAAATATGTGTTGAAGAAGACAAGATGGAACTGAGCTGCAATCTTACTCCACGCTTGGTGATCTGTACAACTAAAGAACCCTTCAAACAAGTGATTAGATCTAATATGGTAGATTAAATAAAATCAAAAGCGCATAAGTATAACCAACTACAACATGCAACTCTTAGATCTTAGATAACTACTCATAAATAAACAAATTGAACCTTCAAATGTCCATTCTATGGCTTAGCATATAATCTTCTCAGCTAGATAATCAATACTTACATAAAATGAAAAAGCACTAAGTAGATGTCACCTTGGTTTATTCATCAAGCATTCACAACAATAAGAGTTCTTGCACCATCAGTGTGACCTCCAAAGTCTCAACTTTATTCATAAAAAGATAAGCAATTACAAGTTACATGAGCAAAGGTTCCTTCCATCCGTCAAGAATGAGGAAGAAGGCCACGCTTTTATAGATTTTACAAACCCTTGGGGGGTGCACCAAACAACTGGAGTGGACTAGGCAGGAGGTAGAGAGAATCAAGGAAACGGTTGTAAATGAGTTGAGTTATCACATACAGGTAGGCCCCACCTCTCACATATCCACCCACCAACTCCATTCAACGCACTCTACATACGCACATGTGAGGCTCCAAAGGAGATCGAGCTCCTAAATTAGTGAGTTTGCCACCTCTCCACCTACTCCAAATCACATGCTAATATTAAGGAAGGAACTCGTCCCTTCCTTTCCACATCACCCTCACGCCAATAAGATGAAATCAAACAACTCCCACGTGAGGGCCCATGAGGTGGGCGGATATAAAAATTTGGTTGATTCGCTTAGCTTCATAAAATACTAATAAACAATGATATTATATCCAAAGTATGATGTCATCCACCATATAAAACAATCGCCACCCTTTCCAAGTCACGATTTTGTCTTATGACTTGAATTTTTGATTTTTGACTTTAATGCAATTTGTCGAAATTTAGCATTTTCTTGCCACTTCATCACATCGATAGAGAAATAATGCCATATAGGACAAAATAGTCACCCAGAGCATGGGAAAAGTGGGTTCCAAGGTAAAGGAGGTCCTCTAAACTTGAAAACGAGCCCATCCATGTCAGAAACAGACTTCGGATTACACTTTTATTACATTTTGAAATTTTCCATTTAAACCATTAAAAAATGGCCTAAAAATGTAGATTTTTTTTTTTATCGGAATTGAACAAGAACTCAGGGGGACATAGAACATGTTCATACGACTCAATACCGATGCCTAGCATGCTTACATACATTGACACGTGAATTTTAATAACCTCCAAGGGTTTAGCCACCAAGACGAAAATTCCAGCTTTGGAGGAGCGGTGAAAAACTCGAAAATTATACATTGCATATTCAACATTGCATAATTGACAAGGGAAAAAACACCTTGGAATAATCGGATTGACGTCAAAGTCCTAGGAAGTCAAGTGCTTTACAATTTTTTTTTCTGTGCTAGCACATTTCTTACAACAACCCCCGTAGGGTATGAACATGTATTTTATTAAAAAAGGGACCACAACTGGTCCTGATGAACCATCGAAATTTTCGAGCACCGACAATGAACAATTGGCTTGCTCATGACTTCGGTGGCTCACTGGAAATCCACTAAGTGAAAAAATTAGTGGATAACAAGGTGTATTTTCAAGTCCTATCCAATCTTGGACAGAGGGGGATGGTGAAAGGGATGGCCTTCCTTGGGAAGGTTGTGAGGTTTCTTAAGATTTTTCACATGTTCATGATTTCATTATTCATATATGGTTCCAACCATATTTTCATAAAGATAATTGCATGTACTCAGCTTATCATTGAGTTTGTCTTGTCTTGGTTCATCACCATGGACAAAGGAAGAAGCCCTTCCATGGATGATATGCCAAGGTGGTTTCATTGGTTGTATGATTTCACCTAAGATGCTCTTTATTATTGCATGAGCATTAGGTTGATGTATTGTGTGAAAGACACATTGTATTATTTTCTTATATTGATGGACTTAGGTCAGAGACAACATGACCATTTTCATACGAGGTTTGGGTAGACTTGTGATGTTTTCCCACCTTACTATCACCCAGGAGTTGTGTATAGTAGTATCATGGCCCAAGCCTAATTTTCCTTGAAAATCTTCAGGAATTATAAAAGGTGTTAAGGGTAAAGACTGTTGGTTTGAGGATGGCTGTATTGAACAACAGTGTGATGAGCGAATGAGTTCTCAAGTTGGGTCTTTGTGAACATCCATATTTGCGTTCTCAGTCCATTGTCTTTGCATGGAAATGAAGAAATCTTTCAAGGTCTGGGTAGTGCTATTTAATTGAAGGGAAGATGTCAGGAAACTGTGTATGTGGCAAGGCCTAATTCTATGCCTAGCTTGTTGAAGGTGTGGGGTTTTATCCAATGTTCCCCCAAGGTTCCGGGACGGCCTGACGCGGGAGCAGGGAGACGCACATTCGGGACGTGTGGAGACCACCCCCAAATTTTAGAGAAATTCAGGGAGGACGGGGGGATAGCAGGACGCGATAGTCATTAAAAATTTTAAAATATTAGAAATGTGAAAAATATAAATCCCAACAAAACCAAATCCCATCCCATGCAAATTAGTGAATTGATCTCGATAGCTTAGGATTAGGTTAGAAATTAGTGAATTGATCTCGATAGCTTTGTAAGTTTGTAATGCCAAATGAAATCATAAATAAATATTAAAGAGTTAATCTCGATAGGTTAGGATTAGGTTAGAAATTAGATTTAGTTTTTAATTTTTAATATTTTTTTTTTTATGTTTTAAATTTTAATATATAATTTTCTTTAATGATTTATTTAATTAAACTCTTGTTTCATTTTTATTTTTTTTAAATGTAGGTTAAGAAAATTTGAAAATATCATGGGGAAGTTTCGGAGTTTCAGGCGGGATGCCAAGAAGCCCCCCCAAGTTTCGCCACCCACCGAAACGTTTCGCTATGTGTCTCGCCAAGTTTCGCCAAAAGCGAGACATCCTAAAACGTTTCACATGGAGTTTTGGAGTCCTCGGGACGCGAGAAACTCTGAAATGCGTCCCTAAGGAGGCGGGATGCCAAGAAGCCCCCCCAAGTTTCGCCACCCACCGAAACGTTTCGCTCTGTGTCTCGCCAAGTTTCGCCAAAAGCGAGACGTCCCAAAACGTTTCACATGGAGTTTTGGAGTCCTCGGGACGCGAGAAACTCTGAAATGCGTCCCTGACCCTTCGGGACGCGTCCCCGTGGAACACTGGTTTTATCTTTGCACTAGTCTAGAAAACCAAGCCTAGGGCACTTGTCAATACTTTGGTGATGAGCTCTAGGGAGCGACAATAAGAGGCAAACAACTGTGCATAAGAACAGTTCTTTATGCATATGGTCACAAGATTTGGAAAAAAAGCGTGAACAATCCAAGCGCAACCTAACTAGTTGGGTGTCCAATTGGATCAAATACTTCATGCTATATGAGGGGGAAAGACTTGGCTCCATATGGGGACATGCACTCTAGAAAAAGAGTATGAGAACTTAATATATTTGGCACTTGCTAGAAATGTCAAAAGAAAGAAAGAGTGTATGTGGTGGAATAGGTTCAAACTTGATGGAATTTTGGTGATAGAGATTGAGAAGTAAGAGATGGAGCTTGGAGTTGGAGCTTGATGGACCTCCCTTGTATTATCAAGATTGAAGATAACTGAAGGAATGAGGTGTTGCATCTGCTTTGTTGTAAGGTTTATTCTTTTCAATTGTTGTGAATTATGTGTAGAAATTCGCTGCTTGTCATTCTAAAACAAGGGTCTATTAAAAAAACACCTTTCATTTATGAGTAAAGCAATGTGAGGAAGTTTCTCCCTCTTGATTTACTTGCTATTTTATTTTCTGCTTTGTTATCCATCTCCTAACAAACTAAGTTGCTAATTGGAAATAATGATTCAGCCATGAAACAAGACCATGATATTTAGTGAATGAGTAGTACCCTTTTGCAATCTCCAAGATTTGTTTCTACACTATTTTCCAATAAGCATTCTAAGGTTGAATTGTCAAATGAGTTCTTGTTTTCTTGAATACACAATAAAAAGTTGAATGTATCAACTTCTTTCATCCATTAGATGGTTGGAGTGGTAAGTAGCCCTTTTTTGTTGATTTTTGTAGCATCGGATAGGTACTTCCATGTGGACATTGTTTAACAAGTGGAAATCGTCATTAATGATTCTCAGATTTAGGATATTCACTTTAGTAAAGTGAACTATTAAAGTAAATGTAGTTTTGTAATTACATTATTGTTATCACATATATAGTAGCCAGGCTGCCATATTCTATTTTTCAGACACAGTACATTTTTCAGCCAAATCTCTTACATATGAGATGATGAGATGAGCATTTTTATGGATCATGATTATATTTGTGGACTATTGAACTCTCCCATGTCAGGATTGAGTCTCAGGGCACTCAGATTTGAGGACCGATGTAGCCATTTATGTCATTTCAGAGCAGTAGTGGATGCCCAGTGTTATATCAGTACTTTCTCATTGGATAGATGGTTTTTCGGATGGATTATATTGCATGGATATGACTCAGCATTTTATATTGTGTTATGGTTATTATTGCTCTTATACTGATTCTTGTGACATGTATTGACTTGTGGTATCATGATCTGGTGGTCATAATTATATGGAATTGGTTGTATCTTATACTATGTATTGATGTCCTTACTCTGGCTTTGAAGTTCTTGATCTATACTCATCGGTTTTACCCTCCTTAGGGAGAATAGAGGTAGCCATTCCCACCATTGTTTTGGCTTGCTAGGGTTAGCTCCATCATTTCATTGTCTTCATCCATCCATTACCTTCCAGTTTAATTTTCAACCCGATTGACTTCTTGACTTGTGGCATGGAGGACCTTTTTCCCCGCTAGAACCTTTGTTGGACAAGCCTCCCTGTTTACATTGTGTCTCGGCTCTGAGTTGGTGACAAAACTTGCTTTTGGTAAGTTGGATAGTATGCCTAAATCATTCTGGTCGGTTGTCCCGATGTTTGGCACTGTGCAGAATTCCCCCTAGTCATTTGAGATGTTGTTGGTTAAAACTGAAAGCTCATGTACTACTTTTATTGAATTATTAAATATGCGCCCATGGAAAATGAAAATTGTAAAACTGTGTTTCTTAACATATGTAAAAAGGGGCAAGAGCAATGAAATGCTAAAATACTCCTTGAAGAGTTATAAGAAAAGGTCCAAAAAGCAATGGTTAAAAAATGTTATATCAAAGAATTGCTGACCTTGTTAAAAATAAATATGGCCTGGATAAAAGCTGCGATTAGCTGTGCTTTTGAGCACTGGTGAAGTCCCAAAGGGTTCATATAGGCCAAAAAGGCCACAGAATAAAATGTGATCCTAATGAAATTGGATCAAGATTGATGTAGACGTGATGCCTAAGTTGAATAAGCACTCTCTAAACAACTCATCCATTTGTGTGGCACTGCCATTCCTTGTGTTGTTGTTTGTCCAGTATTGGTTATAGTGAGTTCTCCCTTTCCTTGTCCAAAGTGTCATGATGTTGAGTAGGAGGTCATCCTTTGCCTTAGCCTTGTCATTTCCACCTTTCACCCTTCACTAGCAAAATGACTACAGCTATGAAGTGAGTATAGTCTTGAAAGTTTGAGTCTAAGTAATAATAAATAAAGCCTGATATTTATAAGTATTTGTTGTTGTACCGCCAGTGAAATGAATGCTACTTGTTGATTTTTTTACGTGAATGAGTTGTAGAGCATGGTTTAACCTTTTAACACTTGCAGCAGATTGATCTATTTTGAGTTATTATTGGTGTCTGATTATTCATAGATGCTTATATTGTTTATTGGTTATGATTGATGATTAGACAGAGACCTATGAGGGGTATGAGTACACACCTTTGATGGATTGGGACCCTCTGAGTCCAATGAGACAGTTTATTTTTAGTTCCGGGCACTTATAGATGTGATCAGGCTTATTCTTCTTTTCTGATGTAGTTTTTCTTCACAGATTGATTTGTTTGAGCAGGGAGATGTTTCGGTTGGATCTCCTAGGGCGTTGTATGGGCATAGGGGGGTGCAGCCACTTGTTTGTACCATTGTACCCCCATCCCAGAGAGCTTGGAGGGCTCAATTTGACAACGCAGGCACCCTAGGAGGCTGTTTTGGCAGGATCACGTTTCTGGAGGCAGTTTTAAAAATGATCAAATGACTATTGAAGAAATCAATTTGGGCTACTGAGGCAAAGAAATGGCATGGGGTGAGTCACAATGATGAGAGTGATGTCTTTCACACCTTCTCCAGCAGTTGTAGCTCCTGATGGGGCCCACACCTATTTTTTGGGCATTTTTTATTATTTTCTGGAGCTCTTTTTGGAGGCTCACGATTTCCTCTAGGAGGCACAAAAGTCAAAGAATTAAATTGTTATATTATTTATTGTGCCATGGGGACACCCAAAGGGAGTTAGTCAGGCACTCCTTGGACCCACCATGTGCTTTCATTTATTTCTTGTTGAGTGGGTTACCTTTTTTGGGTGGGTTAGTCCACTTTGATAAATTATGGTTATATTGATCCATGTATTGTATGTTGAGCTCATCTCAACCATTGATTAGAACATTTCATCTTTTAATCTTAGCCACTCTAGAGCAACCGAATCCGGTTGTCCGTTAGTCGAATCCGACTATCATTGTAATAATGAATATGAATATTAATAATATACTGGATGATGGGTAAAATGTAGAATAAGTTCGCCTTTTATAGGCTTGAGCGTGAAGGGTTACACCCTTTCATATAATTAACTAATCTATTTTAATAATTTATTTTATATTCGTTACATTGCCACTCCCTTTAAGGAAGCTTTGTCCTCAAAGCTTAGATTATTGTTGTCGTTTTTTCATTTTTGTTTTGTGTTGAAACAACGTCATTGCTTCCTTTATGTCTTTTGTTTTAGAACTTGTATTAGGTATGTGCTTGTTCTTTACACCATAGTTTGTCAATTTCCTTTTATTTGTTACTTGAATTTGTACTCCATTCTGTTTATTATTGTTGTCCCGTTTTCCATGGACATGAATATGAGGAACATTTTTGTGACTGACCATATCAAACTTTGTTTTAGAAATCACTTGTCCCACAATACTTAGGATGTCATCACATAATGTTTTCCTTTTATTATCTTTATGATTTATCTCGAGAAGTAGCGTCTCTTGAGGCTTCTCACACTCAAAGTCACCAAGTAGTGTTACATTTAGGTTTCTCGAGGGTGGTAAAATATTTAAGGTAGAAGATGAATCTATGATATTTGATTTGTCTGACTTGGATTCCTTGGCATACTGTAGGATACATATATTTTCATTGTGTGGATCATCTTTATTATCAACGATAGTGGCTTGAATCCCATTATGATCTTGGTCGAGCTCATCTTTATCAACTATATTATTGGTATTTTGGTCATTCCTAAGATAGTTTGTCTCCTTGTCTTGTTTATTGTCTTGATCGACTTGGTTTCTCTCATTTTTGTTGACATACTGGTCCAACGTATTTGAGCTGCTGATATGGTTTGTAACAAACCTTAGTTTTTGTAACATTCCTATCATTGTATTCTGGTTCTGTGTCATGGTGCTCATGTTCTGTGTGAAGGTGTTTATGTTTTGCATTATGGTACTCATTTTGTCATCTATGTTTTTTTGTTTTTTGCTCAGGATGTCAAGTTTGTTGTCGAGCCTTCTTTCTACCAAAACAAGATCGTTTTTGAGTAATGTATTGTTATTTTTCATCTTTTCCTTCAAGCCTTCTTGGTTAGCGGCAATGGACTTTATGTCCTTTTCCATTTTATCGATCTTCTCTTTCAGTTCCTCCATGGTCTTGGACTTTGTATACGGAGGTGTGTATTTCGGCTCTATTTTGGTCTTTTGAGGTGAATTTGAATAATAATATATTAATTAATTATTATTATTATTATTATATATATATATTTTTTATAAACTATATTATATTTTGTATATAGTTTTTTTTTAAAACAAATATTATAATAAAAAATATAATATTTGATTTTTTTATTTTTTAGTTTTAAATATATTATTATAAATATATTGAAATAATATATTTATTATATTATGTTTTAATATATTGTTTTTCGGTTGCAGATCGTGGTTTTTTGGTTGCAAGTCATGGAGGTGGAGGGAGTGAGTAGTGTGAAGTGACGGCGCTGGCAGGGACGCGGAGAGGAGCAACGACGGTTGATGCCACGGAGATGGAGGAGGGCGTTGGGGCAAAGGAGGGTGCACGTAAATTTCGAAAGAGCGACTGAGCAGGGAGGCGTGAGGGCACAGAGGGGGGAAGGTGGAGCATAGAGAGGAGGTGATGATGGGGGGTAACGCTTGAATGGTAGAAGCACGAGGAGAGATGCGAGGTAGTGAGGGAGGCTGGGGAGAATGTGTGTATAGCAGTGTGGCGTGGAGGAGGAAGGTCGAGAGGATGGGCTTGAAGAGGGCAAGGATACATAGAAATGATGAGGTTGTGAGGTGGATGGTGGGGAGGGTCTGAGTGTGGGTGGAGACGTGTTGATGGTGAGGAGTGAGAAGTAGAGGGTCGCGTGAGTGGAGGGGGTGGCATCTGGTGCAGCGAAGGTGGACGTGGTGGAGGGTAGGGTTGAGGAGAAGGAAGTTGGTTTTTATTTATTTATTTATTTTTTATTTGGATAGGGTTTGGGATGAAGTGACAGGTGAAGAAATGGAGCAGCGAAGGAATCGAAAATTGATGAGCCGAGTCCAAGCTCAAGGAGGGATTGATGAGCCGCGTCTGAGTTCAAGGAGGGATTGATGAGCCGCGTCCGAGCTCAGAGTGCAGGAGGGAATCTGCTCTGATACCAAATGGAGCAACTGAATCCGGTTGTCCGTTAGTCGAATCCGACTATCATTGTAATAATGAATATGAATATTAATAATATACTGGATGATGGGTAAAATGTACAATAAGCTCGCCTTTTATAGGCTTGAGCGTGAAGGGTTACACCCTTTCATATAATTAACTAATCTATTTTAATAATTTATTTTATATTCGTTACACACTTGTTTTGAAAGTGGTTCGGATTTGGTTATGATTGAGGTTCTCTCATTTCTATTTAAAGGAGAGAGCTTCTCATTTGTAAGGGGTTTTTGGCTCTTGGATCTGAATAATAGAAAGACTTTTTTTGTGGAAATTTTTCTGGATTTGCTTTGCATTTGATGTGCTCAAATGGTGATTAGCTTGTCTTCAGCTTACTAGCATCGTGGAAATTCTCGTGAGATCTATTTTTTTCATGGCTATCATTGTTTTGTCTACAGGAGGGCGTTTTGGCTGGAGCGTTTTTGTAGAAGGACCTCAACTCGCTCGGTTCTCTTCGTCTTGGATCAGGGGGTTTTCATTAGTTTCATTACGATCTATGATTACTCCATTTTACTGTCTTGTAGCATTCAGTTTCTTTATTTTGTATGTGCAAATTTGATATGATTGACGTTTGCTCATGTAGGGTAGGGGGGGCTTTGATGGCTTGGAGCTTGCATATGCCATAGAAATCACGGGGATCTTCTAGGATTGATAGGGATAGCTAGGATCGTCACTGTTACAGACTTCTACAAGCTTATCTAGGTAAGATCCATAGGTAAGTTCTTCTTTTCTGATCTTATTCCATTGTACCTTGATGAAATTTAACTATTTTTCTGAAAACTCCTAAACCATAAAAACCTAAAAAATCAAATAATCAGGGAACTGTCTGATCTTTTTCCAAACCATTTCTGGGTTTCATAGATCGGGCCTCCCCCTAACTAAATCAACTGGAACGTTGGTCAAATTCCTCATAGATTGACCGAGATCTGATTTTTCAGCAGAAAACTGCATAACCCCCCACTGAAAAAATTGACCTGCTAGGGTTTTGAGTTTTTTTGATTTTTGAGTTCATAGATGGATAGATCAGGTCTTGGGCAATCCCAATCAGCCCCAACGCTGTCAAGAGGCTCAACAGTTTGACCGGGATCTGAAAAATAGACTGAAACTGCCCTAGCGCCCTCACTGAAAATTATACTTTTCCGGAAGTAGGTTTTTCTAAAAACTGACAAGATAGATTGATAGATCAGGGCCCAAGCACTCCAGAACACCTCCAACGCTATGCTAGTTCCTCCCGGTTTGCCCTAGATATGAAAAAATCAGTTTTCAGCCTCCTAGCCCCTCATCAGATTTTGACTTTTCTAGATCTGATTTTTCTGCTGTTTTCCTGATTTGGGCTTGTAGATCAGGTCTCCCTGACCTCTTTTCTTCCTCAACGTTGAGCCATTAGCCTCCCGGTGACCCTAGAACTGCAGATCTGTCCTCCTAAGCCCTAGCGTTAGCCATCCATTGAGCTGGGTTTCCTATACCTTAGCTTTTCCGGACCAACTACTTTTTGGGTTCGTAGATCAAGGTGTCTCCCAGGTGGGTTTTCTGAAATGTTGGTTTACTGCTGACTCCATTGCCCAATGCATACAAAGCACTGATCTCCTAGTTAGCGTTGCCCATAGGCTCTTAGCCTTTGCCCTTTACCAACATTCACTGATAGCTCAAATACCTTTCATTGAGTCTGATTTCTAGGTACTAGATAGTCCCATCTCTGTCCTTGTTTACCTTGTCATAGTTACATTTCTCAAGACAATGGTCACCTCCACCAGTTGCTAGTACCTAAACCCTAGAGCTAGGGTTTCTATTCACTTTGCACCTTAAGTACCCTGAAGCCCCATCTGATCTTCTTCTAGTGTCTAGGTCCGATCTCTCCTGTCAAATGCAGATCCGGGTCTCCCCCATTGTTGTCCTGAACTAGGATAACCTAAAGTGAAGGCTGCCTTGATTGGCGTGACAACCATCCATTTGGGAGTCTAGGTAGTTGTGGTTCCACCCTTTAGTTGCTTGCCCCTCTACCATCCATCCTGGATCCACCTCAAGCAGGAAACTACAAGGCGGGTGATAACAATTATCTAAAGTGATCTAGAGGGCCCATAGTATTGGCTCAAGGTATTTGTATTTTCAATATTGTAATGTTATAAAATGAAACCTGGGTGAGAGGAGGACACACACAATAGTCACACAAAGTGAGTGAGATCTCATTGAGTGGTTGGAGAAGGACTCTCAGCCAAGTGTGCAGCTGCAGGGGTAGGGTCAGAGGAAAGGAGCAAGGGGTGTAGCCGAGGGTTAGCAACCAACAAGATCAAATGATTGGTCTTGAGGTGTGAAGGCTAACATTCTGTCATTGTAATTCCTCAATGGGTCATTTTCCTAGGAAAGGAGCCCAAGCTTTTTATCTTAATAAAGATCAACCGTTTGATGGTTTTTCCCCAGTTGGGGTTTTCCAAGATAAATCTGTGTCAAATGTGAATGTGATTTCCTAAGTTTTCCTGCTGCGTAATTTGTTAGATCTCAGTGTGTTTTCAGTTAATAATTGCAGTAAATTATTTGTGACTGTTAACTGGATCCGGGATTGAGTTGAAACTAACGTTTTCCACTAAAATGCTTTGATTGAAATGGTTATGAATGTGATAAGTTAGCTCTCTCCATTATGTAATATTTCATAACTCCATTAGCCAATAGATTGATAGGCCGGTTTACTTCCATTCGACTTCCTTTCTTGTTCTTTTCCTTCCTTTCCTATCTTGTCAATCTCTTTTCCTATTTCCATCCCCTTTCATACACTACAATAAGGCTTACTCTTCAAACTTCACCTTGAGCTTCCACTCCATAGCCTTAATAGTCCTACCTTTGGGAAGCCCCCATTGTGTTGGATAAGAGCCAACTTAAAGTGTGGGAAAAAGCGGCTGAGGTGTGACAATGGGCAACCTTCCTGAGGTTACACAAATCTATCACTTTGTGCTTTGGGACTTTACACTCTACGGGTGCTAGATTTTGTTGTAACAACACAACTTCACGAAAGATGCAATTCTGTGAGCTATATGAAATGCCTGCCTCCTAGAAGGATCAGAACCAACATTATGATGTAACATATAATTGAACTCTGCAAATAGGGTTTTGCCTCATTAATTAAGGCTTCATAATGTAAAATATGGCAGGATGATCTTCACTATGTCCTCTCTGCTTGGGAAAACTTCCAATGTGTCATGGGAGTTGAAATCTCAACTTCTACTTTGTGATTGTACAACAAAGCTTCTCTATTATCCCATCCTTATCACTGAATAGCTGGACAAATTATCCTCAAAATGCAATGGCATTTCAAAGGGTACCACATGGAAAAAGATGAACGGACATTAAGTGCTAATCTTAATATTGTCTTGCTGTCCCATCAATTTCTAAGCAAAAATCATGTGTGATAATTGAATTACAGCAAAATAATTTGCATATTTTTGTGAGTAGATTTAGATTTTTACACTTCAAATCGTCCAGGGATCCCCCCCTGAGACTAGCAAACACTAGCATAATTTATAGAGGTATTGTATGATGTGACAATGTCGTCTTATGTATTTGACATTTAAACCCTTCTGGTTTTGAGTATCAACATTTTGGCTCCATTCCTTGGATGTAGGTGCCAGCGAGCCCGACTGACGGCGCGAGATGCCTCGGTCCGTGAGCCATACGCATGGCACCACCACGCATGCTTGCGAGATCGCCACCCTCGCTTCGACCTCAAGTTCTCTCGTGCAGAAGGAGAGGGATGTCTTTTCTCCGCCTTCGTCCTAAGCTGGCTCTGCCTGGAAAGGTTCCATCACATTCATGCAGGTTCAGGGAGGTTTAATGGTAACGGGTTCATAGTTATTGCAGGTTCAGGGTGGTGCCATTAAGTGGAAAGCCATGAAAGATCACAACATCGTCATCTGTGGTGTGTTTGATGTTTTGTTTCGGTCTGTGGGATACTTTATGCAGCCTGAGGTTTTGTTTTGGTCAGTAATTCTCGCGTTCGCAGGGATCCTCCATTGGCTCAAAGCCTTTGCAGGGAACCCCATCCTCCCCGGTACACACAGTGTTAGACAGGATTAGCACCATTGTTCGCCGCCACGAATTACTCTGCTCCACCAGCCCATTTTGCAGCACCTTGGTAATTGGCTCCTTCCCATGTCTAGGCAACGAGGTATGCCTAGGCGTGCCAGCAGTGGGAGACGGAAGGCCCAGAGGGGGCTCAGTGTTCAGGTGGAGGAGGGGTACGAGGCAAACATCTCAATGCCGGTCAGAATCCTCATTGGCGATTGGGAAAGCAAGGTGGTGAACCATCGTTTAGCCATCGGGCATGGTGGTAGCAGGATTAACCACTACTGGTTGGTAAAGAATATGCTCGGTAATCTCATGGAGGATATGTTGGGTAATTGGAGTGCTGCTCGAGATACAGGCCTCGTCGTGAAGGAAAAAATAGTGGAAATGGATGGGCAACTCAGCAGCTTGGATGCAACTTTTGTATGGAAAAGCATGGCAGGCATTGCTAGACAAGTTGGACACATGGAAGGAGGAAGCAGAAGCGTGATTGGCGACAAGTCGAGGGACGCAAGCTCGGTACCGACGCCCCAGATGGTTTAGGCTCCACCCTTTCTCATCTCGACCACCATTGAACCATTGTTCAAGAGGGTGTGGGAAGACAAAGGGCCTAGGATTGAGCCTCCTCATTTTGCGTTGGCTACCAATGCTAATGCCACCAGGAATTTGGAGGAGGGTCAGGGAGGATGGGCATGCCCAATCCTGGAAGAAACACCCCCTTCTTGATCCAATTCTCAATCCATCTTCAGCATCGCGTGATTCTCAGGGGCCAGATTGTTATCTCAGGTTTTTTTGTTTTCTGTGCTTAGCTCGGTTACAACTCTGTTTTTTTGGAAGGATAAACTCTGTAAATATGATCATGAAGAATTACTTCCAGTTTTTTAATATTCTGAACATCTTTTGTAACAACTTACTCAGATGACCCTCTATTTTTGATAGGTTCGGGTGGTGGTTCCACCACCTAAGGCCTCCTCTGGCCAAGGTCATTTTTGTAATTTTTGTTCTCCTAGTTTAATATAATTTGTAATGTTACAAAAAAAACATTTTGGCATCATTATTGGCGGAGAAAGCCACGTTCCCTGAGATTTGCAGCATTAGGTTACATGATATTGGTGAGTATTATTTGTATTACAGAGTTTTGATATTCACCTAGTGATTCCACTTACTGATTTTTGATATTGTGGGAAGGAGATTGAAATAGGAAAAGTCAGTTTCTTTCGGGAAAACCCAATGTAAATAAAATAAATAATCCATGTATGGATGATAAAATATATTTGATAAGATAAGTGATGATTTACAATTACATTGCCTTGGGATTTATAAGCCATTTGGCGCCTTTTTGAATATTAGTCATGTCTTTTGACTTTTCATAAATAGTTAATTAATTACTTTTTATTTAATAATTAATAATATTAAATATTAATGTTAATTATTATATTAATAATTAACATTAATATTTAATATTATTAATTATGGTATGCTATATAATTTTTATATAACATTGCCTTCCCCTTATTGAAGCTTTGTCCTCAAAGCTTAGAGAAGACAATGCTTAAATCTGATTTTTTCTTGAACTATCATCTCTAGACGCTTTCTTTTGACACTTGATGTAATGAGACGATACGAGTTACGAATTCCAAAGAAGAAATGTCGCATCGTTGCTGATGTGGTCCATCCAAGATCTATCTTCATCGGAGCTATTTGATGGCTTTGTGGGGTGGTTCTTCTTGTTTGTTGCTTAGTATGTTGATTTGATGTTTTTGTTTGTATGATAACATAACTCTTTTGTGTATGTTCATTTTGACTATGTCGTTGGTCAAAATGACGTTTATAATTGGGGTGTCGATAAGGAGTTTTTGTTGTTTGTTTTTCTGCAGGGTTGACTTCCTTTTGAATTGTGACGAAGACTAAATTTGTGTTTATTTTTTCTTCCTCAACTTGAAGTTGTTTTCCAAAAAGTTTGGATACTTCCTTCTAGATTTGAACTAATTTGTTCTCTAGTAGATTATTGTTATTTAGAATCTCCTCAAACTTTTTGCCTTGCGACTGTTTGTCCTCTTTTAACTTCTCGATTTGTTCCTCTAGCTCTTGATTAACCTTCTTTAGGGATGAATTTTCTTCGTCTTTTCCCAGTAATTTTTGCTGAAGAGCTTGAATATTCTCTTCTAACTTTTGATTGCACTTAGTTTTATCTTTTGTCTTCTTGATTTGAAGTAGCAATTTTTGATTATGATCTTTTAGACGAGAGATCTTTTCATCTCGATCTTGTATGTCCTTGTCGAATTTGTTTCTTACAATTTCAAATTCCTTAGTTTGTTTGGTGGACTCCCGAATACAATCCTTCAATTTGATATTTATTAAAGCATTAAAATACTTCTCTTTGTCATTTTCAAATCGTAATATTTTATTGCTTTCCTTGTAGTATCCTAATTCGCTTTTTAGTTTCTGTGATTGCAAGTGTGAGTTACCTTGATTGTCTTTCATAATAAAATATTTACCACATATTGGACAAGAGCGATTGCCATTCTTAAAAATTGTCAAATATGGGAATTCCATTTCGCAATACGGACACTTAGTCCAAAATTTGGATTTATATATGGAATCTATGATTTCTTCAGCAAATCCACAAATGACTTCTTCAATAACTTTCGAGACTTAGTTTCTGCTGTTTTTGATATTTTCTTCTTGTTCTTTTTTTAAATAATAATAATTATTAACTAATTAATTAATAATAATAATAATATTATTAATGCCTTTATATAAACTATATATATAGTTTGTTTTTCAAAAATTAAAATATTTAAACAAATATAATAATAATATTATAATGTTTAATATTTAAAATTTTAATGTTTTCGATGGTAGGGAGGAGCGACTATAGGAAATGGAGGAGCGGGTGCAGGTCACGCGCGGCAGCAGGTCGCGCGGGATACGTAGAAGGGAGAAGGACGAGGGAGGCAATGGGTGCGCAACAATGGTAGATAGGAGTACAACGGAGAGGAGAAGGGTAGTGACAGGGGAAAGGACGCGGTTTGAGGGCGTGGAAGGAGTGTGGAAGGGATGAACACAGAGGAAGGTGCAGAAGGAAGCGCGAAAAGGTATGGAAGGGTGCGGGTTGGGGTGGAGTGGAATGGCGGGGAAGGAAACGTGGAGGTTGGGGGTAGTCGACGCAGGAAGTGGTGTGCATGGAATAGGAGGGAAGCACGCGGGTGAGGGACGACCTCAGCCGTAGCACGGGCTCGCGGGAGAGACGGCAGAGGGAGAGGAGTAGCAAACGCGGAGAGGGTGTTTAACAAGGGCGGAGGAAAATGGAGGAGGTGAGGCACGGATGGACACAGAGGGGCAGTGTGGGGATTTGCTGGAGGTGCGAGAGGGATTTGGAGCTGCGGGAGAGGGAGAGGATGGCGAGTGTGGAGTGTTGAGGGGATATGGTGCAGTGTGGATAATGAAGGGAAAGAAAACATTGGGAAAAAGGATGAGAGGACTTGTGGAAAAAGAGTGTTGCGGCCAAGGGCCTTTTGTCGGTAAAAAACCAGAATCTTCAAAAACTCTGAAGTGATGGCTACTAGCCGGATCAAAGTTGGCTCTGATACCACTGAAATAGGAAAAGTCTGTTTCTTACGGGAAGACCCAATGTAAATAAAATAAATAATCCATGTATGGATAATAAAATATATTTGATAAGATAAGTGATGATTTACAATTACATTGCCTTGGGCTTTATAAGCCATTTGGCGCCTTTTTGAATGTAAGTCATGTCTTTTGACTTTTCATAAATAGCTAATTAATTACTTCTTATTTAATAATTAATAATTAATAATATTAATTTTATATTAATATTAATAATTAATTTTAATATTTAATATTATTAATTATGGTATGTTTATAATTTTTATATAACATGAGCAGTGCATGCTTGTACTACTCTAGATGCTTGAAATCTCTAATGCCACTCCATTTTTATAATTCTAAATTCATTTGCTTGTGAATTACATGAGCATGAATAGTGAAACAGGATTCTTGTCAGAGTGAGTGCTAGGAGCCAACATTATTTAATCAGGTGAAGAATCTAAAGTTTGTTCATTTTTCAAACATTATTAGAGTTTAATGCCAGCTCTTAATTTGTTCATGTTAGATCATTATTCAAGTTTAATGCAAACGCTTGAATTTTGTTAAGTTAATCACTTTATTTATTTATTGTGTAGAATACTTCTTATATTTACAAACATATTTATAGCCACACCCACAGAGGGTATTGAACCTGGGTCTCCACGATAATACAAGCCTAATCACCTTGCTGCTTGCCGTTAGACCACATTCCTGTGGGCAATAAGTTAATTACTTATCATCATTAGCTAGGAACTTAGTCTTAAACTCTTAACTAAAAATAGCTTATCACCTTTCATGAATACAGTGGATGGTTTTTATAAGCTACTCCAATTGATATGCATGTTGTTGGTAAGAAAACAAACCTGTAAAATTTATTTGGTCTCTGAGCAGAGTTAGCTGAGGTAAGACCTTTCAGTACCATTTTTTTTTTGAAAAATATGTACAGCACCTTTCAGTAGCTTACTATAAGAAGTTAATAATTTATAATCAGACCCAGAAATAGAAAAAACTAGCTTTCTTTACTTTAATGAATGACGAGTAACAGGTATTGTAATCTACCTTTTCAATCGATGTGTGTTTTTGGGAAACAAAAACACACTTAATAACCTCGCTTGACAACTGGGAATATACAATATGATGTTTTTACTCTGTAGAGAATTAAGAATGCAGCTTCTCTCAAGCTTTTACTATGTGATTGGTAGAGTTGGACTTGGATATTGTTCAATAGAAACTATTGAGTAGAATCATGATCTTTTTTCTTCTTTTTGACTAGTGCATTTGATACCCAAATCAGCAATTCATTTACATGAAATTTGGCAACTGTTCCTTGATGTTTCCAGTCCTTGGGTTCCTCTTTCCTTTACTTATTTTATTTATTTGACATTCAAAACTGTTGATTATGTTAATGTGATAGTCTTCTTTGTGAAGTCCTTGGCCAAATGTAGATAGGGTGCAATCAGGCGTTACATGTTAATGGGAGGGGTCAGTGCATGCAGGCATTTAATTTTGTGGAAGGCAATGGACTATATAGTAATATACCAATTAAACTGTCATCTATTAATTATTTCAACTTAATAGTTGGAGGATAATGGCAATACAAGTAATTTATATCATTAACTTGGATCTTTGCTTCAGGTACGCCGATCAGATGTGCTCTCTGCTTGGAGTGGAATTCGTCCATTGGCAACTGATCCCTCAGCTAATGACACTGCCAGCATATCTAGAGATCATGTGGTGTCCACAGATTTGAGTGGGCTTGTTACTATCACCGGTGGAAAGTGGACTACATATAGAAGGTAAGACAGTTTTTTGAAATTGACGATTTTCTGAGAAAGGAAGTTCAAGAACATAGACAACATTCTTATTTGAAAACCAAAAATTCCTATAGCAGGTGCTTGTTAAACTGGTGATATTTTATTATTTATGAAGGTTGGTTGATCTTAGTAGCAGTAGAACACAGTTGAATATTATGACCACCAACTCTTAATCTAAGCATCATAATACTAGTGTTTTTTTTAACTCGTTTGTAATATGTATTAATCTAAGTTGCCAGCTAAGTCACCTGACACGGGGACACGGGACACAAAGGACACTGGGATTTGAGTGTCCGACACAAACACGCTGACCCCCGGAATCAGGACACGTAGGACATGTTATATATATATATATATATATATATATATTAAAATTATAGACATATAGATCCAAATTTTTTACAAATATTCAATATAAATCAGAATCAATTCACATTTAACATTAGTATTACACAGTTACAAATCAAATCTGTAATCACAATGAGATTATGAGACACATAGATATCATAGTCATAGATCAAGATGTCAATACTCAAGAGTCAAAACCATATTTCTCATTAAGTCATGAAAATCAAAATGTATAATGTATTACGTAGATGTCGGAATGCCACTGGCAATAGTAAATACAAAAAGGTGTAGATCAAAATGGAAGAATGAAGAGTCTCATCTATCAATAGTCCTCGTCCTCCTCCATGCCTAAATCAACAAACTCATCACTTCTCTCCTCCTCCTCCTCCTCAACCATCTGAGGATCAATATCTGCTGGTGTGGAGGATGACCCCTCCAAAGGATCACTATCATCAAATGTCACCGGCTCTAGCACTGGATCATTAAGATCCAGGTTGGTTAATGCCAACTTAGTAATGTTGTCCAAATCCATATCATCAGAAAGACATCCCACATCATTGTCTTTCCCTTCATCCACTCCTCCCTCTTCCTGTAAATAAGACAAAGGTTGGTGTGCACATACATCATTGTCTCTGCTCTGGACTGCTCAATCCTGCTCTTCTTCAAACTGTACAAGTTGCCATATGTGCTCCAATTCCTCTCACAACTAGAGGATGATGTAACTTGAGACATGATCCTCAAGGCTAGCTTTTGTAGAATAGGGCATGTTGCCCCATGAGTTTCCCACCAATTATAGGGCTTCTTAACTCCCCTGTCTCCAACCACATCATAGGCTCCAAATCTCCCAGTAGCAGTGGAAAACTCTACAAAGCCTGCCTCCACCTCATCAAGTAAGTCTCTATTCTGAAAGAGCCGCCTAAATGCTATCTTCCTCCCCTGTGAAATCTCTCCATCCATGTGAGGAGGGACTCTATGTGAGGGCCCACCATTGAGCCATTTCTGACTGTAGAACTTGGGGTTCAAGGAGTGGGCCAAGCAATGCAAAGGTGTGCAATTCTTATCCCACCTGGAGATAAGAATATCTTGAATGGTGGACCATAACAATGGTCCTCATGGACTCAATCGTGGAATCCCACTAGTCATAAACATCCCGATAGGATGGGTTGGTCCATGTTTGCAAAGTGCAACAAAGAAATGAGTGGCTCCATGATCTTAATGGTAAAGATCCACCCTCTCCTACCAAACATCATCTAATACTGTGTCCTTCACTTTTTTTGAAGCACTTTGATCCGTCTTTCTCCAGAAAGACCAATACTCTTAAATCACCATGGACCCAAGAGCGGTTTTGACCTCCCTCAACCTCTTGAGCATGATGAATGAGGAAGCAAACCAAGTATCTGCAATCTTCATCAATGAAAGATGTGTGTACTCTTTGTAGATGGTGAGGGCATTTGTTTGGTTTTGTACAAAGTTACAGATATGGCGTGCATCCTCAATAATGTTGCCATTCCATGTCACATCTGAAGCAATGGATTTGAGTGCTAAGTTCAAGGAATGGACAATGCAAGGTGTCCAAAAAACCCCTAAGAGAAAAAAAAAAAACAAGTATAAATGACTCTACAACACTAACAAGTTAACAAACTCAAATCATTAAAATGACCTTTCCCCTAGATAAATTTTGTGATAAGTTTAAAGTTCAAACAATGAGCAAATTAACAATGAATTATGAAAGGTGTCCAAAATGAAAATACCCGTGGATATTTAGTTTCCACAATCATGCCAGCGGCCTTGCAAACAGGTGCATTGTCCGTGATGATTTGTACACAAGAATCAACCCCTACTTCTTCAATGATTTTGATGAATAACTCACCCATAAAATGTGCATCCTTGTATTTCCCAAGAGCATCCACCGCTTTCGAGAACATTGGTCCATTTTGTGAAGATACCATGAAATTGATAAGTGGATGGCGTGCTGGATCAATCCATCCATCGGAAACAATACTCACTCTAGATGAGGGCCATGTTGCTCTAATTGGCTCAAGAATTTTGTCCACCTCCTTCCTTGCCTTAACCAACAATGTGGTTCTAAGCTTCTTCGAACCAGGAGGCACATAACCAAATGGAGGTTGTTCATTGAGACTTTGACACATCTCAAAAAACAATGGTGACCGTGCAACATTGACTGAGATGAAGTTGAGGTAGAAAAAGAATGCAATGGTGAGGTCCACCTCTTCTCGTGCCTCTTGTTGGAAAATCTTGTCCATTGGACCACTTGAAGATGGCCTCTTTCTTGTTGGATGTGTATCACCTCTGCTAGGTGGAAATGGAGGCCGAATTGTAGAGGGTTTCCTTAAGAATGGAAGAGGATCCTCATCCTTGTTCTTGCTTGCTGCTACTACATTGCCTAAGCCTTCTTGATCCTCCTTTCCCATTTCTTTCTTTTGGGTAACATTCACACCTTTACATGAAGAAATCCCACAAGAAGGAAGGCCCAACAAATGGCCCTTAACTCGGTAATATGTGCTCTTAAAATCATTCTTGCAAAAATTGCAAGTCCAAGACACATTGCCTCCCCCACCTAGCTTTGCCCCAGGCCCTTCTTTTCTAGTCGCATACCTCTACAAAGAGTATTTTTTCTCTTGAGCTTGTTGTCTTGCTAAAACAGGGTTCAATGGAGCATGAGCTCCACTAACATCAGATGGAGCACTAGCAAGAGGAGTAGAAGAACTTATGTTTGGAGGAATAGGAGGGGAGACAATAGATGGGGCATTTCTCCCTTTCCTTTGCCCTTTAGCTCTTGCCCTAGCTGAATGAGACATTGTTCTTCTTGTTTGATGGTTGAGCTTGCAATCCACCCAACCAAATCCACCTTCAATGGACTTTAGCACGCTTCCAAAGCCTTCAAATCCTTTTTACTTGCAAAAAAAACCTCTTTGAGCTCTCTCCACAAGTTGGAATGACAAAATAAAAGTGAAAAAAACGGGTTTAAGAAGGCACTGTGCGTCCTTCTCGACATTTGTGTGTCTTGTTTCCAGGACACACGTTGATGGTCCTGGGACACGCGTGTCCGAACACGGGACACACTGCAGAGGCGTGTCAGACACGCTCTGTCAGCGTGTCCATGCCCGACACGCAGCCCAATATGAGCGTGTTCGGTTTCTTAGGTTGCCAGGAAATATGGGTACGAGGTGTTGAAGCTTGTGTAACTTCGGATGATATTCTTATTTTACTTTAATTGTATTATTGTTATACCTCCTTCGAGGGATGTTATTAATGTAGTTGGTCATGTAAAATCTAGTAGAAAAAATAGGCATCGGCAAAAAATCGACGAGGGTCTAGAAAACATCTTCTCGGCAACATCGGCGAAAAAATTGGCAAACCGCGGCAAGCATTAAAAAATGCAAATTTTGTACTTCAATAGGGTCAAAATTTCCTTACCGATTTTTTCCCCATTTGCCGATTTTTCCCGATTTTTTCCCGATTTTTTTTTATTTATCCCGATTTTTGCCAATGTTTCTCGATGTTTGTCGATTTTTCGCAATGTCCGATTTTTTCGGGCCGAAAAATCGGCAGCCAGAAAAAATCGCGATTTTTCAGGACATCACTGAAAAATCGGCGATTTTTTCCACTATGTGTAAAAGTACTTGAAAGAATCAAGTTAAAACTTCCTTGTAAGTCGGGTCAATAGTACCAAAAATAAATATTATATAAATGTTATTTTGAGTCTCCCTTGAGAAGTTGGCCAAGTAAGAGTAAGAAGTCAGCCCAGTTAGGGTGAAAGGTCACTCACATGATGTGTATAAATAGAGAGGGCGCACTTCTGATTTAGACATACAAGTTTGCTCAAGCAAGTCCGCAAGAGAGAGAAGAAGTTAGCTAGGAAAAAGAAGAAGTTGCTTTTATCTTTTGGGATCATCTTATCTTGGTTTGCCATTGTACTTGGCGACGGAATTTATACTAAAGAAGTTGCTAGGTTTTCTCCGAAGTGGTTTCCCAGAGGAAAATCTTTGTGTTCTTTTGTGTTGCTGTACTTGTCTTTCTTTCAGTGATCCTATTGCATATGGTTATGATGAAATAATGCAAATTGTTTGAAGATTTATTATAACCATTGTTAAAGTATAAGATTCTAACATGGTACCAGAGCCATCTTGAAAGAAGTCTTTGTGCAACGGTAACTGACGAAAGTGGAAACTAGGGTTTCCTATTCCAGGTACTTTTCTCTACAAATCAACTGAAAAAGGTCTATTCAACTCTCCCTAGGAGGGCTCATCTTCCTGTGGATGCAGATTCCAGTTTCGTAGATTTTCAATTTTTGCCCTTACACTACAGTTGGGAAAACTAGGGCATTGAATTTCTGTAGTCTTGTCCACAGATTTGGAAAAAAGAGTCTATTGCTCAACTTGCCTTGAGAAGGCACATCTCTCTCTCCAATAAGATTTGCAAGATACGAAAGTTGAAAAATTAGGGTTTCTCTGTCAAACCCTAGGTTAGCGAAGAAGCACTTTTCCAGAAGACCTTGAAGCAAGTACTTGTTTGGAGCACTCTTATTGTTAGTCTCTATTTTCTCTATTTCCATTTGAGGTTCTCATTTTATCAAGATGACAAACAATGCCAAGCTTGAGAACAAGCTTGAAGGAGTTGAGAACTTCCGGGCATGGAAGTACATAGTGCTTCTCATACTAGAAGAACATGACTTGGAAATCTATGTCAAAGTAGAAGTTGCAGAACCAGAGGGAGATGAAGACAAAGCTAAGCACAAGAAGAATATAGTCAAAGACAAGAGGATCATTGTTGATTCCATCAAGGAGCACTTGATCCCACATGTTTCCTCCTTGAAGATTCCCAAGGAGATGTTCGATGCATTGACCAACTTGTATGAAGGAAATAACATCAAGAAGAAGATGACCTTGAGAACTCAACTTAAGGGTGTGAAGATGCAGAATTCAGAAAGCACACAATCCTACTTCACAAGAGTCTCTCAAATAAAAAAACAACTAGAAGCTATCGGAGACAACGTTGAAGAAGTAGAAGTGGTGATTACTACCTTGAATGGTCTCCCAAGATCATGGGAATCTTTCATTCAAGAAGTTTGTGCTAGAAGAAGGCTCACCAAATTCAATAGGATATGGGAGGAATGCATGCAAGAAGAAGCTTGATCGATAGCAAGAGAAGAAAAGATGGGTGAAGATGACAATCAATCCCTAACAACTCATGCCAAGAAGGGAAAGACCAAGAAGGAAGAACACTCTCACAAGAAGCTTAGGAGATCTAAAAGGAAGGACTACTCCATTTCAAATGTTTCTCTTGTGATGAGAAAGGACATCTTGCAAGAGATTGTCCCAAGAAGAAAGGAAAGAAGAAGAGGTATCATGCTCACGGTACAGAAGATGATGAACCAATCAAGAAGAAAGCTAGAGAAGACTCCTCCAGTGATGAAGAACATGTCTTGATTTCAACACTCACAGGTGTTGAATTTTCCTGAGCAACATCGAGAGCCATTCTCTTAGGAGAATGGGGACATCTGGTCCGGGACCAGGATGTGGAACCAGTCCAGCACTGGGGGACTCAACCTTGAGTTGAGTAGCCATTCTGTTGAATGGAGACATCTGGTCAAGGACCAGGATGTGGAACCAGTATAGCACTAGGGGACTCAGACTAGAGCCGAGTGACCATTTTGTTGAATGGAGACATCGGGTCAGGGACCAGAATGTGGAACCTGTCCAGCATTAGGGGACTCAGGATATCACTATAAACCCTAAACTAGGTCTGGGCATGTGAAACACTCTGACCCTTGATCAGTAGGCTTTGTGATCTTCTCTAAGGCTTAGCTACCCTTGGTGAAGACACCTAGTACCTGATCTTGGTGTCACATAGAGTGTGAGATAAAAGCATTAGTAATTCTCTCTGTTTATGATGATGTACTTTGAGTGGTGATGAAGGACCACCTTGACCACTTGTTTTGACCACAGGGCACTCGAAGAAGGCTAAAGTAAAAGTAAAAAATACATAAAGACCCTTAATACCACCAAGGAGTCAAAGTGAAAGTGCACTAAAGGTAAAAGTCAAAGTAATAAAAGAATAAAAGAATATTATTTTGTTCTTTTGAGTTTTGGTCCACTTACAGGTGATTCAAAGGATATAAAAGAAGATCAATCCATTTCATTTTGAGTTATGCCTTAGCATGGAGGATTCTAGCTAGGGAACCCACACTTATTGCAGTCAAACCCTAAACTAGGGTTTCACCAATGAAGAGCAACAACAACAACATTTACTCTTTCTTCATGTGCTATTGTTTCACCTTAGCCCTCTTTACCTCTACGGCTGCCTTCAGACTCTTCACGAGATGCTTCATACATTCACTGGAAGCCTGAATTTCTTCATAGGAAGGCTGTTAGGAACTTTGGGCAGCTCCCTTCCTTCTCCGACAGCCCTCTCCTCACCCTCGGTCACCTTGCTAGCATTCCCGGTCACCTACAACAAGCCCTAACAGGGCTTGGGCAGCCTGCTAGTCTCACCGACAGCCTGCTGTAGCATATCGGGCAGCCCATTAGGGTCCGAGCTGGTAGCTGGGATCCTCGGGTAGGCAGATAGAGGTCTGTCAGGCCTCCGAACCTTTAGCAAAGAGCCCAACAAAGGCTCGGGCAAGCAGCAGAGAGCTCGGGCAAAGGCTCGGGCAAGTTTCAGAGAGCTCGGGAAAGGTTCCGGGAAGGCAGCAAGGGCTCAGGCAGGCAGCAGTGAGCTCGGGCAGGGGTCTTGGTAGAGAGACAGCGGCTTGGGCAGACTGACAGAGGTCTGGGAAGCTTGGGTAGAGTCCGGGCAACAACCTCCATGCAACAAGTTTCTTATCCGGGCAGCCAACCTGAGATTCCGGGCAGCAGAAAAGATTTAGGGAAGAAAGCCCTAATTTGGTTTTATTGTAAATTCATCATTTGTAGAATTTTTATTTGTGGTACAAACCCTTGCTGCTGTAAAAATAATGAAACCCTAGTTTAGGGTTTGATCAAAAGATAAGTGTGGATGCCCTAGCTAGACTCATCCATGCTAGGGCATATGCCATAAACACAAAACTTCCTTCTCTTCAATAACCAATGAATTCTTTTGTTGGAGCAGCTGCAAGTGTAAGAGCAATTGTGTATGTAATAATGAAATGGAGTGATCTTCTTTTATAGCCTTTGAAGCACCTGTAAGTGGACCAAAACTTAAAAGAACAAAATAATATTATTTATTATTTTATTACTTTGACTTTCACCTTTAGTGGTACTAAAGGTCTTTTTGCACTTTCACTTTGACTCCTTAGTGGTACTTTAGCCTTCTTCAAGTGCCCTGTGGTCAAAACAAGTGGCCAAGGTGGTCCTTCATCCCCACTCAAAGTCCATCATCATAAATAGAGAGAATTACTAATGCTTTTATCTCACACTCTGTGTGACATCAAGATCGGATACTAAGGTGTCTTAACCAAGGGTAGCTAAGCCTTGGAGAAGATCACAAAGCCCACTGATTGAGGGTCAGAGTGTCACACATGTCCAGACCCGGTCTAGGGCTTATAGTGTTATCCTGGTAACAGACCAGGTGCCTCAGCCATAGGTTGCATAATTTGACATAAGGTCAAATACTTGGTAACAGACCAAGCGCTCCCATTCTCCCGGAGAATGGCCCTCAGCCTCGGGCTAAGTCCCTAGTCCCGGACTAGGTTAATTCCTGGTAACTGACCAGGTGCCTCCATTCAAAGAATGGCCACTCAGCTATAGGATGAGTCCCCCAGTGCTAGATTGGTTCCACATCCTGGTCCCGAACTAGATGTCTCCATTCAACAGAATGGTCACTCACAAAAGGTTGAGTCCCCCAGTGCTAGACTGGTTCCATATCCTGGTCTCAGACCTGATATATCCATTCAACAGAATGGTCACTCAGCTCAAGGTTGAGTCCCCCAGTGCTGGACTGGTTCCACATCTTGGTCCCGGACCAGATGTCTCCATTCTTCTAAGAGAATGGTTCTCGATGCTGCTCAAAAAAATCAACAGATAGGTTGATGACGATGTCACTAGTTTGATGACTATACCATGAGCTTTGTATTATAGAATTAACTAGATCTTGTATGGAGATGTGGTTTTCATTACAACATATCTTGGAGAGTTTATAATGTGGTGTCTATTGATGTTGGCTTGTGAGGTTGACTTGAAGGATGATGGAGGTGGGTAGATTGTTGTTTCTTTAGGGAGATATTCCTTCATATTCCCAAATTATCATTATTCATTGGATGAATGAGATGTTGTGATAGCATCGTTGACAACTTTGTTGCAAATGACAATGGTTGATTCCAAGATCACAACCAATACTAATTTGTAGATAACAAATTTGGTAGAGTTGCATAGGGAGTCCACAGGTGTTGGTGTAAACACTTTCCTTGTAAAGAGGGAGTATTAGATTTTTGGGTTACTCTAAAAGTGTTGACACCATGTTTGGCGATTCTTCATGAGATTTGGGTTACATGGTGCATGAATAGCCCCTGAATGGATGACTCTTGATAGATATGCACAGTTGAGATAGCTTGCTTAGTGGATGCTTGACCTCAGGATTGTGTTGGCTTTGTGTTCCTCCCTTATGCATTGGAGATTTTCTAGTAGTTTGGTGGAAGCTCTTTCTTGTGGAGGAGCCACTTACATGGAGAGCACCGTTTAGGGAATGTGGAGCAATTTGCATCATTGAGGAAGGATTCAAGCTCTAGTTGGCATGTGGAAACTTGGTTTCTTGTTTGGAGGATTGGAGATGGCTTGGGAATGATTTGGACTTCGACAATTTTCATACAGGGGTAGTTGACCCAGTGAAGTACTTTGCTTTGGAGGACATATGAAGTTCATGGAGGTTTGGGATGGAGTGGTGTGGACTTGCCTTGTAGCTCCATCACCTTTGGCGTGCATTGTCATTAGAGCATGATGCTTGTACTTTTGAGTAGACGTCTCACTTGTGTGGTGTACAAGAGCTCATGTAGGTTGCTTGTAAGGGCTTAGGCCCACATAGTATTGTTTCCTTCCGTTATCTCTCATATAAATAGAGGAAGGAGAGAGTCCTTTTATACACATCATCACATCATTGTTTGTACACTTCTCTTTGTACTTGTCTTCTAGGAGAGATTTGTTAGGGTTTCCTCATGAGCCTTAGGAGAAGCTCATGGAAGGGAAGGAGGATGTCTTGGTTGGAGTTTTTTCTTGTGATTAGGGTTTGCTCATGGAGGAGATGTTGGAAATGATCTTGGCTTTCTCTCTCTCATGGATCTTCACTTGTACTTGTTTATCTCTTTCTCCTGAGACACTAGGGTCTCTTGGTCTTCTTGGAGTTGTTGGGATGCTCCAAGAACAATATGATGCCAAGATAAATCATATCTAGTAGTAATCATCCTTGAAAGATATACAAAAAGGGTGAAGGGGATACCGCCAAATGAGCCACCAAACATGACCATCCCAAGGAGAAAACGAGCTTCCTGCACCATAACACCAACTCAATCTGATGATAGTACCATCTCTAAGCATATGGGTGTAAGCAAGGAGCAACTCGATAGGTACTATGCAAACTCCCTCCATTGTGATGAAAATCACAAGTGTGACTCTCATACAATATGGGGGGTAATAGTGTGGAAGGGTTTATGGCATATGTTACATCAAGGGGTAGTTTGAGTTGCCAACTATTTTTGGGGTGAAGGTAGCGACAACTAGCCATAAAGTACTATTTATTGTTGGTAGGAGATAACTATAGTGAGGAGAGAGCTGCAACTAACTTGCCAAGGGTGTTTTGTTTTCATATCTTTTGAATTTTTACTTTTTTTTTTCATTATTTTAAAGACGAGGCCCCTTATGTAGTGGATTCCAACATCTTCCTACTCCCATGGCAACTTGGTTTCTTGTTTGGAGGATTGGAGATGGCTTGGGAATGATTGGGACTTCGACAATTTTCATACAGGGGTAGTTGACCCAGTGAAGTACTTTGCTTTGGAAGATATATGAAGTTCATGGAGGCTTGTGATGGAGTGGTGTGGACTTGCCTTGTAGCTCCATCACCTTGGTGCATTGCCATTAGAGAATGACACTTGTAGTCTTGAGTAGAGGTCTCACTTGTGTGGTGTACAAGGGCTCATGTAAGTTTCTAGTAAGGGCTTAGGCCCACATAGTATTGTTTCCTTCCGTTATCTCTCATATAAATAGAGGAAGGGGAGAGTCCTTTTATACACATCATCTCATCATTGTTTGCACACTTCTCTTTGTACTTGTCTTCTAGGAGAGATTTGCTAGGGTCTCCTCATGAACCTTAGGAGAAGCTAATAGAAGGGAAGGAGGATGTCTTAGTTGGAGTTTTCTCTTGTGATTAAGGTTTGATCATGGAGGAGATGTTGGAAATGATCTTGGCTTTCTCTCTCTCATGGATCTTCACTTGTACTTGTTTATCTCTTTCTCTTGAGACACTAGGTTTTCTTGGTCTTCTTGGAGTTTCTTGGAGCATCTTGGAGCTCTAGGGTTAGGGTTTTAACCTTGGAGATAACGGTTTTGGGAAAAAACCTTAGGGTGGATTAGTGAAGAAGAAGAGAGGACGACGACATATTTCCTTGGAGGTTATGTTGGAGAGATTCTTGCACTTGGATTTTCTTTGTTGAGCTAGGGTTTGATGATTTACCCTAGCTAGGGCTTTTTGGATAGTTGGACTTTTGGTACCAACTTTGAGAGAAGGTTATGGTATGTACTAACTTTGAGAGAAGGTTCAGGTACAGTAATGTAATGTTATAGTGCTCTCTTCTCTATCGTTAGCCTTCCTTACGCTAGAAGGTACATTAATGTTATGTTTCTTCAAAAGAAAAGCCATCTCATCAATTTGTCTTCTCATACAGGTGCTTTCTGGATGAAAGTCCCTTCCACAGTAAGAACAAAGTGTCTTTCCTTTGCCATTCTTCTTGCTTCTATTCGAACTTGAAGGCTCATTTGACTGCTCTTTCTCCACAGGAGACTCATCCTTTTGCTTCCCTTTATCATTCGCTACCTTAGGTCCTCCTGCAACCAGTGCTTGATCTTTGGAAGATTGAATGATCCCCATTTGGATCAACTTGTCATGCTCCTGAGTGAGATTCAATGAAGGAGTTAAGAGTAGGCATCCTCCAATTTGGAGTAGTGAGCTTCACTGAATGAAATGTTGATACAAAGACTGAATAGTCTGCACCAAGTTTTGAGAGAATGGCAAGGATGAGTTGATCATCCTCCTCAACCTTGCACAACTTCAACTGGAACACTAGATGCTTGAATTTGGTGAAGAAGTCATTTAGTGTTTCGAAATTGGCTGGATGAAGAGAAATCAGCTCATTCTCGAGCTGATAGATTCTTAGATCATCCTGCTTGTCAAATAAGGAAGCAAGCTTATCCCAAACCTGCTGGGGAGTCTTCAATCCAATCATATGGAAGAGAAGATCTCGAGAGATTGAGAGGCACAAGCATCCATATGCTTCATCAAGCCTATTCCAGTACTTTTCTTTGTCAACATAATGAGTTGGCTCTATCTCTGTCTCCATTGTGATTCTGAAGAGTCTTTTGGAGCGTAGCTGCATCTCCATGTCCTCCTTCCATTGGTGGTAGTTGAAAGGAGTGAGAAGGTCCATTGGAGGAGCCATTTAGAATGCAAAGAAGAGGACTGAGCTGCTGTAGCGAATGCAGTGAAGGAGACTGAGTTGCTTGTAGTGAATGCAGTAAAGGAGACTGATAAACTTGTAAATCACACAATCAAACAGACAAAATAAGGTTGACAGTCTGTACTTTTGGAATTTCCTTCACACCCAACTTAGTTGATCAAGCAAGTTTGATCAACAATTCCTTTGCTTGGGGTATTAAGTGGTAAATTCTCCACTTCTGGTGCAGTACTGGAAGGAGCAATTTTGCTCAATTTATTTTTGATCCAAGTATGAATCTGTAGTAGGAGAAGTGCCTTGTCCTACCGAGGCTCTGATACCATATTAAATTGAGCACATACATCTGTGGACCAACACACAACTCACAAGATAGATCATACAATTTACTCAACAATTGAAGAATGAAACAGTGCAAAAATGGCTTGCAACTGTGAATGCTTTCATTAATAAAAAGTAATTAGATAATTAATTACAATGGAGTACAATGGCTAAATAGCCTCATGCAATTCGAATCCATGTGAGGAAATTCGAATTGGTTGGACTCTACTTGACTGAATGGTTAACTGACCTTGTCTAAATCATTATCGGAGCTCAAAATCCAAACTCAAGTGTCTAATTCAGTGTTAACTAGTCTAATTGATTGAGGTAGGTGAGTAAATGCACCTCACCCGTATGCAACCATGCAATCCTAGCGCTAACTGAGTAGAACTGAATGTAACTGACTCCTAACTGAGCTTGACTAGTCACTAACTGAACTCAACTAATGGAGGTTGGTATCAACACTCCCAGTGGCTCCTAATTTGTAGGGATTGATCTAGGAGGCTCCTAAACTGATGCATGCAAGTGCAATCAGTGGCAGTTGGCCTCAATTAGTGTTCCCCACACTTTAGTAATTGGTACATGTGCCCCAATTAGGCCAAGTGGACCCAATGGTGCTAGTGACTAAAAATAGACTGAAAGGACTCCTGATTTAGACATGACTCCCAATTTAGACATAAATGACCAAATTGGACAAGGGAGGATTATAATCCCAACAGTTTCCTCCACCATAACACCAACTTAATTTGATGATAGTAGCATCTCTAAGAATATGTATGTAAGCAAGGAGCAACTTCATAGGTACTATGCAAACTACCTCCATTGTGATGAAAATCACAAGTGTGACTCTCATACAATATGGGGGTTAATAGTGTGCATGGGTTTATGGCATATGTTACATCAGTGGCAGTTGGCCTCAATTAGTGTTCTCCACACTTTAGTAACTGGTACATGTGCCCCAATTAGCCCAAGTGGACCCAATGGTGCTAGTGACTAAAAATAGACTGAAAGGACTCCTGATTTAGACATGACGCCTGATTTAGACATAAATGACCAGATTGGACAAGGGAGTATTATAATCCTAACACCCCCCCTGAATGCTAACTTGGACAATTTGTGGGCCCTGGTAACTAAGACCATAGGTCACCCATTACAACAAGTAAAGTAATTGCTCGACACAAGGAGCTGGGGAAAAAACCACATGGGAAAAAATCCCCCCCCCCCTCTAACTAAGCAGATAGAATCAGGATTCAAGTTTGAAAAACTTGAAAATGTGTTGCTGCAATCTCTGTGATGTAGCGAAGCAGCATGCATGATGTTTTGTGCATAGGTATCCTGGGGTCTGGCATGTAGACTTCTCCATCTTCTCCCAAAATGATGATGGAAGGAAGGAGGAATGTAGCCTCTTTCTGGATGAAGAGGTGTATGATCCACTCTATTCTTCTAAATGCAGTGTGACTGAGCCCTTGCCATGTAGCATCTTACAGGGAGTTTGTTGCATCTCTCTGAAGGAGGTAAGATTGCATGACATAGCGCAAGGTTCTTAGTCTTCTGACTGACAGATGGATTTTCAGTCATCTTGCTAGCTTCCAGTTTGGAAGTAGGGACTGGACTTGGATCTGAATCACCCTGAATCTCAATCTCATAAACTGATACAGCTGGATCTGCAATACTAGTGGAAACTGCAAAAGAAGTAGATGGAATGTTTTTACCTTCCTTGCAAGTGGCTGCTGAGAGTGCACTGGTTCTGAAAATGGCATGAAGTGTGAGAACTCATATGCCTTGGAGGCATGATTTGCAGCATCCTTCGCTATGATGTTCCCAGTTGAGATATCTGTGATCTCCACTGAGTCAGGACCAAATATGACTCGCTTTGGAGAGCCAGTATGAGTCATTTGGTATACAGATAACAGATTTGCAGCTAAGGAGGGCACATAAAGCACATCTTTGAACTTTCCATGTTCAAGCTTGATAGAACCCTTCCTTTTGGCTTGAATTTTACTGTTATTGCCCATCTGAATACTAGGACCATCAAAAGACTGCAAGGAAGAGAAAGATTCTCTGGATGCAACCATATGATTGGAAGCTCCAGAATCAATGAGGATGGCATGTGCTGTTGAGTAGCTAACCTTCAGTGCATGGCATGTCTCTTCATGTTCTTCAGTTTCTTCTATATGGTCAGCCTTCCTTGCGCTAGCAGGTACAGTAATGTTATGTTTTTTTAGAAGAAGAGCCATCTCATCAATTTGTCTTCTCATACAGGTGCTTTCTGAATGAAAGCCCCTTCCACAGTAAGAATAAAGTGTCTTTCCTTTGCCATTCTTCTTGCTTCTCTTCGAACCTGAAGGCTCATTTGACTGCTCTTTCTCCACAAGAGACTCATCCTTTTGCTTCCCTTTATCATTTGCTACCTTAGGTCCTTCTGCAACCAGTGCTTGATCTCTGGAAGATCAAATGATCCCCATTTGGATCAACTTGTCATGCTCCCGAGTGAGAGATTCAATGAAGGAGTTAAGAGTAGGCATCCTCTAATTTGGAGTAGTGAGCTTCACTGAATGAAATGGTGATACAAAGGCTGAATAGTCTGCACCACGTTTTGAGAGAATGGCAAGGATGAGTTGATCATCCTCCTTCTCAACCTTGCACAACTTCAACTAGAACACCAAATGCTTGAATTTGGTGAAGAAGTCATTTAGTGTTTCGAAATTGGCTGGATGAAGAGAAATCAACTCATTCTCGCTCTGATAGATCCTTAGATCATCCTGCTTGTCAAATAAGGAAGCAAGTTTATCCCAAACCTGCTTGGGAGTCTTCAATCCATTGATGTGGAAGAGAAGATCTTGAGAGATTGAGAGGCACAAGCATCCATATGCTTCATCAAGCCTATTCCAGTACTTTTCTTTGTCAACATAATGAGTTGGCTCTATCTCTGTCTCCATTGTGAGTCTGAAGAGTCTTTTGGAGCGTGGCTGCATCTCCATGTCCTCCTTCCACTGGTGGTAGTTGAAAGGAGTGAGAAGGTCCATTGGAGAAGCCGTTTAGAATGCAAAGAAGAGGACCGAGCTGCTGTAGTGAATGCAGTGAAGGAGATTGAGCTGCGTGTAGCGAATGCAGTAAAGGAGACTAATAAACTTGTAAATCACACAATCGAACAGACAAAATAAGGTCAACAGTTTGCACTTTTGGAATTTCCTTCACACCCAGCTTTATTGATCAAGCAAGCGTGATCGACAATTCCTTTGCTTGGGGTATTAAGTGGTAAATTCTCCGCTTCTGGTGCAGTATTGGAAGGAGCAATTTTGCTCAATTTTTTTTTTGGATCCAAGTATGAATTTGTAGTAGGAGAAGTGCCTTGTCCTGTCGAGGCTCTGATACCATATTAAATTGAGCACATAGATCTATGGACCAACACACAACTCACAAGATAGATCATACAATTTACTCAGCAATTGAAGAATGAAATAGTGCAAAAATGGCTTGCAACTGTGAATGCTTTCATTAATCAAAAGTAATTAGATAATTAATTACAATGGAGTACAATGGCTAAATAGCCTCATGCAATTCGAATCCATGTGAGGAAATTCGAATTGGTTGGACTCTACTTGACTGAATGGTTAACTGACCTTGTCTAAATCATTATCGGAGTTCAAAATCCAAATTCAAGTGTCTAATTCAGTATTAACTAGTCTAATTCAGTGTTAACTAGTCTAGCTCACTAAGGTAGGTGAGTAAATGCGCCTCACCTACATGCAGCCATGCAATCCTAGCACTAACTGAGTAGAACTCGATGTAACTGACTCCTAACGGAGCTTGACTAGTCACCAACTGAACTCAACTAGTGGAGGTTGGTATCTGCACTCCCAGTGGCTCCTAATTTGTAGGGATTGATCTAGGAGGCTCCTAAACTGATGCATGCAAGTGCAATCAATGGTGGTTGGCCTCAATTAGTGTTCCCCACACTTTAGTAATTGGTACATGTGCCCCAATTAGGCCAAGTGGACCCAATGATGCTAGTGACTAAAAATAGACTAAAAGGACTCCCGATTTAGACATAAATGACCAAATTGGACAAGGGAGGATTATAATCCCAACAGTTTCCTCCACCATAACACCAACTTAATTTGATGATAGTACCATCTCTAAGAATATGTATGTAAGCAAGGAGCAACTTGATAGGTACTATGCAAACTACCTCCATTGTGATGAAAATCACAAGTGTGACTCATACAATATGGGGGGTAATAGTGTGCATGGGTTTATGGCATATGTTACATCAAGGGGTAGTTTGAGTTGCCAACTATTTTTGGGGTGAAGGTTGCGACAACTATCTACAACAAGATGTTCACTGTTGTTAAGTACTATATATTGTTGCTAGGAGATAGCTATAGTGAGTAGAGAGCTACAACCAACTTGCCAAGGGTGTTTTTGTTTTCATATATTTCAATTTTTTTTCTTCATAATTTTAAAGACGAGGTCCCTTATGCAGTGGATTCCAACATCTTCATACCCCCATGATGCTCCTTAAAATTTGGGGGGAGTCTCAACACTTCCCCTAAGTGCATTTTCCGACTCACACGTCCCTATGTACTAGAAACTTGGTGGAACATTGGTTTTCATCAACATAACACTTCATTTTTTTCCAAATTTATGCAAGGCTTTGTAAAGTACATATTGGCTTGTTATTTTTTTTTAAATACTTATTATATTCACATAAATGTATTTACAATAAAAAAAAAGCTAGCAATGGAAGGGTATATACAATGCCTATCCTAATTGCTTCTTGAAGCTTATTAAAGCATAAATAAAATCATGATAAACAATACTATCCAACTTTTTGGCATAAGAAGGCTTGTAGTGGAATCGTTGTTGGATTTATCTTATTACTGAGAGGGGGGGGTAAATCACTAATTGCGCAGAATCTAGATATGTATATTATTTGATTATCATAGATTTTCTCCAATTAAAACTTTTCGGCAGCAACAATAACAAACACAACAATGCACAAATACCAAAGAATAATTGTATATCTATAAATATATATGAATGATTGCATCAATGGGAGATTGCAATTTCCAAACATGAGCACCCACTCATTTCAGGTGTTGACTTGATCCTCAAGTACAATTTGTTGGCACAGACCTTCATAGCATATCTAGCATCTCCCCCAAGTAAAACACATAGATGGGACTCTTTCTCAATCAAGTCTGAAAGATTCTCCTTGTAACCTATCATATGTCTAGATGCACCACTATCTATCAACCAAGTATCACTAGTGGTAGGAACAATACCTGAGAGAGATGAGATGAAGAAGAACTTTGTATGATCATTATTCCTTGGCTTCTTGTGAGAAATGTTTTCATCTATGTCAGCAGTTGAGGATTCATGTTTCCTCTTCTTTGAATTACGACATTGTCTGGATAGTGTCCATACTTGTGACATTTGAAGCATTTTATGTGTGAAAGATCCTTCTTCTTTTGTTCTGGAATAGGGCTTGATCTTCCACCTTTGTCTTTTCTGCCATGAAACTTTCTTCCCTTACCTTTTCCTTTCTTGGCATGGGATGTAAGGGCTTGACTTTCTTCATGTTGAGTGCCACACAATCTACCTCTAGCTGCAAGTCTTGTCTCTTCTTTTATATAGTCTACCCATATTCGATCAAACTTGGGCAACTTGGTTCACCCACTAAGACTCTGGATGAATGGTTTCCAAGGAGGGAGAAACTTAAGAGTTTTCATAACAACTTCTCGTCAAGTGATTCTCCAATGGTGCTTAGTTGATCTCTCAGGTCAGAAATCTTCATGAAGTATGAAGCTACTAATTATGACCTTGACATCTTAAGATTTGATAGTTGATGTCTCAAAGCAAGAACATGGTTGATGTTGCTATTTTCAAACAACTTCTTCAAGGATCTAAACATCTTTCTGGTTGTCTTCTTCTGAGAGATCTGAGGGACCAATTGGTCCTATACTGAATCTACCAAGATTCTTCTTGCTCTAGTGTCATTCTTTCTCCATTGATACTTCTCAGCTTCCTCTTTTGGTTTTGGAACCTTCTCATTGACGAACTTCAAGAGATCATTTTCTTCCAAGATAAGAAGAACCCTAGACTTCCAAGAGCTAAAGTTGGAATCCCCATCAAATCGATCTTCAGCCTTCATACCAATCATCTTGACTGCAACTTGGTCTAGAAACCCTAGTACGAGTTAGGTCCAATTTGAAGTTTGGTACTAAGGAGAGCTGGTGAGAGCCAAGATCGAACCAATTCGATGGGTAGAAGGGTACAAACCAAGAAATCCTAGATCTTGACCCCAACAATATTAGGTCAAAGTTGAAAGTCCACCAATCTGGATTTTGCCACCACAGAAAGGTGCGCCCTCCTAGGGAAAGTTGTACAATGCTCCTTTCGAGATGAACTGAGGTTGCAAACACTCCAAAGTATGGAGCCCTAGTTTCGACAACGACTTCTTTTAGCATTGCTCTGATACCATGTTAGATTTTATAAAGATATACCAGTATAATTCAATTGCATATAATAAACATGATCTCTAAAAGAATAACCAATCACAAAAACAATAGACACAGATTCTGATATGGGAAACCATGAAGGGGGAAAACCCAACAACCTTCTAATAGAGATAATCAGTTCAGAGATCAGAGTACATCTTGATACACATGTAGTAGAAAGGTAAAACCCAAGAATATAAGAGCGAACTTCTTCAATGGTAGAGAACCCTAGAAATAGTCTTCTTGTCGCAGTAGCAAACTTGTCTCTTGCTTGAGTGAACTTGTTTGGTGTGAAAATGAGTGAGGGCACCTTCTATTTATGCTTCATCATGCTGACATTTTAACTTTGAACTAGGGCAGACTTGTCTTTTGGGTGACATATTATGTGTCATCTTTTAGTTTCTTCTGGGGCCGACTTAGTGAGGATGCCTCATGCAGCTACTACATCAACAATTTAGGGTGGATTGAACCATTTTTGATGCAATCATATTATTCAGAACTTCGAAGATCTTGCTGTCTTGTTTCGTCAGTGAGCACAACATCCTGAGTAGTGAAAGAAGTATAAGTGGGAATGAAGATGTAGGTTATTCCAATCATGATTTGAGGAGAAAGCATCCTTTGAGGCAGAGGACATGTAATGTGCATAATATACATTTCATACTAATACATAACATAATAATCAGTTCAGAGATCAGAGTACATCTAGATACACATATACACATGTAGTAGAAAGGTAAAACCCAAAAATATAAGAGAGAACTTCTTCAATGGTAGAGAACCCCAGAAATAGTCTTCTTGTAGCAGTGGCAAACTTGTCTCTTGCTTGAGTGAACTTGCTTGGTGTGAAAATGAGCGAGGGCACCTTCTATTTATGCTTTATCATGCTGACATTTTAACTTTCAACTAGAGCCAACTTGTCTTCTTTTGTTGGGACGACTTGTCTTTTGGGTGACATATTAATAATTATGTGTCATCTTTTAGTTTCTTCTGGGGCCGACTTAGTGAGGATGCCTCATGCAGCTGCTACATCAACAATTTAGGGTGGATTGAACCATTTTTGATGCAATCATATTATTCAGAACTTCGAAGATCTTGCTGTCTTGTTTCGTCTGCGAGCACAACATCCTGGGTAGTGAAAGAAGTATAAGCCGGAATGAAGATGTAGGTTATTCCAACCATGATTTGAGGAGAAAGCATCCTTTGAGGCAGACTACATGTAATGTGTGTAATATACATTTCATACTAATACATAACATAATAATAAATAACAATAATTAACCACCAAAGCTAATAACCTTTCACCCTCATGACCAATCAATGAGTATTTATACTGTCATGAGATCTCTTGTAAATCAGTCATTACTATTCAAGTACAAAATATATTTAATTTATCCTCTATGGGTTTCTTTCCCCTCTCCTATTTGAATTAGGTTTTTTATTGTTAACGAACATATAATTAATAATAAAATTATTATCTATGGGTTTTATTATATTATATATTATATATTGTATTAGGTATATTACATGGTAAAGCTATTTTTCATTTTTATGAAAACGAATTTAGATATGAGAGGTTGCATTGATGGACCTATGTACTGATAAGGTACTGTTATATTGATTTCTAGTTTTACAGATTTATTTGGTGGCATATGGATAGGAGGTGATGCCAGTATGTTATGGTTCTTATTTCATTACGTGTTTGCTAACAGATGTTTGGGAGTTGGGACTGATACTATATAACTAATTAAGAGTTCTCGTTTCAGTATGGCAGAGGATGCAGTTAATGCAGCCATTAAGGTTGGGAAGTTGAGCCCATCAAATGACTGTGTAACAGCTCATCTCAAAATTGTTGGAGGAGATCAATGGGACCCTGCATTCTTTACAGAACTTGCACAGCAGTATGTTCGCATGAAGAAAACACATTCAGGGAAGATTGTTCCTGGGACAATGGACACTGCTGTTGCCAAACATTTGGCACATGCATATGGTTATATGGCAGAAAGAGTTGCATTAATAGCACAGGTTCTATGTGACTCCTTCCCTAACTTAATTTCTTTTCCAAGAGCTTATTGTTTCATACAAATGTAGGGGTTTTGTATTATAACCATGTTCATTCAAGACAGGTGGACCTAAATTTGACAACAGTCTAATGTCAGTTCGCTGCTAGTAGATTAATTCTGTTTAAATATGCAAACCAAAACAGATGCAGATGGAATTTATTCTGAAGGAGTGGGACTGTATGTAATTGAATGCAGTTTGCCTAGACACTTGGATTTTCAAGATGTATATATCTGTAGGTCTTCACTTAATTTCACCCTCAAATTAAGTGGCACCACTACCTTATTTCAGGTCTTTTAAGATGGAATAGTTTATATTGTTTTAAACTAGTATTTTTATCAAATTTATAAATTAATTCAGGGCAACCTAGTCTGAAATTCAAGAGAGACTTCCTTTAATGTCTTAATTGATTGCCAAGGTTGAATAGAGCGCAGAACTAAGAAGGTAAACATGAGGTAAATTCCACCTTTATATCACCACTCTTAGTCGAATTGTAGTACTTGTCATTATAATCAATCATGGCTCATGAAAATTGTCTTGAAGGATCTCCCTGACACGTGGTTTAGTTCCTTCATGGAGGTGGTTCTAACTGTCATTTAAATTTTTTAGATAGCTTGTCGTCTGAAATCTAGATAACTATGACATTCAGGTCCAAAGCATTTGTAGCCAGTATCAGAAATATCTCAAGTCAGCAGGATAACATCCTTATTAACTTGGAGGCAGTTAGGAGCAGAAATAACATCAAAGCATTATTTGATTACAGATACATGTTAGTTGCACACATCTGATGCTAGGTTGAAAAACAACGAAGTCTGGATTGTGGGCTTGCTTTTAGTGATAAGAAAAAATGAAACATTGACACTATTAGGAACATGCATGTGCTCTACCTATGATTTTCTAGATAATTCTTTTGTCAAAACGTCATATTCTAAACCAAAAACTTGATTCTATGGGTTGCAGAATGAAAACTTGGGCAAAAGATTAGCACATGGATATTCTTTTCTGGAGGCAGAGGTGGCTTACTGTGCACGGAATGAGTACTGTGAGACAGCAGTTGACTTTATTGCTAGACGATCAAGGCTCGCCTTTCTTGACACAGATGCAGCTGGAAGAGCTTTGCCTCGTGTAATTGAGATACTTGCCACAGAACATGGTTGGGACAAAGCACGAAAGAAATCAGAGATGGCAAATGCGAAAGCTTTCTTAGAAACATTCAAGTCTTCTCAAAATGCTCAATTTGATGACGGAAAACATAGCTCCAGTAAGTCAATATTCTCCCTCCTCAAGGCATAATGAGAAATCTTGTTATCTTGGGATTAAAGATTCACTCTACATAGCTGTTCCAAAAGCTACTATGTTTCAGCATGTACGTCTCATCCATTAGTGATTGAAAATAATATTTTCAAGTAAAGGCTCCAGATGGAAAGTTTCGTTTTCTCAAGCGGGTTTTGCCGGTACAGAGAAGATACATCTATTACAAGCAATTATTCAGTAGTGGGATTATATGAATGTAATTGTTCTCTTTATGAGTCATATTTTGTGAGCTGGTAAAAATCTTTTGACGATAGTTTTGGTCTAGTAAGAAGTAGCCAACTGAAGAGCATGGAGAATGCTAAAGAGGGCTTGATGTCTAGAAGTTCAAATACCATGTATGCATTATTTGAGTTGATATTGTAAAGGATATAAATTGATAAAAATATTTACTGAAAATTACTGTTTGTACCGGCAATTAGTGGTAAGACATTACAAATTTATATAGATATTTATAACCATTTGCTTAATTTTGTTGCATTCAGGTTAAGAACATTATCAACCTATAATTGATTTACACCGTAGTTTGGCAATTAATTGTTTACTATAACTCCTCTTACTACATACAAATCAGATGTCTATAAAAAAATTGTTGGGGCTAGACATCGCATTTTCACTGGAAATTTGTAAATTTAACTTGTCTTTTCAAGCTATATCTATGAGGGAAGCATTAAATTGTCAAATATATATTTGAAAAGGAGTTTTGTAACCTGCTTGATTCTGACAGGAGGAATTTCCAATTTTTCTAGCATGTTTGGGTATTTGACAGTTTGTCTTTGTTACCATGTATCTTTTTAGAGTTTGGTACAAAATTGTATAATATTTTGAAAAGCATGATAACTTGTGACATTAAAATAATTTTGTCAACCCAGAATCCTTGTAAAATAAGTGATGAATATGCCTTTATTTTTTTGTCATCTTTGGCATGGTTGCCAAAATATGTTACTGCCAAAACGAAGAAATATACAAAGTAATGGCATGAAATATATGTGTTACTTTGAAAACTAGCATGTTTTTTAAATGTATTTCTCGTTTTTCGTGGGGTGGGGTTCATCAAAATGTTAGAGTTTGCCCTTTAATTTAAATATGTTAGATCTTTAATCTAATGCAATAGGATCAATGAAAGATAGACAAGCACAAATTAAAAGAGACAAATATTTATCCTGGGAAAACTCTCTCTCGAGAAAAACCCAACAACTTCTTTTGTAAGATTCATCACTATGTACAATGTTAGACAAAGATAGAAAACCCAAGATAAGATCCCCTCCACAACTTCTTCTTCTCTTCCTTAGCGAACTTGTCTTTTTGCTCTATAGAGCGAACTTGTGATTGTAGTGTGTCCAAATGAGGGAGGGTGCCTCCCTATTNACCCTCCACAACTTCTTCTTCTCTTCCTTAGCGAACTTGTCTTTTTGCTCTATAGAGCGAACTTGTGATTGTAGTGTGTCCAAATGAGGGAGGGTGCCTCCCTATTTATACACTTCAAGTGGGTGACCTAAAACCCCAACAGGGATGACTTCCTAAACTGACTCGGCCGACTTCCTCTTGGGAGACCCAAAAATACATTTTACAATTATTGTTTTGGGGACTATTTTCCCGACTTACAACGGAGGTCTTACCTCGATATTATTACATGACCAAGTACATTAATGACATCTCCGATCAGAGGAAAAACATCTCCGAAAGGAGGAATAACAAAAGTATAATAATAATAATAATAATATCTTCCGAAGTTACATTTTCAACAACACTCCCTCTTAACAAGGAATGTATTTTTTTGACACGGTCATCACCACGACCGAAAACAATCTCTGGACGTCATCATCATCGCTGGGCATCAACACTGTTGCAACAACTCTCATCTCGCCAACCATTAACTAGTGACATCTCTCGAATCTATATGTCATAAGAAGTTCTATAGAGCCATGTCTTTTTCACGTTGGCTGTAGGCCTAGATCCCATCTAGGACTTCATCATTTCTACGAGCAAGACATCAAGTAGGTACAACCGAGGACCACATATTACATTGCCAAAGGAATCATCAGCGTCTCCTACTATCATCTCGTCATATCCAGATCATCTCATCATCTCACATAGAGAGCATCCCCGGTGCCTATATCATGCCCCTCGGACAACCTGCGTCTTCCACCCAGTGGAAATCAACCCAAGAACATCTGCACCTTCTTGACATTTGGAGAGCAACCCAGGAGCATCCTGCGTCTTCTTGACATTTAGAAAGCATCCCAGATGAATTATGTTCCTTGGTCAACCCGCGTCTTCTTGACATGTGGAGAGCAGCTTAGGAGCATCTGTGTCTTCCACTGAGTGGAGAGCAACCTAGATCTCATGCGTCTTCTGGACATGTAGAGAGCAACCTAGGAACATTTGCTTCTTCCACCCAGTGGAGAGAAACCCAAATGTATTACGACCCTTGTACCACCTGCGTCTTCTTTACATGTGGAGAGCAGCCAAGAGCATTTGCGTCTTCCACTTAGTGGAGAGTAGCCCAAATCTCCTACGTCTTCTTGACATGTAGAGAGAAGCCCAGATCTCCTGCGTCTTCAGACACGACACATCACTCGCTCTTTTGAGGAACATCGATCTAGATAACTCCAAGCTTCTCCTTGAAGTACTCGAACTTCACTCTTGTTAGCGGCTTGGTCAACACATCGTTTGTCTGCTCGGTTTTCACCACATACTGGAGCTTCATTGCTTCTCTCTGCACCATATCTCAGATATAGTGATACTTGATCTCAATATGCTTCGATTTGTCATGGAACACTGAATTCTCGGGCAACCTCACAAAACTCTAGTTGTCACACAAGATACAGGTCGTCTCTAATTTGAGATCAAACAAGTATGGAAATAGCTTTTGAAGCCATGCTGCCTCACAACTAGTCGAACGAGGCTGAAATGTACTCTGCTTTAGCTGTACTACACTTCACTGTTTCCTGCTAAACCAAGAAATCGTAACAGATCCCAAACTGAAGCAACATCTTGAAGTGCTCTTCCTATCTGTGGCATTGCCTACCCAATCTGAATCCACATAACCATGTAGGTTAATCTTCTAATCCTTTGCATACTTTAGCCCATACACAATTGTACCCTTCAGGTACCTCAATACATGCTTTGCACCAACCAGGTGAACACGTCTCAAATTTGTCAGAAACGGGCTCAATGTGTTCACAACAAAGCATGTCTGGCCTCGTGTTGGTCAAGTACATTAATGACCCGATCATCTATTTATACATCGTGGCATCAATTCTTTCTGACTACAATCACATAATAACTTCGAGTTCGATGCCATGGGTGTGGCGATGACCTTACAATCCATCATACCGAACCTTTTTAAAATCTTTATTGCATACTTCCCTTGACCAAGGAATATCCCATCTGGATTCTGCCACAACTCCAGACCTAAGTAATGCGTCATCTCCACGTCCTTCATCTTGAACTCTGTGGAAATATTCCTCTTCGTTTATGCAATGCGCTCATCTTCACCAATTAGGAACAAGTCATCTATGTACAATAGTAGTATCATTGGTTTGCCACCCTCAACTTGGAAGTAGAGGTTGGAATCTGCTTTACTCTTGGTAAAGCCTAAGCTCATCATAAAAATTTTCATCATGCCATACCGCGTCTTGTGTGTCTGCTTCAATCTGTACAAGGCTTTCTTTAACTTGCATACATAAGTCTGTATGCCACGTGTCTCGAATCCTAGTGGCTGCTCTACATACACTTCCTCTTCAACTACACCATTCAGGAAAGTTGTCTTGACATCCATCTGGTGTATCTTCCATTTCATTACTGTAGCTAGAGAAAGCACATATTTGATGGAATTGTATCTCGCTACAGGTGCAAATGTCTCCTTGTAGTCTATGCCTTCTTTTTGGGAGAAGCCACATGCTACAAATCTTGCCTTTGTATTTTTCGATGTTTTCGTTTGCAACATGCTTAATCTTGTAGATCCATGTTGAAGACACACCAAACTTTCCTTATGGTCTTGGGACCACCTTCCATACATCATTCTTCATGATCGACTGGTATTCTTCGATCATAGCATCCTTCCACTTCTTTTCTGTTGCTTCATCATAGTTGGAATACTCTTCATTAATGATGTCACACAATAGTGCTACATAACTGGAGTATGGTTTTGGTCTCTTGCTTTCTCTAAAAGTCCCATCTGGAGCACCATACCTTTTTTCATCTTGGATTGCTTCTTGTGCCCATGCCGGTCTTCTCCTATAAGAGTTCTTCTCACAAGGTGGATCTACAGGTTCCTGCGTTTTTGTTATGTCATGGTCTTCATGGTCTTCCATAACAATATCTCTGGATATGGGAACTTCGGGTTCTTCAGGTGCTTCGATGTAAGTTTGTCTTGATTTGTTGTAGGTCGAGTCTTCATCAAAATAACGTCTCTACTAGTCTCGATCAAATCTTGGAAAGTATATTGTGTATGCTTTTGATGTGTCACTGTATCCAACAAATATTCCCTTCTTCCCTGAAGGATCTAGTTTTGTTCTCTTTTCTTTTGGAATATGTATGTATACTGGACAACCAAATATTTTGAGATGGTTGACTTTTGGTTTCTCTCTTGAGAATTCTTCTTCTAGGGTCTTGTTGTTCAAGACACGATGAGGTGTTTTGTTTTGAACATACACAACAATTCTTGCTACTTCTGCCCATAAGTGTATCAAAAGGTTTTGGTCATGAAGCACTGCCTTTGCTGCTTCAATTATCATTATGTTCTTTCTTTCTGCAATGCCATTATGTTGAGGATTGTAGGGAGTGCTCATCTCCCTCTTAATCCCAGATTCTCTACATAGGTATTTGAAGCTATTTGAAGTGAATTCTCCACCACTATTTGGTCTTAAAGTCTTGATCTTCTTTTCAATATGATTTTCTACCAAGGCTTTGAATTCCTTGAACTTACTGAATACTTCATCTTTTGCTTTTCAAAAAATAAATCCATGTCTTACGAGAATAATCATCTATAAAAGAAACATAGTATGCTTACCCGCTTGTGAGTTGGATGACATGGGGCCACATACATCCGAGTGTATTATCTCCAAGATTTCCTTTGCTTTACTTTCACTGCTTGGAAATGATTTTCTCATGTTCTTCCCTTGCGCACATATTTTGCAAATTCCTTCATGCTTTTCTTGAATCTCTGTTGCAATTGGAAGTGCTCTGTAGTGTACATGAACAAGCCTTCAGTGCCATAGTCCTCCTCTTGGTTCCATGGATTCATGAACCAATTTTTGTTTTGGTTGTCACTTCAACTTGTACAACCCTCCCTCTTGGTCTCCAATTAGTGTTGCATCATCTATTGTCTTGCCTCTTGGCCACATGAGTACTTGGCCATCAACAAATGCAACTTGAAATCCTTTAGCCTCTAAAAGTGAGATTGAAAGGATATTTATCTTCAAACCTAGTAAATAGAGAACATCCTTCGTTTTGATGGGTTCCCTTGAATCCAATTTGTAGGAGGCTTCCCCAATCCCTTTTACAGGATATTGGTAGTCATCTCCAAGCTTTACCTTATGGAGCGACTCATGTTTTGACAAGTTGATAAGAGATTCTTTCTACCCTATCATGTGTTTGGAAGCTCCACTATCCACAAGCCAATCATTGCTTCCATGAATGACAGTGCCTATGAGAGCTGAAATTGAAACATATTATTCATCACTCGAAGAATCTTCTCTTGTTCTTTTGCTTGCTGGTTCATCATCTTCAGCAGTGTGTGCATGATGCCTCTTCTTCTTGTTTGTCCTAGTGGATCCTTTGTTTATGGGGCAGTCTTTTGCAAAGTGACCATGTCATGACATGTGAAACATCTAAAGTTGGAATAGTCCCTTTGAGATCTATGATACTTTTGGAATCTTTTGGGCCTTTTATGAGGATGATTCTCTCTCTTCTATCCTTCTTTGCATGAACTGTTAGTGCTTGATCATCATCTACTCCCATCTTCTCTTCTTTTGCCACTAGTCGAGATTCTTCTTGAGTGCATTCCTCACACAAGCTGCTGAACTTTATAACCTTCTTTCGGGTGCATATCCCTCAGATGAATGAGTCCCGTGATTTTGGAAGACCATTCAAAGTGGTCATCACTATCTCTCCTTCAACGTTTTCTTCAATGGATTCAAGTTGCTCCTTGATTTGAGAGACCCTTGAGAAATAAGATTGGATGGTCTTCGAGTCTTGGATCTTCACGTTCTTGAGTTGATTCCTCAAAGTCAACTTTCGGTTGATGTTCTTCCCTTATTATAGTTTGGTCAACGCATCAAACATCTTCCTAAGAGTATTCAAGGACGATACATGAGGGATGAGATGATCTTTGACGGATTCCGCAATAATCCTCTTGGATTTAATCATATTCTTCTTGTGAGTTTCCTTGGCTTCTTCTCCCTCTCGTTCTAGAATCTCCTCAGTGACGTACTTATCCAAGTCATCCTCTTCTAGGATAAGATAAATTCTATATTTCCATGCTGGAAGGTTATCATCTCCTTCAAGCTCATCCTCAAGCTTGGTGTGATTCATCATTTTGACTATTTGACATGAGAACCTCAAATGAAAATAGTAAAGAAATAGATCTTACATATTTGAGATGCCCAAATTGCTTCTTGAACTAGAAGACCTAGGGTTTGATGGAGAAACTCTGTTTTTTCAAACTTGGAATCTTGAACTTCTATTTGGATAAAAAGATGTGCCTCCTCAAGCAAAGTTGTCTAGTGGTGTCCTTTTCCCAGATTTGTGGATGGAAGCTCCAAAAATCTGATGCCCTAGTTTCTTCTAAATGTAGTGATTATGTAAAAAATGAAACTTCTCTGATTTGGAATCTTCCACCAAAAGATACGACGAATTGACTTGGCCCTCTTTTCGGGATGAACAGTGGAGAAAAGTGTTGGAACTTGAAGGCCCTAGATTTTGTAGTTGCACAGTGCCTTCTTTCAGGGTCGCTTTGATACCATGTTAGATCTTAATCTAATGCAATAGGATCACTGAAAGATAGATAAGCACAACATAAAAGAGACACAAAGATTTATTCTAGGAAAAATCCATAAACTTTTTCAACATAGATTTGTCGCTAAGTACAATGTGAGACAAAGATAGAAAACCCAAGATAAAAAATCCTTCACGACTTCTTCTTCTTCTCTTCCTCAACATACTTGTCTTTCTTCTCTATGGAGCGAACTTGCTTGTGATTGCAATGTGTTCAAATGAGGGAGGGTGCCTCGCTATTTATACACTTCAAGTGGGTTACCTAAAACCCCAACATGGTCGATTTCCTAAATTGATTGGGTCGACTTTTTCTTTGGTGACCGAAAAATACATTTTACAATTATTCTTTTGGGAACTATTGCCCTGACTTACAACATAGGTTTCACCTCGATATTATTACATGGCCAAGTACATTAATGACATCTCCGATCAGAGGAAAAACATCTTCGAAAGGAGGAATAACAAAAGTATAATAAATATAATAATAATGATAATAAGAATATCTTCCGAAGTTAGATTTTCAATAGCACAAAAGCATGCAGTGTGGGTAATTGTTGGATGTAGAATTGAATTCCGCATCCAACGAGTGCTCCTACTCGAAATATGTGTAAAACTACAGGTAGATATGCTGAAAATACGAATAAAAAATAGTTTTTTTTCTTTCTTCCAAATATCACAAATATTATTTTATTATGTTAACTATTATTTTATTATTTTCCTTAGGAGGCCATTTTGGACCCCAAATTTCCTCTAATGCCAATTCTTAATGAATTTTTCTAGACTTGTTGAATATGTACACAATAGAATGTGCACTTTACCCCTTTTCATCTCTCCTTGTATCATTAGGTTGGCCAAGACTTGATATTGGCATAACAAACTGACATATATATTGAATAGGTCAATTTCCATTTGGTCTTGTAAGCATAGTTTTAAAAATAGGTTCATACGAAATCAGAATTGGTTGATTTGACTGAGCAGAGGGTCAATTGAGCTTAACCGACCCTTAAACTGGTTTGGGTGATTAGTGCAATACCGACACAATCGAGTTGGTGTTCAAATCGGTTGGTTTGGTACTGAATCAGTCAGATTGACTGAGTCACGAAATATATCGATTGATTTATTTGGGTCAGCATGTGTGGGGCCACAGAAACAAAATACTCATTTTAAAATTTGTTTTCCCCTAATATAACCAAATATTCCAAGCATGTCATGCACTAGTCGACCTCGTGCTTCTAGGCGACATAGGCATTCATCTAGTACAACTACTGCACTTGCACATGACTTTGAGGAGTCCGTGGATGAGCCAAATGATGATGCCATACTTTTGCTTCTAGTTCTAGAAATGGTGATGAGTTTGATGATGTATGACAGTTGACTATGTAGTATGATCATTGATGTATGGTCATGATGTAGAGGCATCATGGTTCATAACATGTTTTTTGGACTCTATAGGCCATATAGGCCTCATTGATTATGTATTTTTTCCAAATATGTATTGCCTGATACACTTTGGATATATTGGGTCTAATGCTTTGGAATCATGGATTAAAATCTTTAAAATATTGTTTTTTTAATTTAAACATTTTATGTATTTTTTAGTAATCCGAGTCATTAAATTCAAATCAGCCGAGTCATTACCGTTTCAAAGTTCAATTTTTACAACTATGCTTGTAAGTAACACATTAGGGCCGTCTTTTAAAAACTGTACTCAATCTGGTTCAGTTTTAATTGAGAACCAACATGTTTTTCTTTTGTGTTGCATCTACTACAACATTAGTCTTGACAACCACTTACATTTCAAGTCTCGACAACCACTTACATTTCATTTTTCAGGGTTTCTTCTAGCTCTTGTGCATATGTTGGCCATGATCTAAAGGCCTATGGGATGAGTCTATTTCTTTTGAATTATTATCTTATTTAAAGTTCTACTTGGAAGTATGGATTGCTTCAATCCCTTTGTTGAATCTAGCCTTGTATCCATCCATGTTCTTTGTTGTTCTTGTTGAGAGGGTACATGTTGCAGCCAAATTATGCAACTATGTTTGCAAAACAAACTACTTATTCAACTCCATAAGTTATGTTAGGGATTTGGAGGTTTTGGGTAGGTCCTTGAATGCTTAGCTTATTGTAGAACCATCTTGCATCTTCCCTTCAAGTTTCCCACATCCACTGGTACTTCATTATGTCTTTTATTTTCACTAGACACAATAGTGTCGTTGTTGTCAAACTCTGACATGTTGAGGGCACTTGGGATGATAGTTAAAATACATAATCTTGTGCTTCCTTTGTTCTCACTATTTGTTGGTTGGATTTGGAATTGAGGTAGTTTGATTTGTAAACTATTGTAGATATTACACTGTAACAATGCTCCACATTAGATCTTACAAGTTTTTACAAAATCTTCATTATATAGTGTTTACTTAAGATTGCAATTTAATATTACTAGCTTAGCACTCAAAACATGGAAATACATTGAGAATGAAATACAAGAAACAAAAACAAAAACCATGCCATCCACTCAATGGACAAAAGATGTATTGTTAGGAAACCCAACACAGGAAAAAGTCAAGAGAAGCTGAGGATTATCACCTTGTTTTTTTTAAAATATATCTCATATTTGAAATGAAAATACAAAGAAAGATAAACTCACTATGGAGTTGCCATAGATATTGCACCCTATATGGTTGCTACATGTTCTACGATGCCCTCTGTTTTTTTCAGGATATCCCACTCCCTCTCTCTACTCAAGTATGGAACAATAATCAATATAACAAGAATGAAACATCCTCCATTCCCATTAGACTAATATTTACCATGTCTTGATCGTCATTTAGGGGTTAGGGTTAGGGTCTACACATGTGTGAGTAATGGGAGTTGACATGACATCCACATGGTACCATGTGGTAACAAGCATAGGTCAACGTTTTGGAGGCATAACTCCTCATATGAACTTCCATTGAGGTGATCTTTGTGCCATTGGAAATCGCTTGACATGTACACCAACATTGAAGAGCTATACACTTCGTTTGCAAAGATTGACCCCAAAATGACCATTTAATGCCCTAAATGGGATCTATAAGTTTCAGGACCCCAAACCACCAAAATATGACCTTTCCCTAAAATGGGAAAGTCAAAGGCTCCAAATTTCTTGCCTAAAAAGTACCAAAATAGATGACAAATTATAGTGTTCCATTTCAGATTGATTTTGTTCATGGTTTCTTTGATTGGGTGTATTAGGTAAAACCAAAATGGTAAGGATTGTGTGCTTGGATGACCCTAAATCTTTTGTAGTTCGAGTGTTGTTCCCTTGTTACTTTGACTGCTTTAACTTGTGCTCAAAATCCTTTATAATTGGAATGATGTTTTATTGATCTTGACCTTTGTAGGTGTTCCATATGACTTGGAATGAATGCTCCATACTTTCCCATTAATGGTGTTACTAGTTCTTAAGGGGGTTTCCATCTATTCCTTAGTTGTTGGCTCCTTATCGATCTTCTCATCACTTCAATTGTGCATGTTTGGGCCTTCCTATTAGGGGTGGAATCCGTTCTTTCTCATTTTGTACCACATCTTCCTTAACCTCTTGAATGACTTAATTTGGTTCTTTGTCAATTCATATACCAGTAATCCTTCATTATTGAATAATTCATGGGCATCCAATTATGTTGTTAATTTCCTTGTCAACCAAATCATGGACATTATATCAAGCCTATGCTATATTGATTACTTTAGGAAGGGTACTAGGATTTCTATGATGGAAAAATAGGCATGTAGGTCAATATTCTTTTTTGTATGAAGTACTTGCAATCATTTCATACTACTTGAAGCTATTAATATTCTTGGGTTATGGTAAACAATTTTTGTACTAAGATAATTATACCTTAAAACTAGGTAACTGAAAAACTTAAAATTTAATAAAAACTACAAATTTTCATCACTCAAACAATCATATTGAAAATAGGACAACAAGCACACATATATGAACTGTCAATCATATGTTTGTCTATTAACTCAACAAACCAAAAATTATAATAACTCAAGAACTCTAATATCTGCTACTCTAGTGTGCTACTCAAAACTAGAATGAATAAACCACCCTCCTTGCCATTCTTTTATAGATGAAGCAAAAGATTAGTGATTACAAAAAACCACCCTATGGTGCTAAAATAGGAAGCCTTAACTTGACATTCACTCAGAATAGAAGACCCCACTTTGCATGTGTCAGTCCCTAGAATAAGGTAACCAACTATACTAGGGATCAACACCTAGCTAATTCTAGAATCTATCATAAGTAGGGAAGCTAAACTAAAATAAGAAGAACAATGAACTAAAAGAAGGAAAACCCTTATTCTAATTCTAAAAAAAAAGTCTATCCCTTAAACATAAATCATATTCAAATGATAGGAAATAAGTAAAACTCAAAGTAACCTAAGGTTGGGGCATGCGTGCCACTTCTTCCTATTTCAATATTAATTGTAACTTGCCACCCAAAGTAACAAGTGTTGCGCCTTCAATTTGCCAAGAATGCTATGCACACATCTCAAGGTAAATAATTGCTACATCAATGTATGGATCTACTTGTTAAAGTTTTAGGGTTAGGTTAGGATTTGACATAAAAATATACTTTAATGCATAAACATAATTAAAAAACAAAGTTAGATTTAGAATAGCACTACATCAATAAATTAAACATAATTTTCATCTCTTTCAACTTTAACACTCCACTGGTCACTACGTTAAAGTTGGTCCTTGAGATGATTTACCAAATGCCCTGTACAATAACAATATTATAACTGATGAAACAAAACAATAACAATGTACAAGAAATAACAACAATACTAAACAATAAAAAAGAACAGTAACAATACTAATCTAGAATCGTTTTGGATCAGCCTTATACTCAGATACTTTTAGGTTCTCTTCTTGTCATCAAAGGGTTATAGTAATAAGGGTACAAACCTCAAATTCTTAATCAACATGAATAGAAACTTCAATCCTTCATCCAGGCTTCAACAACACTTCTAAACAGGGCAAAGACACCTTCACAAAACACAACCTAACCCTAGGAGACTTCACAACTCAGTCTAGCAGGATGTTATAGATTTAGGGCCCAATTATAATACCACAACCCAACAATAAGGAGAATTTAAACACAACCTAGCAGAGAGAGGAAAAGCAACCCATGTCCCAGCAGGAGCAGGTCATATATAATCACAACTTAGCAGGAGAGACACAATCATGACTAACAGAGAAACTCAATCATGCCAGGAGAGAGACACAAAGTCATGCCTAACAGAGAAACATAGTCACACCTGTAGAGAGACACATAGTCACACTAGTAGAGAGACAAAGTCACGCTAGCAAAGAGACACACAATCATGCAAGCAGAGAGACACAATCACGCCAACATAGAGACACACAGTCACACCAATAGAGAATCACAATCACACTAGTAGAGAGACACAAAGTTACGTCAGCAAAGAGACACAGTCACATTAGAAAAGAGACACAGTCACACCCAATAGAGAAACACAGTCATGCCAGCAGAGAGACACACAGTCATGCCCAATAGAGAAACACAGTCACGCCAGCAGAGAGACACATAGTCAAGTCAATAGAGAAACATAGTCATGCTAGCAGAGAGACACAGTCACACCAACAAAGAGACACAAAGTCAAGCCAATAAAGAAACACAATCACGCTAGCAGAGAGACACACAGTCACACCAGTAGAGAAACACAATCACGCCAGCAGAGAGACACATAGTCACACCAGCATAGAAACACAATTACGCCAGCAGAGAGACACATAGTCACGAAGTTTAATATCAGAAGGTCACATATGAGCCCAACAAAATAACCAAAAAGGTCACTACTAGCAACACAAGGGATATAACCCACTTCCAATCCCAAGACGTTAACTCCAAGCATAAAAAACCCTAACATCGTACTCAAAGAATTATATCTAACTTGTTTTTTTCTCTTTTTTCTTTGTCAAGATGCCACACCCAAATGAAGAAGTGAAATTTTTATTTATAAACTTGACAAGCCTTTAGAAAGATCACTCAACTACTCCTAGCTTTTAGGAGTTTTACCAATATAAAATAAAGTTAAGTGAACTTAGGATAGGGTACCAATGGTTAAATGGTCAAAATAAAAACCATAAAATAAAAGTTGACTTAGGATAAGGTACCAATGGTTAAATGGTCAAGATAAAAACCATAAAATAAAATTTGACTTACTAAAGGTACACACAATAAGAGTGCTAGGACCAAGTAGAATATAAAGGACCATATGTCAACCAAAGGGGTGCACAATAAGAAGATAAGGAAACCCTCATACCCATAAGACCAAGGTGTACCATAAAGGTGGATAAACAACCCCTTTTACCCATAGGACCAATAAGACCAAGGGCTTTAATCTTTTCTCTCTCTCAAGGTACATTGCTACATATATTTTTATCATCACTGTATAAGGAGAAGATCCAAACTGGATGATGTGATCCTTTGGTCCTCAATATTACTCCTAAGGGTTAGGTGCTACTGACATCATCAAGGGATGGCCAGTCCCTTGAGAAACAACCTAGCAATAACCGATTAGGATAGAGGGCATCACACATCATCATCTTGGTCAACTTTATCGAGATTCACCTGGTTAACTGACCAAGAATGTATCTGCAGGAACTACTTGGCCCCAGACCAAGAATCTGCCTAGTCCTAGACTAGGAAGTCTCTATCTTAACCTGTAGGATATGCTTGGACAGCGTGTCCAAGAATATCTCTGGTCCTAGATCAGAATACCTTAGAGACATATAGGGGCCCTAGACATATGTTAAGGACTTTTCTATGGCATGAACCTGCTTGGTCCCATACCATGAACCCCAAGATACTACTGGGGGCCCCAGGGTACCTTCTAAGGTCTTACTCTACCCTAGTTAACTGACTAGGGTACCATCCTTGCTGAGAATGGGTCTCGCAACTGCACTAACTTTAAGACTACTCACAACCATCATCATTGTCTCCAAAATTGCGCCTCCCTTGTATATGCATAAGCATCGATGCATACTAAATTCATTGGTACAACCTTCTTGTACTAATCAATTGTATGAACCAATCATCACAAATGCATCATGTTGGAGAACAACTTTCAAGCAATACGATAAATAAACTAACAATTCCTCTTTGTTAGGAAGGTGATGTTCAACATACCAAGACACTCTAATATGCATTATGCTAGGGTCTTAGTCAAACTATTGGCCAACCATGAACTTGAAGAAACATAACCTTGTTGTATTCTAAAATATCTTTAAATATTCAAGTTATAAACCCCTTTTATAAAGAAAATTTTCATTGACAATCTACCAACCTCTTATGCCCTTCATGTCAAATTCACTAGTCAAAATATTTTACACCATAAGATGCACTATTCAAGAATTCGTACAATGATAAAGTGACATGTATATAAGGCCATGATAATTGTAGTTGATCTATTAAATGAGGAAATAAAATTTGCACTAAAATTGGAAAATCCAATATTGAATAAAAACTCTTCAATATTGAAATGTCAAACCTCTGGTGCATGCATTGATCCATACAAGGTCTTCTTTAATATGAATTCCTGGGTATCTAGTCCATGTACTTAAAGACCATTTTACACTCGAGAAAATACCTACACAAGATCAACTCCATTCTCTCAAGTGAACCCTTTGACTATAGCAGTTAAAGTCTCATCAAGGTTAGCTCCTTTTTGAGAGACTCCTTTGGCAACAAACATGTTTTGGTATTCATCTATACTCCCATTAGTTGAATGAATGGAATTAATCATCGCTTCCATGGTAGGTTTTGAAATTGTCCCCACAAAATTGGAAGGACAATAGCATCATGCCATAGTTGTTCTATTCAATCAACAACAGCTTGTAAAGACCACCAGCATAAACTTATGTATCCAAAACTTAACCAATTTCAGGGATATGTTTTTTAAGATCAATTATTTATCATCAAACTCAATGACACATTGTAGATTTATCATGCAAGAAATTGAGAGAGGACTCTTCATTAAACTAGGAACATGTAAAACATAATCTAGCTCAAAGAACATCACATGAAGGCATGTGGAAAGGGACATAAAAAACATATAATTGGGAAAGTGGTACCATTTCCCAACCCACCCTAATTTCCATCCTCTTGTTCTTGATGTTTATTGAATGAATTCTTGTTGAAGGATGTGTTTGGATGCTCCACCATCTACATACTACCCTACACTCGAAACAATGATAGTGGAAAGACATTGTTATTACAGGAATCTCACGCACATGCACCATTTTCATAATTTGCACAGTAAAGGGTTTCCTCAACATATATAGAATGCATCCAACCAAATACTTCATCACCATATACAATAAGCAACATGAGTCCATAGATTCCCAAGAAAATTCAAAAGGTACACCCGTACGACTGGATAATTGTTAATACACACTACAACACATGCCACCAATACAACTGTCGCGTTACAACACATAGATTCGTTCAATACCTGCACGATTAACAGAAACGATTGTATCTCACCCACCATTGACACATTAAAGAATCATTGAAAGCTACGTGACCTCTAAAGAATTAAAATTTGTCTCTTCACACTCTTGGTTTCCTTAAATGGTCTCCTTTGTGTACTTGAGAGCTAGATCATGAGATTAAGGAGTTCAGATTGGATCTAATTATTTCATGGACACCTCTTGGCCTACAAAAGAAAGCCATGGACATGCTTATTTTAATAAGAAAGGAGAGTAAGGTTATGCTGTTTGAATCGTGTTTAAGATACCTTATAGCTCACCTCTTCCCCCTTTGTTAAGCATTCACCGTGTTGCAGCTGCAACAATTTCCCAAAATTCAATTTTTTTTGGGACCCTCCTTTAATTCATTTTGCTCAATTTTTTGGGTTTTACTTGATGTTGAATGAAGACTACTTTTATGCGGGAAATTTTTTTTATGTTTGAATTATTTTTTGCCTTGCCCTCGGAAGTATTTTGGACTTTGAATTGGGATTCTAGTTGTCTGCGCGTCCGCCATTGCGGAAAAGAACCAAACATCAAGTCCAAAGTCTAATGTTTTGGTCTCCGATGTATTTTTCTTTATCGGCGTTGGTTTTTGAAATCCCGTCGGAACCTTTGTCTATACGTCTTCCATTGTTGCAGAAGGGGTTCCGCGAAGTGGTCCGAGAGTTGTTTCATCCTCTTCCGATCCTCGTCGCCGATCTTTGGTTCTTGTCAACTCTCACCGTCCGCCATTTTCATCATCCGCCGTTGTGGAGGCGATATTGACATGATTACCGACCCCCTAGCCTTTTGCCGCTCGATGACTTAATTTTTTTTATTTTTATTTTTCCGCCGATTGTAGTTGACCGGGGCGTATATATAGTGGAGTTTGGGGGTTTCATTTTTTATTATTATTTTTTACTTTTCTCTGTGCTGTCATTTTCGCTCGGGTAGACCAAGAATTTCGCTGTCGGTACTTTCGCTCCTAGGTGGCTCCGCCATGGAAGTTACGATTTTTCTCCACCAGTAGCGCAGCAGTGCCAGGTAGGCCCTTATGCTCGTTTTCCCGTTCTGTTCAATTGGAAGAGCTATTTTGTTGTCTCCGCGGTTAATGGTTACTTGGGTTTTTTCGTCCTGGGATGTATATATTCTGAGGTAAGTGGTCCAGCCGTCAGTTGGGAAGGGGTGTTTGTGGTTTTGCTTGATATTTTCTCTCGCGACAATTATGGTTTTGCAGCCTACACTCAATTGTTGGGGAAACCGGTGTAGACGGCGGTTACGCTGTCCGCACCATTTTCCCCTAGTCTGTGTTTGGCCGTCCGAGGAGGTCGTTTCGGGTTTTTCGGCCATGATGCCATGGATCTGGTTTCGCATTTCGTGTTTTCACGAACCAGGACTGTAATGTTATTCCCACTTAGGCTAAGACTGTTCAAGCTTGCGTACGAACCCCATCCCTTTTTAGGTTCAGAATTGCAGTTTATAGCAGGAAGTTTCCCCTTGTCTTCTAGTGTGCTATCTTTGCAGCGTCCTCACGTGAGCTGGTTTTTAGTTTTTGGGCCTTTTGGTCGTTTCGCAGAGCGTGTAGGTCGTAGCGCTGAGAGGGGGTTTTGTGACTGTGTTCATGTTGACGAGAGGGGAAGGTATTCATCACCCGTGTTATTCTAAGTTAAAGCTGCAGATTGTTGGGCGCGAGCTAGTTTTAGTCTTTGGGCAGGAGCATTTGGGTTTAAACCTTGTTTGCTTATTTTTCATAGCTGCATTTATTTTTAGTACAGATGAGGTAAACGCTTATACTATTGTATTTATCTTTAAATATTATCTGGAAATGACCTAACAGAACCTAAAATACATTTATGTACATGAAAGGGAAATCCTACATATTTCAAGATGTCTAAACGTCAGAAGAAGAAGACTCCAGTAGTTGAAGAGGAACCCGAAGTCGAAATCGTTACCAGAGTCGAATACACTTACGAAGACACCAAATGCATAATTGGTGTAGAACCTGAATATCAATGGGGAGAAATCTACAAATTAATTATGCACCGAGAAGTACTTGATATAGGTTTTGAACAAGAAACCATCTATGCCAACATAGAGAGATCCTCCTTGATGAAAATTGCTACTAGACCTGAGCTCTTTCCATGCTCAGAGGTGATTGGGTGGATTCTGCCTAGGGAAGATGTAACCACCATGATTCTAGAAAATGTTGATAAACAGGGTTATGCTGCTTATAGCCCTGGATATGTGGCTCTGCCTTACCACTTACCAGAAGCACAAGTATATCTGACTGAAGACTGGCTGAAGGCCATCAGGATGGACCTAGTCGAGACATTGAAAAGGATGCTCATGCCTGGAAATTTTTTTAGAACTAGGCTGACTGGAGATTATGACACTGCAAGTCTAAGAACCCCTTACAGGTTCATTGCCCTAATGCTGAACAGGATTTTCGGGAGGGCCCACGGTAAAAGATTCAAATTAGAGTGGGTGCCTATCATTTTCTATGTTGCAACACAGGGGACCATGTTCAACTGGGACAACATTGTGTCCAATAGCCTCTCGGCCTGCATGGCATCAACATTAGGAGGGGTGTCCCAAAAGAGATCAGAGTTCTACATGATATCTATACTGATTGATTGCATACTATACAACCAACCTTTCCCCAATCTGAGGTGCATCTGGGATCGGGAAAGAACACCGGTCTACTCGACATACATGCCATTATGGGCTAAAAAATATCACAGCCACTATAGGGAAGTGTGTGAGCACTTCATTATGCCACTATATACTTTAATTTTCTTGAAAGAATGCAACTGCATGTCGGAGGAGGCATTGCTGGTGATTGAAGAGTATGCCGATTATTACTTGAATGAGGATGGACTATATTTCAGAATGTTTGGCTACTCTAGAGCACCTTCAGTACTGCCTAAGTATGCCACTGACTACGTAGTCCACAAAGACGCAGTTAGACAAGTCTTTTTAGATGGCATAGGGAATTTTCTGTTTGAACATAAGAAAGCAGCATACCCTCCTTTGCCATTCAGATTGGGAAGCTACAAGTTTACCAGGGTAAAGAAAGCCGATGAATTCGTGGAGGAGTTGGAGAAATTCCATTTTGGGGAAATGCGTTTCCATAGGAATGACTCCCGGAATAAGGTTGCAGAGCACTGCAAAGAGGCGAATGTACATTTTGAATACACTAGCCACTGGGACAGAGAGGAGTCTATTTTTTCGCAATGCACAAAACATGACGGCCTTAAGAATAAGGTTTAAAAAGAAAATCACCACCAAAAGTGGAAAGGGACAAGATGAGCAGGAAAAGGCTGAGGAGGAGGAAACCAGGAAAATAAATGAAGAGGCTAGGAGACTAGCCCAAGAGGCCGAAGGCTGGCTAAAAGGAGAAGAGGAGGAAAAGAGAAGAGCTACATAAGAGGTAGCCAGAAAGGCAGAAGAAGCTGCCAAAAGAGAAGAAGAAGAAAGAAAAAGAAAGATGGATGAGGAGGTGAAGAAGCAGGAAGCATAGAAGATAAAGTTGACAAAGACGGTGACAGAGCAATCAACTTTTGATGCACCAGACAGTCAGGCTTAGGACTTGGAGAACCCTGACATTCAAGATCCTGAAGCGGTTGCTGCCAACACACCAGGACAGGCTATGGTCCCCACCCTTAGGCTAATCCCCTTTGAACAGAAGAAAGGGGAGGAGGTACTAGATTTTAATACTATCTTTTATGATAAAGAAAAGAAAATGATAGTAAAGAGGACCGAGAGGAAGGTTGAAACTAGGGGGCTGTCTGGTAAAATGATAAATGATACAACTATTGTATATGGGACAGACAGAGACCCCGAGTTCACTATCAGAGTGGGGGCTGCATTGATCCATGCTTCTGAGGACAATGCAGATAAAATAATGATGGATCTTGAGCAGTCAAAGAAGTCCTCTTCTCAGCTCAAAGATACCCTGAGAAAGGAAAGAGAAGAAAATAATAGGTTAAAGAGAAAGTTTGAAGACATACAAAAGGAAATCAAGTCTTCAAAAGCTGAGCTTCAGGTCCTTCAGATAGAGAAGAGATCTATGGAGACTGCCCAAGAATTCCTGGAGAAGGTGCAACAGGAATATCAAGAGTTGAGGGCTGAAATGGAGCAATTGCTAAGCAGGATAGGGGAATTGGAGCTATAGAAGGCTACCTTGGAAGCAGATGAGAGGAAATATTAAGGGTAGAAGGTAGAACTTAAAAATCATATTACCTCGTTGACAACAGCTTTAGAAGAAGCCAAGGAATAGCAAGTCAGCCTTCAGCCGTTCAAGGAACATGTGCTAGCACAGAGAAGCAAGATGCACCGGCTGCAAGTGGCCATAGAAGAAGAGAGGTGCAAGGTCTTGTAGGTGGACAGTCGGCTGGAAGAGATTTTGGAAACCTCTTCATATTTTGTTGACAGATCACAAGACATCTTAGAAGTCCTATCAGGAAGGATGGCAAGATTAGAAGCGAATGAAGAAACTCCTGTCGATCTCCCTTCAAAAGATCAACAAGCCCTAAGACAAGACTATGATTTACTGGAATTTTCCATCAACACAGCCGAGGAATTCAAGAAGGCTGTTAAGAAGACAAAAGGGGCTTGTGCAGAATTCTTCAGAAGACTTCTAATCATGTATAATCGATGTTAGGTAGAGGCTGAGAAAAGAATGGATACTTTTCCAGGACATACTGTTTTTGGAAATTTTGCAAAGAAGGTATCATGAAGATGAAAAAAGGATACAGCACATTAAAGCTTTAAATGAACAGACCCTGAGGAATAAAGTAGATCATTCTGCAGTTAGTGTGCAGCTGTTAGAAGACCAACTTTGCCTGAGCGCAGCCAGAATAGAAGTCATCAGAAACCAAGCCGCTAAATTTGAAATAAATATTCGATTCCTGGAACCTTCTAAATTCAAAAGTATTGCTTCAGAAGCTTCAGCATGGAAGAAATTTTTAAATAATCAGGCGGGACCCTCCTCATGAGCATCTTACTCATTTTGTTGTAATATATTGTAATTTTCATAAACACTTAATGAAAGAAAATATTGGAGATGAAGAGTTGGGGAAGCCCAAGAGTCATTGCGCGGGCAGCCCAACATTTTTGATCTTTTGTATAAATATAGAGAATCTAGACAAGTAGAGGGACTTTTTCCCAGTAAGATTGGAAGACATATTGTAAGAATAACTATTTCCTTTTGCAATAGAAAATCACAGTTTGCCTGTTGGAGAAAGCTTGGTGGAATATTCAAATGTTATGCTATGGATTTGTTGAAGAGGAACTATTTCATTTTCAACATTTTGTCCATTAACTGTGAGATCGTTCTAACTCTTTGAACCTAAGTTCTTGTCTGAATGAGCACTAGTTTATTTTATGGAAATTTCCACTATGAGTGATGAATGTTGTTCATAAGCAATTGGCTATCTGGTTGTTAAATATCTTTAAATGTTCGCGTGTTTTGGAAATATATATCGGCTATCTATGATTTCTTTTACAATGCATGCACAAAATACATTGCTCATAAATAAGTAATAAGCTCGCTCCCTAGGGATAGGTTAGGTAGTTAGTTTTAATTTCTTGTTGTGTGTGTGATTTAGATGCATGAGAGTTTAAGATGAGAGGTAAGAACCTGCGCATCACATTTTGAATACTCCTTGAATTCTCTATCAATCTGCATCTTAGGTAGGCACGTGCATATCATACTTAAAGTCAAAAAATACAAAAATATATATGGTGGACTGGGCCGCAATCGGTAAAACCTTTTATTTTTGTTACTTGACCTACGGTAGCCGAACCGCAAACCAGATAGATTCCCTACACCAAACAGTCATGGGCTAGTTGGAAACGTTGACTAGGGAGAATCCCTTGCTATTGTTGCCTGCGAATTTCCAGGCCTCAACACACTGAGCTCCTTTGCTTCCTTCCTCCAAAGGGAACTTTGTTCTTCTTTCTATTTCCTTAGACATTTGACATCTAGTGTGGACAAGAAATGACTCCCTTTGTGAGATAGTTTTCCTCCATTTGGAGCTCACATCTCCAAGGTGTTGTACATGCTTTACCATTGAGAAATATACAAGTGGTTTGGAACCTATTGGTTGTTGGATTTTGCACTTTCTTCCCCTTGTTCTTTGTTTATTTTTTTGTTATTATTTTATTTGTTTCTATTTGATTTCACTAATAACCATTTGCAGGATCATTTGGAGCATTCCCTACTAGCAAAGGAGCACCTAATATTGGGGCCTTGATGCACCCTACAAGGACTTTCCCCTCAACAAGTGGGAAGGATTAACTCTTGTGCAAATTTTTTCACAACAGTATTTTTGGAGACTCCACTATATTTTTGTTCATTTCTCTTTATCTAGGTTGTTATTAATTGAATGGTTAAATTTTGGTATTTATTGTTTTGTAGGTGAAGAGGTCCTTATCATTCATCCTAGCAAGTTGGCCCCCATTCGACCAGTTTTGATCCAGGAGGATATTGGTGGCCACCCACCTATTCCACTTGGACCCCCACCATTGTTTCTTTTAGTTTTCCAGTTTCCTTAATTGTAGCACAATTTACTATTGGCAGTTTTCGGGTCCTAAACTTTCGGAGCCGTTTTGAGGCCCTAAACGACGTTTTTTCGGCATCGAATGGTCGAGAAAATATGAGCCCATTCCAAACTCAACAGTTGTTGTTTATGGATTTAGTCCTTGAATATATATTTCTAACGATGTATCATGCACGTCAAATGGAGGTAGTATGCCAAAGTTACGACCCTGAGAAATTGATGTACCGACTTACCCAACAGGGCCCACATTCTGGCGTTTCACCTAATAGGGTTAGGTTTCTGGATGTGTAGGGTTTCCATTGTTTCTCAATAATATATAGGCCTTCGAGCCTCATTGTAGCACAAAGTCTAAAGGCATGTAGCCGCCACATCTCTTCTCAGAGATAAGCTACCAGCACTGTAGCTAGTTTATTTCCATTATGTATGTAAACAAGTTTTAGTTCTTTGATTAATGAAATGAAGTGTTATTTCCACTGCATATTTGTTTCTATGGTTATTTGTGTATTCTGTTGCGTTCCTACAAAAATCCGGATCAGTGGTATCAGAGAAATCTGCTCTTTCTCGATCATTCTTTGCATGTCCCCAACGAGGGCGGGGTATAAAGAGTTAGGGATTGATCTGGTTGAACCTTTGCAAGATCAACCTCACAAATATCGATGGCTACCCATGGGGGATGAAAATAAAGATGAGGGAGCAGAAGATCCTTTCAAAATGTTGCTCGAGGAGGCCCTTGAAAAATAAAGGAATGCGATGATGGATAATTTCATACAGATCCTTCAACGACTTCCCACTGGTGGCACATCTGCATTTAGCAGCCACTCTGGAGGTGCAACCTCTTTTAAGGTACAAGTAAAATTTGACATTCCCATATTTGATGGATGAATAGATGCAAACACTGTAGATATATGGTTGAATCTATTAGAAGGATATTTCTCGGTTCATGACTATTCTGACCAGGAAAATATTACTTTTTCACTACTTAAAGATGCCCGGCATGTTAAGGACTGATGGGAAACCTACTGTGAGAGAAAGGACGAGGAGGAACCCTCTTTGTTCTTGGTTGTGCCCACTTGGAATTCTTTTCGAGATGCCATAAAGGGACAATATTATCCCGTGGGGAGCTATAAGGACAAGTACATACAATGGACTATGCTGTGACAACAAAGATATCAAGATGTGCATGAACTAACAAATCTGTTCCATACCCTGCACACCAAGTTGGGTATCAAATATTCAGAGAAACATTTGGTGCTGAAGTACCATAGTTTTCTGCACTGATACATTTAGGAGGAAATGGAGTTCCTCGACATCTCCTCGCTTGGTACGACATACCAGTATGTTACCAAAATTGAGCAAAAATTCAAAAAGAAAAAATGAGACTTTGGATCTGCGAATCAGAAGCAAGAGAAAGGTGCCCCCAAACCGTAGAACCAAGGACATAGCGAAGGCTTGGAGACTCAAGACAAATTGCCAAAACTGCAAGCAAAGAGCAACATTGCGAAGCCGAATAAGGGAGCGGAAAAGTGGTGCGAGATCCATAAGAACCCCAGTCACAACACAAGTGAGTGTCAGCCCAAGCAGTCACTGGTGGCCAAGATAAAGGCTTCTGAATCAGATGCATATTCTGACATTGAATCAGAACTTGAGAAGGGGATTGACAGAGGGAAGAAGATTATCCATGCAGAGCCCAACACCACCATTGCCACCACGAAGATCAAGAAGGAAGAACCAGAAGATTCAGACGAGGAGGAGCGTATTTTCCACTGTCAGATGTGGGTAAAGGGTTCCCCACTACAACTCATTGTCGATAATGGGATCCAAAAGAACCTCATTTCAGCAGAGGTCGTGAAGCGGTTGGGCTTTCCAACCATAGCACACCCACAGTCGTACACCATCTGGTGTGTTATCACTCCAGGAAACTCCTCTAGGTTGTATCTCAAGGATGCCTGGTAACTTAAAATGTTTTTTAGGGTTTTTTGATATGGATCAAGTCAGGTGACCTATATAACCTCCCACTCTGAAGACATGCATGAGGCTCACTCAATCACAATGATTTTAGTTACAACTTGTTTAGTAGTTTGAAAATAAGGTACAGGGATGGAGAACTCATCAAGCTGGAAGACTTACATACAAAACATATGCATATAAATGGCTAAATCCTGACAAGGATGGTACTTATAAATCAAATCACATTAACTCACTAATAGGATGACAGCAATTAGCTATTAATCAACTTGAAAATCACCTACATGCACATTCAGGCATAAGATAAAGATGATGGCTGAACAACTCATAACAAAAGAGCTTACAATTAGAATAAACAAGATAAGACACTTGCAAATAGAATAGGATTACAAATCCCCGAATTCGAACCCTTATTATAAAATCAATCATGGGCTTTATAGCATTCTACAAAAATGACAGATCCTGAAAATCCGATCTGTTTACTCAAAAAATACTTGAAAGTGATAGTTTTCTCAGATTAGGGCTTCAAACCCTTGCTAACTATTTGTTTATCTATTGTGAAGATCTAGTTCACTAAGTGAACTTTTAATAATTGAAGTGGTTGCTGATAATCACCACTGCTAGTTCAGTGTGAAATTGCCACCAATAGCCAGTGTCTTGGTGTTTAACTGAAGTGACCTTTCTTGTTTAATCTACCAGATTTCTCTACCTTCTCACCGTGGTCGCTGATCGGAAGCTCTGTCTTCTAGCACATCGACACCCTAGACCGGAACGCTGCTACTGTTTTGGAGGTGAAACAAACTAGTTTTATTGCTGTTGAAAGTTGTTTGTCAAAGGAATCGGGGCATTAGTCCTCTACGCCACCGATGGAAAGTCTTGTTATTCGTCGATGCACATATCTGTTATGTCGTCGCTATTTCAGAGGTGAAACGAACTAGTTTTATCGCTATCGGAATGATTTTTGTGATTGATTGGAAGCCTTGTCCGTTGCCTTACTTACACTGCAGAGCTGCTTAGCTTTACCTCGTTGATCTATAGTCCTTAGTTCTTTCGATCGTCGATGATTTTCTATTGATTGATCGAAACCTGTAGTCAGTCTGTCTCCCACCGTTGCGGCTCCTTAGTGGACTATTGTGCCGACGATTAGTGTTTTCAAGTTCCGACGCATAGTCCTTAGTTCTTCCAATCGCCGATGATTTTCTATTGTGGCAGAACCCGTATTTAGTTTGTTTCCCACCGGTGCGGCTCCTTAGTGAGCTATCTTGCCGACGGTTTATGTTTTCAAGCTCCGACGCCTTATTAAGTAGTGGTTTCGATTTCTGATACGTGACTTCGGCAGCATTTTAGTGCTTTATACCACCGACACTGCAGAAATTTTCAGCTTTACTTCGCCGACGCGTAGTCCTTAGTTCTTCCAATCGCTGAAGTTTTCATTTGATCACGGAAGGCGTGGTCTGTATGCCTGTTGGTGGCTAATGAGATGTTCTGATCCTCTCCCAAGCCACCGAAGCTACAACTTTGTGAATTTTTCATCAAAAATAGAGGCTTTCAAACTAGTAGTGATATTCATATCCCTCATTGCGTGAATTAAATTCTTCATACTATCGAAATAAATTATTTTGGGAGATAAAATCTGGCTCCTTCTTGGGGATGGGAACCTCCCAGTGAGGTCCCAAGTACCCCAAACCAAAATGCCTTTCCCTAAAAGAAACCAAGTAACTTAACACTATCCTTTATTGTTCCATTGGGCCTGGAGTTTATTGTAAAAGCAAAACAACCTACTATCTACTAATTTACAATCATAAGGCCTCAGAGCCTTAAATAAAATAGAGCTTCAAGAAACGCTCATTTACTGGGCCATCCAATACCTCTTCACCTTCCAGACTCTGCAATTTGAAGGTGTTATTTTTATGTACTTGGGATATCACAAAAGGGCCAATCCACAAAGAGTCGAATTTTCCATGTTTCCCCTTGTCCTGTTTGACAACATCCCACTTGAGGACCCAATATCCGACCTGGAAGTTGTCTGCCTTTACTCTTTTTTCAAACATGCCCTTTATCCTTTGTTGATGACCTTCTGATTTTCCTACAACTTGCTCCCTTATTTGCTATAATTCTACCAAATCCATCATCCTTCTTACCATATCATTTGGTTCATCCTCCTCTTCTTGAAAGAAATTTTCCACTAGAAGGATGAGCTGTATAGGAAAGATGGCCTTAGTGCCATAAACTAGTTTGAATGGAGAAGTACCTATGGATCTTTTGTTTGTTACCCTATCAGACCATAAAGCAAACTTAAGCTTTGAATCCCAGTTTTTCTGATTTGTCTCTAGTAGTTTCCTGATGATTCTGACTAAGATTTTGTTGATGACTCAACCAGGCCATTGCCTTGTGGGTAATAGGATGTGGAGTGCACCGGTTGAATACCCATTGATTCACACATTCTAACTAATGCCCTAGCCTTAAAATCTGGTGCATTATCAGTTACTAACCTTACTGGGCAACCAAACCTGCTGAAGATGTTCTCATTTAAAAATCTCATGATGACTTGATGAGTGGCATTTTTGGTGGGCATTGCTTCTATCCATTTGGTAAAGTAGTCAGTGGCTACTAAGATCCATTTATGCTGTCCACTGGAAGATGGATTTATTTCACCTATGAAATCCACACCCCATTGCTGGAAAGGCCCATTCACTGTAACAAGCCTAAGGGGCAAATATTTGAGCTGCTACTTCCCTATAAATATTTGACATTGGTCACGGGCCCTTACAAAAGTGCATACATCAGCAAAGAAGACTGTCCAATAGTATCATGCTCTTAAGATCTTGTGGGCTGTGATTTTCCAGTAGTGGTGGCCTCCACATGTACTTGAATGAAAGTGATGCATGACCTGTTCTGCTTCCTCTTTATCTAGACTCCTTAACAAAATTCCAGACTAATCCCTCCAGTACAACAGTTTGTCAATGATGCAAAACAACAGATTTCAACTTAAGAGTTCGTGCTTGGTTAGGAGTGAGATCAGGAGAAACTTCTAATTTTTGCAAAAATTGAATGATACCTGAATACCACTCACATGAAGATATGTTCTCAACTACTAATGGACTGTTATTTTGAATCTTGATTTACTTCTGTTTCCACTGCTACCATAGTTTGCACCTTTGCTGATTTGACACATGTGAAATTTATTCCCAACAGTTCATAGTTTTCTTTGGCCATGAGGTTTGCCAGACCTAATCCCATTACCAGCTTGGTGGGTTTCACCTCTACATCAAACTCAATGACTTTGGCAATCCACTTAGCTCTCGTCCCATCAATTTCGGGATGAGTCAAAACATCTTTCACAACAGCTGAAGGGACATATGCAATGACCTTTGCATGGAGAATGTAGAATCTGAAAGTCTTCAAAGATTTTATGAGAGCATAAGCCTGCTTCTCAATTGGGTCATACTTCATCTCAGCATCTCTCAGGGTTCTGATGAAAAAATCAATTGGATGATCAAGACCTTCATCATTATTTTGTAATAGTACAGCTGCCATTATGTCATAAGATGCAAAAGAGAAAATGTAAAAACCCCTGGTGTAGTCGAGACTAATTAGGGTTGGGGCCTCCATGATGGATTTCTTAATGTCTTCAAAAGAGTTTCTTGCTTGGTCAGTCCACTTTATTTCTACATCACTTTTTAGCATGATTATTATATGCTTTACTAGCTTAGAGAAATTTGGAATAAACCTTCTAACAAAGTTTATCTTGCCTAAAAAGGACTGAATGTCTCTTTTTGACCTTGGTATTGACAGTTTTTGGATTGATTCCACCCTCATCGGATCGATCTTTACACCTTCAGCTGAGACTATGTGGCCTAGGAGCTTTCCTTCATTGAGTGCAAACTGGGACTTCTTGGGGTTCAGTGATATTCCATACCTTCCGCACTTCAGAAATACCTTCCTTAAATGCTGCAAGTGGTCATGATGGCTGTGAGAGTAAACTGTTAAGTCATCCAAATATATCAGCACAAATTTATCTTTTAGCCCTACAAAAGCTAGGTCCATAGCTCTTTGAAAAGTAGCCCCAGCATTCATTAGCCCAAATGGCATTTTAGCATACATGAAGGTGCCCTAGGGGGTGGTAAAGGCAGTCTTCTCTTGGTCATCTGGGTGTACAGCAACTTGGTTGTATCCAGAGAATCCATCAAGGAAGGACATGAACCCAGTCCCTAAGACTTTCTGCAGCATAAATTCCATCTTGGGCAGTGGATAGTTGTCTTTTTTGGAACACTTGTTCAAGTTTCTAAATGTTGGAGACATTTACCACCTTACACGCTCATTTTGGTCAATTTGGCCTAGTTAGAACACTATCCTAAGTATTATTGGATTAATTAACATCAGTGGAGCATTAAATGTCATCAACTAGATCGCATCCATGCCTACCTTCAGTCAAGGAGGCTAACTTAGCCTTCTCCCACATTCGGGGAGGCTAACTGGAGCACTCTGGGGGTGATCTGAGTGATATTAATGCACCTAATTGCTAACTGATGGTTACAATCAATTAAACAGGGAAGTGAGGGCACCTCCCTTCATTAAATTGATTATTTAATGATTAATTAATGAACTAGAGTCAACAGGGGAACCTCCAACCACTTCTGATATTCAGTTACACTTCAGTTAACCTCATCGGGGTTCATTGGAGTCATTGAAGCGCTATCACTTGATGGTTGGCTTGCTATGACATGTGTCTGATCTCTTTCAGTTGAGAATCAGTCATTTATTGCACTCTGACTTCAGTTAGGGCTCAGTGGAGTCAATTAGGGTTTTGATAAGTGGTTAACTTGAGTGTTGACTGTGGCTTACATTAAGTTAATCTAGACTCACTCATTCAATTCGAATGACCTCCTTAGGAATTCAAATTGCTTCTCATTCATGCTTGTAGCATGACATTGTAATGTAATTTCTCATTCTTGTGTAATTATACAGAGCGGCTACTCATTCGGTAGACCGATTACACCATTTCATGAGTTATTTGTTGATTAATCTTTGATGAGACTGATGTTTAGTCCCTAGATCAACGTGAAATATTAATATGGTATCATAGCTCACGGCGGGACGAAGCTCTATCTCTCAAAAACAAGCTTTTTGACAGATTTTTGCATGAAAATTGAGCAATAGCTCAAAAATACAGTATTGCACCAGAAGCCAAGGCTTACCACTTAATACCCCAAGTAAAGAACTTGTTGATCAAGCTTGCTTGATTGCCTATGCTGGGTGTGATGAAAGCCTAAAATGTGCAGGCTATCTGACCTTACATTGCCCTTTTTGTTTTGATTTTCAGGTTTTCTACAGGTGAAGCATTCGCTCCAGCAAATCCAGATGGACTCCTTGGTAGATATTTTGACTCCATACAATTTCCACTCATGGAAAGGTGATATGGAGATTCAGCTACACTCCAGAGGACTCTTTAGAGTCACCATGGACAATGAAGATGAGACTAGTTCAGCCATAGAAAAATCAAGATTCTTGAACAAGAAGGATGAAGCCTTCGGTTTCTTGTGCCTCTCTATTTCCTAGGATATTCTTTTCCATCTTGCGGGATTGAAGAATCCAAAAGAAATATGGGAAAAATTGGAAACTCTATATGGAAAGCATGATGACTTGAGGGTTTACCAGATCGAAAATGAATTAATGTCTCTCTAGCCCTCCAATTTCGAGACTCTGAATGAATTTTTCACAAAGTTCACGCATACTATTTTACTCTTGAAGAAATTCAAAGTGGAGAAGGAGGATGATCAGCTCATCCTCGCCATACTCTCCAAGCTTGGGGCTGATTATTCAATTTTTGTTTCTACATTCCGTGCGGGGAAGCTCACAACCCCTAGATGGAATATGCCTACACTCAATGCCTTCATTGAGTCCCTAATAAGTGAACATGACAAGCTTGTCCATATGGGGATCATCAGATATTTCTGTGATTAAGCCCTCCATGTATCAGGGCCCAAATATTTGAAGGGTAAAGGAAAGAAACAAAAGAACCCAAAAACTAAATTTGATGCTCCTAAACCTAGAGTTGAAAACCAACAGCATGATGAGTCTTTTGGCTCAAGGAAGAACAAATGAAAAGGGCACCATGGCAAGGAAAAAGTCAAGTGTTCTTATTGTGGGAAGGGCTTCCACCTTGAACATGCCTACATGAAGAAGAAGCTTGATGAAACAACCTCTCTCCTTGAGAGAAATCACATCAATCTTCCGGAGAGCTTTCAGAGGAGAGATCAGCAAGATCGAGAACCACAACATGAAAAAGGTCATGCACTCATGGCAAAACACTTCGAAGTCCAAAGCACTCTTGATTGATTCTAGAGCTTTGAACCACATGATGGATGAAAGAGACTCCTTTTCATCCTTGGAGACCAACAAATACATCCCCATCCACATGGGAGATGACTCCACCATCATTTCAGAAGGACAAGGTACTGTTGATCTTGAAAATGGTTTTTTTTCAAATGTTTTGTATGTACCGTCTCTGGCATCAAATATCCTTAGTGTCTATCAGATGACACATACAGGAGTGTGTAAGAGAGTTTCTTTCAGCCCAAATGATGTTGATATAATAGAAATTGCATCCAAGAAACTCATTGCTAAATGCCTTGCAAACCATAATGCAAAATCCTATGAGTTCTCTCACTTTGTTGCGGATGCAAAGCCCACCGCTTTGCTAACTCATGGAAATGAGGTTAGTAGGCTGTGGCATGAGAGGTTTGGCCATATTAACTTCAAATATTTGTATAAATTATAGAAAAAATCCATGCTTGAAAGCCTCCCAGTCATCAAGGAAACCACGGGAATTTGCAAGGGCTGTGTGATTGGAAAACACCCCGAGCACAAGTTTGATCGGGGGAAGACAAACCGAGATACATGCATATTGGGGCTGATACATTTTGATATCAGTGGTCTGATGCTTGTCACATCCATGAATGGATCAAGGTATCTTCTTACTTTTATTGATGATTTTTCAAGGTACACATGGGTCTTCTTTCTAAAAAAGAAGTCTGAAGTATGTGAAAATTTTTCTGAATTGAAGGCCTTGATCGAAAATGCCTTTGGGCTTAAGATCAAGATATTGAGATCTGATAATGGAGGGGAGTATGTTAGTAATGATTTGCTGCACATATGTTCCCAAAGTGGTATTCAGGTCCAACATTCTATTCCCTACACTCCCCAGCAAAACGAAGTAGCGGAAAGGAAGAATCGGTCTCTCAAGGAGATGACCACCTGTATGTTGGAATCCAAGAAGCTTGCTACAAATTTATGGGCTGAGGCCATGCATGCTTTAGAATACATTTAGAATAGGGTGCCACACTCATCCATGAAAGGGAAGGCCCCTTTCGAAGCATACTTTGGACACAAGCCGGATGTGTCAAACCTACGGGTGTTTGGGTCCACTGCATGGGCCCGGATTCTGCTTGATAAAAGAAGGGCTTTGCAACCGCAAAGCATAGAATGTCTGTCCATTGGGTATCTTAATGAATCAAAAGGATTCAAGCTGTTGGATATCAAAACAAAATATATTATCATCGAGAGAAGTGCCAAGTTCGATGAGCCTCTTCAGGAGGTGGAACTAGTGAAGGAGAAAACTGCTGAATTTCCTTCCTATTCTACTGAGTATTTGGATAATGAAATTGGGGGTGATGACCCTGATTTGGATCCTCTGATTTCTGATATCAGTGTGCAGCAATCATTAGATTCTGAATCAGAACCTGAAGTGCAAAATCATCTTCTTACATGGGCCCGACAGACACTCTCCTCCGCAAGAGACAACATTGGAAATCCGGATGATCTAAGGAGAACCCGATATGATTTCCAAAGAGCAAGTATTGTGCCCTCTTGTCCGGATAATTTGCTGTCCGAAACTTACTATTTGATGATTAGTTCAGATCCAAAATCCTACTATCATGCTTGGAAGGATCCAAGATGGCAAGTTGCCATGGATGAAGAGATGAATTCTCTTCAGAAAAACACTACTTGGGAGCTAGTTTCTCTTCCTCCGGGAAGGAAATTGGTTCAATGCAAGTGGGTGTTTCGGGCCAAGGTTGCTGCTGATGGAAGCAACTAAAAATATAAGGCAAGTCTGGTGGAAAAATGTTTCTCTCAGGTCCAAGGTGTGGACTACCATGAGACCTTTGCATCGGTTGCAAAAATGGACTCCATCCGCCTTATTTTGGCAATTTCAGCATCCAAGCACTAGGAAGTGCACCAAATGGATGTTAAGTCATCCTTTATACATAAAGATATTCATGAGGTGATATACATGAAGAATCCCGAGGGATACATCACTGATCTATCTTTGGTTTGCAAGCTAAAGAAGTCACTATACGGGTTAAAACAGACCCCAAGAGAGTGGTATTCCAAGATGGATGCCTTCCTTCTCTCGCAAAAATTTCAAAGGTGTAGATCAGATACAAATGTGTATTTACAGAAGTCTATTGGTCATCTAATTATCATTGTTTTATATGTTGATGACTTACTGATCACAGGTAGCACAGTTGCCTCCATTTCAGCCATCAAAACTGCTCTCCACAATGCCTTTGAAATGAGTGATTTGGGGCTTCTAAAACAATTTTTGGGGCTCGAAATTGAGCAAAATTCTGATTGGATTATGGTCACTCAGTACAAATAAATTTCAGACCTGTTAGTCAAGTTTAACATGGCTGATTGTAGGCCTGCACCATTCCCTTTCCTTTCAGGGATCAACCTTGAAGAAGGAAAAAGCACACCTCCCACGGACTGCACTATTTATCGACAACTGATTGGTAGCGTGTTGTACTTGACACATTCTCGGACTGATATTTGTTATGCTGTGAATGATTTATCAAGATATATGTAGCAGCCTCATGATCTTCATTGGAAGGCAGCCAAGAGGATCCTCCAGTATATTCAGGGAACCAGGACCTATGGCATTCACTATGCTACAGACTCCAAGCTAGAGCTGGTTGGATACACAGATTCCAATTGGGTGGGTGATTCTATTGATCGAAAGTCTACTTTTGGATATGTGTTCATGTTTGGTGGTGGCCCCTTTCACTGGTCAAGCAAAAAGCAGGCTGCCATAGCACTATCTTCAATAGAGGCTGAGTATCGAGGAGCGGTGAATGCTTGCATCCAAGCAGTTTGGTTGCAAGGCATTCTTTTAGAGTTTGATCTTGGTAGTACTTTGTCCACTGTCCTCTTTTGTGACAAAAAAAATTGCTATTAATATTTCCACAGATCTAGTTACCAGGCAGAGGACCAAGCATGTAGAGATCCACATGCACTACATCAGGGATCTAGTGCATGACAGGACCATCATTTTGCAATACTGCCTAATTGATGAGCAGATTGCAGACATCTTCACCAAGAGATTTTTAGAAAAGAAGTTCACTTACCTCCGTTCACTGTTGGGGGTGAGTTCATCAGGGTGATTCAGACTACTTTCAGTGTTTAGCTTGAGGGGGGGTTTTTCCCACTGGGTTTTCCCTCTTTTCCTCACTTAGTTTGTTTTGAGCATTGTTTTCAGTTTTAGCATTGTACAGGGTGACCTATGGCCTTAGTTTCCGGGTACCTAGCATTTTTATGCATTTTGTTTTCTAACTCCTCCTGAGTATAGCTTAAGGGGGGGTGTTGGAGACATTTACCACCTTACACACTAATTTTGGTCAATTTGGCCTAGTTAGACCACTATACTAATTATTAGTGGCTTAATTAACATCAGTGGAGCATTAAATGTCATCAACTAGATCACATCCACACCTACCTTCAGTCAAGGAGGCTAACTTATCCTTCTTCTACATTAGGGGAGGCTAACTGGAGCACTCCGGGGGCGATCTAAGTTGTATTAATGCACCTAATTGCTAACTGGTGGTTACAATCAATTAAATAGGGTAGTGAAGGTGCCTTCCTTCATTAAATTTATTATTTAATGAACTGGAGTCAACAGGGGAGCCTCCAACCACTTCTGATGTTCAGTTACACTTCAGTTAACCCCATCGGGGTTCATTGGAGTCATTGAAGCACTAGCACTTGATGGTTGGCTTGCTATGACATGTGTCTGATCTCTTTCAGTTTAGACTCGGTCATTGATTGCACTCTAACTTCAGTTAGGGCTTAGTGGAGTCAATTAGGGTTTTGATCAGTGGTTAAATTGAGTGTTGACTGTGGCTTACATTCAGTTAATCTAGACTCACTCATTCAATTCGAATGACCTCCTTAGGAATTTGAATTGCTTCTCATTCATGCTTGTAGCATGGCATTGTAATGTAATTTCTCATTCTTGTGTGATTATACAGAGCAGGTACTCATTCGATAGACCGATTACACCATTTCATGAGTTATTTGTTGATTAATATTGGATGAGACTGATGTTTAGTCCCTAGATCAATGTGCAAGATTAATACTAAAATCCACACACAACTTGATTTCTCCATTTTTCTTTATTACCACTACTAGATTTGCAATCCACTTGGAACACTTGAGGGGGATTATGATCTTGGATTTGAGGATTTTGTGGATCTCTTTCTCAATCACTGGTAATAGAAGAGGGCTGATGGGTCTCAGCTTCTGTTTGAAAGGAATGGTGTCCTTCTCCAAAGGAATCCTATGCTGGATGATGTTGGTGTCATATGTTTTTAGGTCACTATACTCCCATGCAAAGACATCTGTAAACTCTTTTACCAAGATGCAAAATTCAGATTTCTGTCTAGCAGTTAACCTAATGGATAGATTTATCAGTTTTGGATGGCTTTGGCTGCCTATGTTTTGCTCTTGGATAGCAGGATCTAGCTCCATTTTGGAAGGCTTGAAAGGGATGTCATTGTGATCAAACAGTTCTTCCAATGGTACTAGACCTTGGCCCTTTACCCCTCATCGGTAGGTGTCCTTGGTACTTCAATTGAGACATTTCAACAGTCAAGTTATCTAATAGTTTGGTCATTTTGTCAATCTTTTTCTTTGATGCCAAAGCCCCACTATAGTCTGTTGGCTGCTTTTTCCTGTCTATCTTTCGTTTGACCTTCTGAGATGCCAGAATGTTTGACTCTACTTCTAGGGAAGCATCCTGCATGAGTGATAAGGAAACAGACCTCCTTTCTCAGAGAAGTAAGAAGAAGTCAGAGTCAAAGGAATTTTCATAAGTTATCCTAGCTGAGGTATTAGTGGGATTAATTTCGGTAGGGATCTTGCTATAAATATTGTTGAATCTCCTGGTAAAGTTGGAGACAGACTCCCCATTTTCTCTTTTGAGGTTGCTGAATTCTGTGATATAGTAGAGGTGGTCCCTCCTTTCTCCCCAATGCTTTAGGAAAATGTCATCTAGGGCCTCTATGCATGCTACTAATCTAGCAGGCAATTCCTTAAACCACTTCCTATCCTGGCCATCTAGGCTTTGCACAAAAACCCTAGTCCATACATCTTCTTGTTCTATGTTAATATTTTCAGCATAGCTGTAAAAAGCCTCTAGATGTTCTTCAGCAATGAAATCCCCTTCCCCTGTAAACTTAGGCATATAATTGAGATAATCCCTAGTAGGCATGGCTACGAGAGGATTTGCCAGAATTAAGGGTGCGTACCTAGCTACCAGGATCCTTTCCATCTCGGTCAACTGAGGGGAAACCATATTGGAAATGGGTATGGACAGGGTTGTGGAAGGAAGCATTGATGAAGATACTTGCTGATAAGGCGGTGGTATACTTATCCTAGTGGAGTCACCAGGGATTGGATCTTCACAAGCATCAGTGCTTGAAGATGCCCAACCCCTATATTTTTCTGACGTATCTAAATATTCCGGGGAATTAAGAGTTTCAGCAGAATAAATAACAACAGAAAGATTTATGGAAATACTTGATGTAGCTTTTTGTGCAGCACTACTGGTCTGTCTTAGTAAAGCCCTAGCTTCCCTTAAAATTTCTTCTAGATCTGAAACCGGTGTTGCTGGTGGCCCCTTTGGGTTTGCTCTGGTACTTGGTCTTCTTGAAGCCACCTTATATCAATGGAGTCACCAGATAGATGATTACAACCATAATAATGTCCAAGCTTTGTCTATCATCAAAGCATGGATCTATGTCATCTCCCAGGGAAGCTGAGCTTCAATCTCCCCTCCCCAGCAGCGGCGCCAGTTTGTTAGCACTCCATGAAACTCCTCTAGGTTGTATCTCAAGGATGCCTGGTAACTTAAAATTCTTTTTAGGGTTTTCTGATATGGATCAAGTTAGGTGACCTATATAACCTCCCACTCTCAAGACATGCATGAGGCTCACTCAATCACAATGCTTTTAGTTACAACTTGTTCAGTAGTTTGAAAATAAGGTGCAGGGATGGAGAACTCATCAAGCTGGGAGACTTACATACAAAATAGATGCATATAAATGGCTAAATCCTGACAAGGATGGTACTTACAAATCAAATCACATTAACTCACCAATAGGATGACAACTATTAGCTATTAATCAACTTGAAAATCACCTAAATGCACATTCAGGCATAAGTACAGTAAAGATAAAGATGATGGCTGAACAACTCGTAACAAAAGAGCTTACAATTAGAATAAACAAGATGAGACGCTTGACAATAGAATAGGCTTACAAATCCCTGAAGTCAAACCCTTATTATAAAATCAATCATGGGCTTTATAGCCTTCTACAAAAATGACATATCCTGAAAATCCGATCTGTTTACACAAAAAATACTTGAAAGTGATAGTTTTCTCAAATTAGGGATTCAAACCCTCGCTAACTATTTGTCTACTATTGTGAAGATCTAGTTCACTGAGTGAACTTTTAATAGCTGAAGTGGTCTCTGATAATCACCACTGCTGGTTCAGTGTGAAATTGTCACCAACAGCCAGTGTCTCGGTGTTTAACTGAAGTGACCTTTCTTGTTTAATCCACCAGTTTTCTATACCTTGTCGCCGTTGTCGTTGATTGAAAGCTCTGTCTTCTACCACATTGGCACCCTAGACTGGAATGCTGCCGCTGTTTCAGAGGTGAAACGAACTAGTTTTATCACTGTCATAAGTCGTTTGTCAAAGGAATCAGGGCATTAGTCCTCTACGCCACCGGTGGAAAGTCTTGTTATTCACCGATGCGCATAACTATTATGCCGCCACTGTTTTGGAGGTGAAACGAACTAGTTTTATCGCTATCGAAATTATTTTTGTGATTGATCGAAATCCTTATCCGTTGCCTTACCGACACTGCAGAGCTGCTTAGCTTTACCTCGTCGATCTATAGTCCTTAGTTCTTCCGATTGTCGATGATTTTATATTGATTGATCGAAACCTGTAGTCAGTCTGTCTCCCGCTGTTGCGGCTCTTTGGTGGAATATTGTGTTGACGATTAGTGTTTTCAAGTTTCGACGCATAGTCCTTAGTTCTTTCAATTGTCGATGATTTTCTATTGTGGCGGAACCTGTAATTAGTTTGTTTCCCACAGTTGCGGCTCCTTAGTGAACTATCTTGCCTACGGTTTATGTTTTCAAGCTCCGATGCCTTATTAAGTAGTGGTTCTGATTTCCGATACGTGACTTTGGCGACATTTTTGTGCTTTATACTGCCGACACTACAGAAATTTTCAGCTTTAATTCGCCGACGCATAGCCCTTAGTTCTTTCGATCGTCAAAGTTTTCATCTGATCACGGAAGCCACAGTTTGTATGTCTGTTGGTGGCTAATGAGATGTTCTGATTCTCGCCCAAGCCACCGAAGCTACAACTTTGTGAAATTTTCATAAAAAATAGAGGCTTTCAAACTGTTAGTGATATTCGTATCCCTCATTGCATGAATTAAATTCTTCATACTATCGAAATAAATTATTTTGGGAGATAACACGGTGGCTTCACCAAGGACGGGATCTTCACGTCAGCCAGCAATGCCGCCTTCCCTACAGCATCAAGCCCTTCATCGATGAGGTATTATGTGATATTGCTCCTCTTGATGTTTGTGATGTATTATTAGGTAAACCATACTTATGGAAGCGACATGTTGTGTATGAGTCTCGTCCTCGCGCTATTATTGTTACTTTGGGAAATAAGTTGTACAGGATACCAAAGGTACCACCTCCTATCACTATCTCTTTGGTTACTGCAAAACAATGCAGTAAGCTCATTTCCAAAACCGAGAAATTTGTTTTCTTGATGATCTACCCTCAGGGAAAGAAGAAGATCGTGGCCATGACCTCCAGACACGGCCCCTCCACACGATAATAACAAATGGACAAGGTCATGGAGGAGTACCAGGACATATTCACCTCACCCACAGGGGTGCCTCTGCACTGTCAGGTCAAGCACCCCATTGATCTGACCCCAGGTGCATCGCTGCCCAATTGATCGATCTATCAACGCTTTGTTTTGGAGAATGACGAAATCAAGAGGAAAATTCAGGAGCTGCTGTAGAAGGGTCACATCCTTCAAAGTTCATCTCCTTGTGGGAGCCCGATCGTGTTGGTACAGAAGAAGGATGGGACTTGGAGACTCTGTATTGACTATCGGGAACTAAAAAAGATCACTGTCCAGAATAGTACCCAATCCCACGGATTGATGACCTCTTGTATCAGCTTAAAGGGGTGAAATATTTTAGCAAGATCGACTTAAAGTCTGGGTATCACCAGGTACCAATCGAACTTACCGATGTGTGGAAGACTGCCTTCAAAGCCAAGGAGGGCCTTTTCGAATGGTTGGTCATGCCTTTCGGGCTGATGAATGCTCCCGCAACCTTCATGAGACTGATGGAAAAAATATTGCGACCATTCACCAACTCATTTGTAGTAATGTACTTGGATGACATCTTGATATTCAGCCAGACTTGGGAAGGGAACCTCCACCACATCCGATAGGTCCTCCAAACATTGCGGAAGCACAAAGTTGTGTTCCAATTTGGACAAGTGCACTTTTGACATGACCCAAGCTCAGTATCTGGGATACATTATTGATGAGTGTGGGGTACATGTGGATCCAACCATGATCCAAGTAATTCGGGATTGGCTAGCCCCAACTACTCTAATAGAGCTTCGCAGCTTTCTGGGTCTTGATAATTTCTACCATAGGTTCGTGTTGGGATTCTCTTATATCACTTGGCCCTTGAGTCAAGTCACCAAGGGAGGAGTGAAAGAAAAATTCTTCTGGTCGAAAACTAAATAGAAGGCATTTGCAGAATTGAAACATTGCCTCTTCTCTGCCCCAGTGCTCACATTACCAGACTTGCAACAACCATTTGAGATTGAGACAGATGCCTCTGACTATGCTATTAGGGCAGTCCTTAATCAATAGGGGCATCGAGTGGCATATCAAAGTGAGACACTTTCCGACACAGTCCACAAATATACCACTTATGACTAAGATATGTATTCCATTGTATAGGCTTGCTAGCAATGGAAGCATTACATTTTGGGGAAGGAAATGATCATCCAAAGAGACCACCAACCCCTACAGTTCATACAGAGACAAGGGAAGTTATAGAATAATTGCGATCAAAAGTGGTTCACATATCTATAATAGTTTCATTTGAACATCAAGTATAGGAAGGGAAGCACCAACAATGTTGCAGAATTCCTAAGCCGACCACCATTTGTGGTGATAACCATCGTGCTCAACTCTTGTGATCATGAGACTTTTGATTGGCCGCTTCTATAGCAGAGCGATCCAAAATTCAGCCACACATATAGGACACTCTTAGAGGGAAACCAAGTTCCAAATTTTCACCTCCAAGATGCACTACTATGTCACATGGGACACCTTTGTGTTCCTTCAAGCGAGCATGCCAAGATGATTTGGGAAGCGCACTACAGTCAGGTCACTATGAATTTTGGGGTCGAGAAAACAATGATAGTACTACAGAAGTATTTCTATTGGTCCAACCTTCGACAGGACGTCGAGAAGTACATCTGATCCTTCACTGCCTGTGCCATTGCCAAACCGTCCATCAAGAAGCAAGGCCTGTATACTCCGTTGCCTACCCCTAGTCGACCTTGGGAATCCATCTCCATGGATTACATGTTGGGCCTTCCTTCTACTAAGCACAGAAATGACTGTGTGTTCATGGTCATCGATAGATTCTCAAAGGTGGTCATAATGGTGGCCTGCAAGAAGAATATCACAGCAGAAGCCACTGTTAAACTCTTCTTTGAACGAGTGTGGGTACACTTTGGGATCCCACAGTCTATAATCTCAGATCAGGATAGCAGGTTTCTTAGTACATTCTGGTGTATCCTATGGTCAATGCTAGACACCAAGCTCACAAAGTCCACAACTTTCCATCCCCAGACTGATGGTCAAATAGAGGTCGTCAACAAGATGATCATATACATTTTGCGCATGTACAACTCAAAGCATCAATGCACATGGGATGAGAGCCTGTCCTATGTACACAGTACAACATATCAATAACTAGTCCCTCCACAGCTCAACCAACCACAACCCCTTTCAGATGGGCTCGGGATTCCAGCCACTATGTCCTATTGACGTAGCCATGCCATTTGCAGCTACTCAGGCTAATTTGGCTAATGTCTAGTCTGAAGTTTCCAAGGAGAACAGATTAATTGAGTGCATTCAACACATTCACCAACAGGTTCATGACATATTGGATAGATCCAATGTGAAGTACAAGCAGCAACATGATCAACATCGGGTGCACCACAACTTCCAGGTGGGCGACAAAGTGTGGCTACATTTGCAGAAGGAGGGCATCGCTGGACCCCATTACAATCTTCACCTGCTCCAATATGGGCCATACACCATCACCAAGGTTATCGGGGACAATGCCTTTGAGCTCAGTATTCCACCATTCCTTGGTCTTCACCCAGTGTTCAATGTGGACCGCCTTCGGCCCTACATTCCACCTCTACTGGACACATTAGACATGGCAGGACAACTCACACCAACAGAGTTAAACCATGAATGCATGGAACAAGACACAACTGATCGGATTATGGACATAGAGATCAAGAACACCTGCCAGCAAAAGATCCGACTATATCGAGTTTCCAAAACAGGCCAACTCCTTCACTAGGGAAAGTGGCTCACTAGGGACCAAGTTTAGTAGAAGTTTCCTCATCTCATGGAGGAACTCAACACAATGGGGACCATTGCTTCCTAAGGGGGGAGGAATGATCCAGGAGGATATTGGTGGCCATGCACCTATTCCACTTGGACCCGCACCATTGTTTCTTTTAGTTTTCCATTTTCCTTAATTGTAGCACAATTTACTATTTTTGGCAGTTTTCGGGTCCTAAACTTTTGAAGCCGTTTTGAGGCCCTATACGATGTTTTTTCATCATCGAATAGTCAGGAAAATATGAGTCCATATTGAACTTGATATTTTTTATTTATGGATGTATTCCTTGAATAGATCTTTCTAATGATGTATCATGCACGTCAAACGGAGGTAGTATGCCAAAGTTACAACCCCGAGAAATTGATGTACCAAGTTACTCAACGGGGCCCACATTCTAACGTTTCACCTCTTAGGGTTATGTTTTTGGATGTGTAGGGTTTCCATTGTTTCTCAATAATATATAGGCTTTCGAGCCTCATTGTAGCATAGAGTTCAGAGGCATGTAGTAGCCACATCACTTCTGAGAGATAAGCTACCAACACTCTAGCTAGTTTATTTCTATTCTGTATGTAAAAAAGTTTCAGTTCTTTCATTAATGAAATGAAGTGTTATTTCTGATGCATCTTTGTTTCTATTGTTATTTGTGTATTCTGTTGTGTTCTTGCATAAATTCAGATCAGTGGTATTAGAGAAATATGCTCTTTCTCGATAATTCTTTGCATGTCCCCAACGAGGGTGGGGTATAAAGAGTTAGGGCTCGATTTGGTTGAACCTTTGCAAGATCAGCTTCGTAAATCCCTACGGCTTCCCATGGGGGACGAAAAGAAAGATAAGGGTACAAAAGATCCTATCAAAATGTTGCTCAAGGAGGCCCTTGAAAAATAAAGGAACACGATGATGGATAACTTCGCCCAGATCCTTCAATGACTTCCCATTGGCAGTGCATCTACATCTAGTAGCCACTTTGGAGGTGCAACCCCTTTTATGGTACAAGTAAACTTCGACATTCCCATATTTGATGGCCAAATAGATGCAGATGCCATAGATAGATGGTTGAATCTATTAGAAGGGTATTTCTTGGTTCATGACTTTTTCGACCGAGAAAAGATTACTTTTTCACTACTCAAAGCCACCTCCCATGTCAAGGACTGGTGGATAACCTACTATGAGAGAAAGTACGAGGAGAAACCCACTATGTTCTTGGCTGTGCCCACTTGGAATTCTTTATGAGATGCCATAAAGGGACAATATTATCCCATGGGTAGCTATGAGGACAAGTACATACAATGGACTACACTGCGGTAGTAAAGATATCAAGATGTGCATGAACTGGTGAATCTGTTTCATACCCTGCGCACCAAGTTGGGTATCAAATATTCAGAGAAACATTTGGTGCTTAAGTACCACAGTTTTCTACACATATACATTCAGGAGGAAATGGAGTTCCTCGACATCTCCTTGCTTGGTACGGAATACCGGTATGCTACCAAAATTGAGCAAAAATTCAAAGAGAAAAAGCGAGACTTTGGATCTGCGAATCAGAAGCAAGCAAAAGGTGCCCCCAAACCGCATAACCAAGGACACAGCCAAGGCATGGAGACTCAATAAAAATTTCCAAAGCTGCAAGCAAAGAGAAACAATGCGAAGCCAAATAAGGGAGCAGAAAAGTGGTGTGAGTTCCATAAGATCCCCACTAAAAACACAAGTGAGTGTCGAGCCAAGCAATCACTAGTGGACGAGATAAAGGATTCCAAATCATATGCATACTCTGACATTGAATCAGAACTTGAGAAGGGGAATGACAGAGGGAATAAAATTATCGATGCAGAGCCCAACACCACCGTTGCCACAACAAAGATCCAAAAGGAAGAATCAGAAGATTCAGAGGAGGAGGAGCGTCTTTTCCACTCCCAGATGTGGGTAAAGGGTTCCCCACTATAGTTCATTGTTGATAGTGGGAGCCAAAAGAACCTCATTTCAGCAGAGGTTGTGAAATGGTTGGGCCTGTCGACCATAGCACACCCACAACCATACACCATCCAGTGGCTTCACCAAGGATGGGATCTCCACGTCATCCAGCAATGCCACCTTCCCTACAGCATCAAGCCCTTCACCGATGAGGTATTATGTGATATTGTTCCTCTTTATTTTTGTGATGTATTATTAGGTAAACCATACTTATGGAAGCGACATGCTGTGTATGAATCTCGGCCTCATGTTGTTATTTTTACTTTGGGAAATAAGTTGTACAGGATACCAGAGGTACCACCTCCTACCACTATCTCTTTGGTTACTACAAAACAATGCAGTAAGCTCATTTCCAAAACCGGAAAATTTGTTTTCTTGATGATCCGCCCTCAGGGAAAGGAGAAGATCATGGCCACAATCTCTAAACATGACCCCTCTACATGACAACAACAAATGGAAAAGGTCATGGAGGAGTACCGGGACATATTCACCTCACCCATATGGGTGCCTCTACACTGTCAGGTCAAGTACCCCATCGATTTGACCCCAGGTGTGTCACTTCCCAATGGATCGATCTATCAACGCTCTGTTTTGGATAATGACGGAATAAAGAGGCAAATTCAGGAGCTTCTACAGAAGAGTTACATCCATCCAATTTCATTGCCCTGTGGGAGCCCGATCGTGTTGGTACAGAAGAAGGATGGGACTTGGAGACTCTGTATTGACTATTGGGTGCTGAACAAGATCACTTTCCGAAATAGGTACCCGATCCCGCGAATTGATGAATTCCTATACCAGCTTAAAGGGGTGAAATATTTTAGAAAGATTGACTTAAAGTTTGGTTATCACTAGGTACCAATCGAACTGACCGATGTGTGGAAGACTGCCTTTAAATCCAAGGAGGGCCTTTTTGAATGGTTGGTCATGCCTTTTGGGCTAACGAATGCTCCTGCAACCTTCATGAGACTGATGGACAACATCTTGCAGCCATTCACCAACTCATTTGTAGTAGTGTACTTGGATGACATCCTGATATTTATCCAGACTTGGGAAGGGCACCTCCACCACATCCGACAGGTCCTCCAAACACAGCGGAAGCATAAGTTGTGTGCCAATTTGGACAAGTGCAATTTTGGCATGACCCAGGTTCAGTATCTAGGATACATTATTGATGAGTGTGGGGTACATGTGGATCCAACCAAGATCCAAGTCATTTAGGATTGGCTAGCCCCAACTACTCTAACAGAGCTTCACAACTTTCTGGGTCTTGCTAATTTCTACCGTAGGTTCGTGTTGGGATTCTCTCATATCACTTGGCCCTTAAGTCAAGTCACCAAGGGAGGAGCTAAAGCAAAATTATTCTGGTTGAAAACTCAACAGAAGGCATTTACATAATTGAAACATCACCTCTATTGTGCCCAAGTGCTCACATTACCAAATTTGCAACAACCATTTGAGATTGAGACAAATTCCTTTGACTATGCTATTGGGGCAGTCCTTACTCAACGAGGGCATCGAGTGGCATATCATAGTGAGACACTTTCCGACACAATCCGAAAATATCCCACTTATGACAAAGAGATGTATTCCATTGTAGAGGCTTGCCGACAATGGAAGCATTACATTTTCAGGAAGGAAATGATCATCCACAGAGACCACCGACCCCTGCAGTTCATACAGACACAAGGGAAGTTACAGAATGATTTCCATCAGAAGTGGTCCACATATCTACAACAATTTCATTTGAACATCAAGTACAAGAAGGGAAGCACCAACAATGTTGTAGACTGCCTAAGCCGACCACAGATCATGGCGATAAACACTGTGCTCAACTCTTGTGGTCACGAGACTTCTGATTGGTTGCTTCTATACCAGAGCGATCCAGAATTCAGCCACACATATTGGACGTTCTTGGAGGGAAACTAGGTTCCAAATTTTCACCTCCAAGATGCATTACTGTGTCACATGGGACACCTTTGTGTTGCTTCAAGCGAGTGTGCCAAGATGATTTGGGAAGCGCACTAAATTCGGGTCGCTGGGCATTTTGGGGTCGAGAAAACAATGACAGTACTATATAAGTATTTCTATTGGCTGAACCTTCAACAAGACATCAGGAAGTAGATCTGATCCTGCACTTCCTGCGCCATTTCCAAACCGTCCATCAAGAAGAACGGCCTCTATACTCTGTTGCCTACCTCTAGTCAAACTTTGGAATCCATCTCCATGTCGGGCCTTCCTTCTACTAATCATGGCAACGACTGTGTGTTCATGGTCATGGACAGATTCTCAAAGTGGTCATAATGGCGGCCTGTAAGAAGAATATCACAGCAGAAGCCACTGCTAAACTCTTCTTTGAACAAGTGTGGGTACACTTTGGGATCCCATAGTCTATAATCTCAGATCAGGACATCAGGTTCCTTAGTACATTTTGCTCTAGCATATGGTTAATGCTAGACACCAAGCTCACAAAGTCCACAACTTTCCATCCCCATACTGATGGCCAAACAAAGGTTGTCAATAGGATGACCATACACATTTTGCACATGTACAACTCAAATCATCATTAACGCACATGGAATGAGAGCCTAACCTGTGTACAACATAGCTATAACCGGTCCCTCCACATATGAACTGACCATAGCCCCTTTCAGGTGGGTTTGGGATTCCAGCTACTATGTCCCATTGACTTAGCCATGCCATTTGAAGCTACTTAGGCTGATTTGGCTCATGTCCAGTCTGAAGTTTCCAAGGAGAACATATTCATTGAGTGCATTGAGCACATTCTCCAATAGGTTCATGACATATTTGACAGAACCGATGCTAGGTACAAGCAGTGGCATGATCAACATCGGGTGCAACACAACTTCCAGGTGGGCGACAAAGTGTGGCTACATTTGCAGAAGGAGTACCTCGCTGGACCCCACCGCAATCTTCTCCTGCTTTGATATGGGCCATACACCATCACCAAGGTTGTCGAGGACAATGTCTTTGAGCTCAATATTCCACCATTCCTTGGTCTTCACCCAGTGTTCAATGTGGACCGTCTTTGGCCCTACATTCCACCTCTATTAGACGCATCAGACGTGGCAGAACAACTCACACCAACAGAGTTAAACCCCGACTACATGGAACAAGCAAAAACTGATCGAATTATGGACACACAGATCAAGAACACCCGCCAGCAGAATATCCAGCTATATTGAGTTTCCAAAGCAGGCCAACCCCTTCACCAAGGAAAGTGGCTCACTAGGGACCAAGTTCAGTAGAAGTTTCATCATCTCATGGAGGAACTCAATGCAATGGGGACCATTTCTTCCTAAGGGGGGAGGAATGATCCAGGAGGATATTGGTGGCCACCCACCTATTCCACTTGGACCCCCACCATTGTTTCTTTCAGTTTGCCAGTTTCCTTAATTGTAGCACAATTTACATGATTTTTGGCAGTTTTCGGGTCATAAACTTTCGGAGCCATTTGAGGCCCTAAACGATGTTTTTTTAGCATCGAATAGTCAAGAAAATAGGAGTCCATTTTGAACTTGGTATTTGCTATTTATGGATGTATTCCTTGAATAGATCTTTTTAACGATGTATCATGCGCATCAAACGGAGGTAGTATGCCAAAGTTACGACTGCGAAAAATTGATGTACCAAGTTACCCAACGGGGCCCACATTCTCGTGTTTCACCTCCTAGGGTTATGTTTTTCGATATGTAGGGTTTCCATTGTTTCTCAATAATATATAGGCCTTCTAGCTTCATTTTAGCATAGAGTTTAGAGGCATGTAGCTGCGACATCTCTTCTCAGAGATAAGTTACCAACACTCTAGCTAGTTGATTTCCATTCTGTATGTAAACAAGTTTCAGTTATTTCATTAATGAAATGATGTGTTATTTTTGCTGCATCTTTTTTTCTATGGTTATTTGTGTATTCTGTTGCGTTCCTGCTAAAATCCGGATCAGTGGTATTAGATAAATCTTCTCTTTCTCGATCATTCTTTGCATGTCCCCAACAAGAGCGGGGTATGAAGAGTTAGGGCTCGATCTGGTTGAACCTTTGCAAGATTAGCCTCACAAATACTGATGGTCACCCATGGGGGACAAAAAGAAAGACGAGGGCACAAAATATTCTATCAAAATGTTGCTCGAGGAGGCCCTTGAAAAATAAAGGAACGCGATGATGGATAACTTTTCCCATATCCTTCAACGACTTCCCACTGGCGGCGCATCTACACCTAGCAGCCAATTTGGAGGTGCAACCCCTTTTAAGGTACAAGTAAACTTCAACATTCCCATATTTGATGGCCGAATAGATGCATATGGCGTAGATAGATGGTTGAATGTATTAGAAGGATATTTCTTAGTTCATGACTTTTTCGACTGAGAAAATATTACTTTTTCACTACTGAAAGCCGCCCCCCATGTTAAGGACTGGTGGAAAACCTACTGTGAGAGAAAGGATGAGGAGGAACCCTATCTGGTCTCGAATGTGCCCACATGGAATTATTTTTGAGATGCCATAAAGGAATAATATTATCCCATGGGGAGCTATGAGGACAAGTACATACAATGGACTACGTTGTGGTAGCACAGAGATCAAGATGTGCACGAACTGATGAATCTGTTCTATACCCTACACATCAAGTTGGGTATCAATATTTAGAGAAACATTTGGTGCTGAAGTACTGCAGTTGTCTGCACATATACATTCAAGAGGAAATGGATTTCCTCGACTTCTCCTCGCTTGGTACGACATACCGGTATGTTGCCAAAATTGAGCAAAAATTCAAACAGAAAAATCGAGACTTTGGATTTGCGAATCAAAAGCAAGTGAAAGGTGCCCCCAAGCTGTAGAACCAAGGACACAACTAAGGCATGGAGACTCAAGAAAACTTTCCAAAGCTGCAAGTAGAGAGCAACACTGCGAAGCCGAAGAAGGAAGCGGGAAAGTGAGGTGAGTTCCATAAGATCCCCACTCACAACACAAATGAGTGTCAGGCCAAGTAGTCACTGGTGGCCGAGATAAAGGTTTTCGATTTAGATGCATACTCTGACACTAAATCAGAACCTGGGAAGGGGAATGATAGAGGGAAGAATATTATCAATGTAGAGCCCAATGCCACCATTTCCACCACGAAGATCCCAAAGGAAGAACAAGAAGATTCATAGGAGGATGAGTGTCTTTTCCACTCCCAGATGTGGGTAAAGGGTTCCCCATTGCAGTTCATTGTCGATAGTGGGAGCCAAAAGAACCTCATTTCAGCAGAGCTCGTGAAGTGATTGGGCTTGCTAACCACAGCACACCCGTATCCATACACCATTGGGTGGATTCACCAAGGACAGGATCTCCGCGTCAGCCAACAATGCTGCCTTCCCTATAGCATCAAGCCCTTCACCGATGAGGTATTATGTGATATTGCTCCTCTTGATGTTTGTGATTTATTATTAGGTAAACCATACTTATGGAAGCGACATGCTGTGTATGAGTCCTGGCCTAGCGCTGTTATTGTTACTTTGGGAACCAGAGGTACCACATCCTTCCACTATCTCTTTGGTTACTGCAAAACAATGCAGTAAGCTCATTTCCAAAACTGGAAAATTTGTTTTCTTGAAGATTCTCCCTCACGGCAAGAAGAAGATCGTGGCCGTGAGCTCCAGAAATGACCCCTCCACATGACAACAACAACTGGATAAGGTCGTGGAAAAGTACTGGGATATATTCACCTCACCCACAGGGGTACCTCTGCACTCTCAGGTCAAGCACCCCATTGATTTGACCCCAGGTGCACTACTGCCCAATGGACCGATCTATCAATGCTCTATTCTAGAGAATGATGAAATCAAGAGGCAAATTCAGGAGCTCCTATAGAAGGGTCACATCCATCCAAATTTATCACCCTCTGGCAGCCCGATCGTGTTGGTATAGAAGAAGGATGGGACTTGGAGACTCTGTATTGACTATTGGGTGCTGAACAATATCACTGTCCGGAATAGGTACTCGATCCCACGGATTGATGACCTCCTCTACTAGCTTAAAGGGGTGAAATATTTTAGCAATATTGACTTAAAGTTTGGGTATCACTAGGTACCGATAGAACCAACCGATGTGTGGAAGACTTCCTTCAAAGCCAAGGAGGGCCTTTTTGAATGGTTGGTCATGCCTTTCGGGCTAACAAATGCTCCCGCAATCTTCATGAGACTGATGGATGACATCTTGCGGACATTCACCAAATCATTTGTAGTAGTGTACTTGGATGACATCCTGATATTCAGCTAGACTTGGGAAGAGCACCTCCACCACATCTGACAGGACGTCCAAACACTGCGAAAGCACAAGTTGGGTGCCAATTTGGATAAGTGCACTTTTGGCATGAACCAAATTCATTATCTAGGATTCATTATTGATGAGTGTGGGTTACATGTGGATCCAACAAAGATCCAAGTCATTCGGGATTCGCTAGCCCCAACTACTCTAATAGAGCTTTGTAGCTTTCTGGGTCTTGCTAATTTCTACCACAGGTTCGTGTTGGGATTCTCTCATATCTGTTATCAACCCAAATGGCACTTCTCCGTCCAAGTGCCGACATTTCATATGTTGGTGCACAAAAGGAAATTTATGGATTGAAGGTTGCCTAAAACACTATAGATGAGCATGTTTTGAAATACATTCACTATCCATCCAACTTGCCATTTTTACCTTTTCATATGTCAATTGATGTACGTGACTTTTCCTATAAGGAACCAGCGTACATACGCAACTTTTCCTATAACATATCACATATTGTACGCAAGTATTGTCATTGCAACCTGCGTACGGATCTATGATGCAGGTTTCTCTTATAGGAACTTGCGTGTTATACGCGGGTTGCCAGTATCAATACTCGTGTATGCCTTCCTTTGACATTAAAAATAATAAATCGTGATTAATGGAGATGTGTTAAGCCCTAATCAATAACTATCTTAACTGTCTCAACCTCCTCAACCTTCGAAACCGCTCTATTTCACTGAGTATAAATAGAGGCCTTAGGGAGGGCATTAAGGTAGATACTTGGAGAGAAACATTATGCTGGTGGTATCTATTCAGAAGTCTTTGGAGCAACATAACTCAAATCCTTTGGCTGTAGAGGAGTCCTTGTTTTAGGTGTTGGGTTGTAACCTTATCTCATTCACTATTGTTAATAAAGAGAATCCTTATTCCAAATGTGTGTTGAATATCTTTCATGTATCATGGTTTGATGAATATTTATGATTAAGCACTCTATATATTGTTTATCTAACTTGTCATAGATACATGTATAAGTTTGCACTTGGAGGATTTGCTCTTTGCAGGTGAAGGAGGTGCATCCCTAAAAGCTTTGGAGAAGAAGCAGAGTGGGAGAAGACAAAGTTTGGATCAACCATCGTTAATCGGGTGAGTACATTCTATCTTCCTATTTCCTTTCTGTACGTTAAAGATGATTGTCACAAGTTTTAAGAGTATGTTGGTAACCCCAGACCTTCGGCTATAAGGTGTCTATTCCTGAACAACAGAACTGGAAACTCTGCTGGGGAACCCAGACTGCTATAGGTTATTTCTGTTACCTTTAACCAGTCTTTGCCTTGAGTTTGTGTGTGGTATCTTGTCCTGGTTCATGCTTAGCATAGTGTTTGAAGGCCTTGTGAATTTTCCTGTTTTTTAGAAAATTTTGTACCTGTATGTGGGTTTCTCTTGCATACAGTCGCGTACAAAGGCCTGCGTACGTGGGTTGCTCTATAGGACAGTCGCGTACAATACATGAGTTTACCTTATACACAGTCGCGTACAAGCCTTGGAATAGGAATTTCAGGGCTAGGGTTTTCTTGTCCTTGTCCCTCTCTAATTTATGTTTGCTGGTTGGTCTTCCTTATAAGCACTGTGATGTTAGTCTGATGACCTTGTTGGCCACACCTTATGCTTTCCTGTAAAGCCCTTGACTTCTCTTGTTTGGATTTTCATTCTGTTTGCAAATTTGAAGTGGATTTGCCTGTTTGGATTATAGGTTTAACTTTTGTTTGTCTGAAGCAGTGATCAGGTTTCCAGGCATTGTCTATCCTAGTCTATTTTCAAGTAGTGGTTGGTGTGCCACTTACCTTTGTGTGATTTCAGTGTCTTCTTTACATTGTGTCCACCCAAGATAGGGTTCCGATTCTTCCTTAGGTGGTTGATTTCTTGGTATTTATAATCTGTTTACTTCGCTTTACTTACTTTATACAATTTGTTAAATTCAAGCATACTCGAGTTTTTATGCATTTTAGGTGCATAAGTAGTCTTTGAGCATTTTAAAAAGTGAAGAGGAAAACATTGTTAAAGCTTTTTGCATTTGTTTTTGCATAGAGTAGTTTTATTTTCAGTTTTAAAATATAATCTCAAAACTACAAAAATATAGTCTTAGTATTCTCTTTATGGTTGCATTTGTTCATCAATTTATATTTACAAAAAGAAAAAGAAGTTTGTTTTAGTAGTGGTAATTTGCTTTGAAAAATACACCTTTGCTTTTTTATTTCTTATCGAGTCAAAAACACCATAGTCCATCACTCCACTTCCTTCTGAGTAAGAAACAACCCTTAAAATGAACGCAATAATTAAAATTTACTAGTAATTTTTATTTTCTAGGGCCATTCATCTACTAGCTTAGGCTAGACTTGTGGGATAGGAAGTGTAAACTTCCCATAAATTTTAAAATTCAGACGTAGTGGACCATTCGATAGGTAAATCCTTGTCTTTATCAATTGTATCTGGGAAGCTCCTCTCAAAAGGGAGTCAAGCACGAGGCTGCATGGAGGCATTGGATTGAGGAGATAACCCTCCGATTCCTTGTCAAAATGTAAATTATGACTTTTACGCATTTGGGGATTCTGTCCTAGACAGAGTTTCGGGCTCAACTACCCTGCACATGCGTACGAGTTAGGCTTGCGACCATCCCCCCAGATTGTTGGTATAGCTAAGGTAGCCTTTAGTCTCTTGACATCTAGGGTTCATACCTAGGTAAACCGGTAGGCTATTTCTGGTTCACCTTGGACGGGCTGGGAAGGTAACCCTTGTTGAAAGTGTAGGAGGGCGGTGGGTGATTCCTTTGTTTATGCCTAAGAACCACTTCAAGGACGCCAAGTAATTGTTCTTCATCTTTCTTCGGGAAAGCATATCTTTACCCTTGTTGACTGTTTGAGACTTTGAGAAAATTTGTAGTGTTTTCTCTGTGGTTGTCTGTGTTTAGTTGAACTTAGGGTTTGATTCGTCAAATTTACAATCATGGAGGACCAACCTATAAGAAGGTTACGAAGGTTGCAAAACCTTCCTCCTCTCATCACACTGGAACCTCCACCTCCACCCCAAAGGCGGAGACTGGACACGGATGGTTCATTTGAACCGGTAGGAGTAAGTGAAGTTCTAGGTAAACCAACACTTATAGCTAACCGTTTTGATTTTAATACAGTTGAGATAGAATACTTGCAGGCTGACGAGTTTGCAAGAAAATTTAACACACCCTTGACTGATTTAAATGATCCTCTGATCGTCCAGGTTAGATCGTTTGATTCACCTATTTTAGGTGTCCCTGTGGGCATGATTATGTTGACTGTGGGAGAGAGTTCTTTTGTTTTCACCTTAGCCGGGTGCTACCTCCCCCGGTTAGTACCCCTAAATATAGCATACCTACTACACCATTGACTCCAGCGAGCCGGGTGGTCCAATCACCGGTTCACGTAAGCTTAGTAAGTGCTTCTAGTGACATGGTTACTGGGATTCTTAGTATACCTACTGTTCCTTCCTCCTTCACATACACTGCCCAGAGTGGTCTGGTAGGATCCTCAGCTTTCGTCCAAGGATTTTCTTGGAATGGGGGGCACATTCCCCCATCCACTCCATACGTAGGCCCATCACCTTCTTATGTAGGTGTGTAGTTTGGAAACAATACCTCTTATGGGAAAAGTTTTCAAACTCCGATCTCAGCCCCGTTTACGAGCTCTCCCTTTTCGTTGTTTAGCGGAGGGATACCTGCTCCTATTTTTCAGACCCCAGTTTCAATTGGGACGGCCCGAACCTCTTATACTGCACCTCCCACTCACAATCCCATGGCTTACGGATGGAATCCATCCACTTCGCAACCGGTGGAAGGGGGAAACCCCACCTTTACTTATGGGCATTCAGGGGCAGGTCCCTCTAATTCCTAGAATGGCACTTTTAGTGCCCCGATGCGACCCAAGCTTCCATTCCTGGAAACGTTAAACTTGCCAGACTTGTCTAAGTTGATGAATGACCCGGTGAGGCATGACTCCTCGTGGCCACCTGTTCCCACCAAATTGCCATCGGACATCCCTAAATTTGAGGGCAAAGTTGGTGAATATCCTGGGGCTCATGCCACCACATTTCATTTATGGTGTTCTTCAAATTCACTGAATGAAGATTCAATTAGGTTGATGCTATTCCAAAGAACCTTAACAAGTACTGCAAAAAAATGGTACATTGAGTTGACTTCTGCTACGTTCAGTAGTTTTTGGGACTTGGCTAGTGCATTCCTTAGCCACTTTCAACTTCCAGTCCAATATGATTTCGGAACGGACTTGTTATCTACCTTTAGGCAGAACAAGGCTACCCACATCTCAGATCATATCCAAGAGTGGAGGAGGCGAAAGAGCCTTATAAAAGCCACTATTCCTCCTAAGTTCTTACTAGAGTGGTTCCTTAAATCCCTGTTGCCCTACATATCTAAGGACGTATCCACCTCAGGAGTGATGAATGAAGAAGAATCCATTCTCAGGGCCCAGCAATTGGATTTGATTTATTCACAATCTGGGATCTTATGTGAGATTATCCCTAAGGCACTGAGGCCTAGCCACGATGCGGAGAAGCCTAAGCCTAGACCCCATGCTGATGGTGTGGCTGGGTCCGTAAAATCTCCCACCATAGATTCTTTGGCTAAACAAATTCATTAGCTATCCATCAAGCATTCTACGGCAGAGGCAACAAAGGCTACCCCCTCCCCCCAGAGTACAAATGTTTTTGCATAGACCTCTTAGAAGGGCAATCAGCAGCCCGGTCGGAAGAAAAAGAGAGGAGAGAAAGGAGAGGGAAATGAAAACAAGTAGAAACCTGTGAATAGCGCTGATGGGGGCAAGAAAAAAAAAGAAAAAATGTTAAATTCCCATGTAAGTTGTGCCACGATATCACCTCACTCACCTTTGTCCCCTTATGGAACAAGCCCAGAATCTGCTTAAAGCTCAACAACTAGCTGTCCTGAAGGATCCTTTTCCCCAAGGACAGAACTTTGCTTCAGCTTCTAATGTAGTAGGGGGCACTCCAAATGCCCCTGACCCAAACTATATCAACATGGTTTGATATTCGAATTTGTTACAGACGAGGAATAAAAACTATGAGAAAGAGACTTCTGAGAAGGGTAAGGCTATAAGTGAAACTTCTAACCCTCTCACGATCGAGAAGCTTGCTAAAACTATGCCGAAGATATCGAAAGGTGTCTTTAAGAAGACCTTGCATAACCCTAATGCTAGGGCTACTTCAAACTACTCCGTGGTTGAAGAATTAGCCCAAACCCCATGTGCAATGTCAGCTTTAGAGGTGTTACAGAGCTGTCCTGCCTAGCGGGATGCCCTCTTAACAGCTTTAGGCAGCATGGACTCATCGAGTCTCATGGAAAAATTTCATTTGTTTGATGTTAAAATTTGTCTACCTTACCATGTAGCCTTATCAATAGATGTCATCCATGGTGGAAAGACCAATGGAAGGGCAGTTGTTGATGAGGGTGCTTCTACATGCATTATGTCCTTGTCCTGTTGGAAAGCTCTCGGATCCCCAGAGCTGGTCCCATCAAACACTCTACTTACTGCTTTCGATGGAAGGTCATTCCATCTGCATGGTATCCTATCGGCTTTTGAAATTAAGCTTGCAGGGAAAGCAGTGTCTGTTGAGGCGTAAGTAGAGTGGTTGATGCACCTTTGGACTATAATTTGCTTCTGGGAAGAAGCTAGACTTATGCCATGTCCGCTATTGCATCGTCCATTTTTCGGGTGGTGGTATTTCCACATGAAGGGAAGTTGGTTACTGTTGACCAAATTGATTTTACTCGAAAAGGCCATTTAGAGTCTAATGAGTTCGCTGTGCCATTGGTTGATCAGGTCAAACCTGCTACACAGAGCTTGGGGGATGGAATGTATGCATCACTGATGGGAACATTTGATCTTCCAACCCCGATTAACTATATTGGTTCTACTAGTGTGGGGAAGTCCATAGCCACGGTTGTTGATAGGATTGATCCTTGGGATCTCCCTTCCCCCCATGAACCGAAAGTGCCCCTATCCGTAGTGGAAGTAGCTTACCAAGCCATCACTCAAACCACTATTGATCCCATTCCTGACCCTCTCACAGTCTCAGAGGACCTGGAAGAAGTCTATTTGCCCGCTTGGGCAGAAAACTCTTTGCACTCTATGGACTGTTTAGATATGGTTTTACCTTCTGATGAAGCCATTCTGGAAGCCATGAGTGGACGTGGTAAGATATCTGAAGATATTCACCATCAATCCTATTTTCTTCCAGAGATAAGCAGGATAGAAAATTAAGAGTTTCATATGAGACTGTCAGATGATGTTGATACACCCATCAATCCCTTGCCCAGGGAAGGAATGTTTGCCGAGGGAAATATGGCAAATATTTCCGCTACTATCCCTATCAACATCTCTATAAACCTAGATGTCATGGAAAACATATATATAGGTGCAAACTGCTCTCCTAAGGAGATTGCCATCTATGCTGCCTTGTTCAAGGAATTTCGCGATGTCTTTTCCTGGTCATATGAGGAGATGCCAGGAATCGATCCATTGATAGTTGAACATGAGATCCAAACGTACCTTGATGCCAAACTTGTTCGGCAAAATTTAAGACCTGTTAACCCGCGTAAAGCGACGACTATGAAGGATGAAGTTGAAAAACTGTTGAAGGCTAGTTTTATTTATCCCATAGCTCTGACGGAATGGGTATTCAACCCTGTTCCCATTGATAAGAAGCAAGGGACCATATGTGTCTGTACCGACTTTAGAGATTTGAATAAATCCTGTCCTAAGGACAACTATCCCACGCCATTTATAGATCAGATTATAGATGCTTTCGCGGGAAGTGAGGTGTTCTCATTATGGATGGTTTCTCTTGATACAATCAAATTCAAATAAAACCGAAAGACCAACATAAAACTGCTTTCATTTGTCCTTGGGGTACCTTCGCGTACAAAAAAAATGCCCTTTGGATTGAAAAATGCTGGGGCAACCTTTCAACAGGCTATGAAATTTTCCTTCCATGATATCAAAGCTATTGTCAAACTTTACCTTGATGATCTTCCTGCACATTCTCGTAAGAGGATTGAACATCCAGATGACTTACGATTGATATTTGAGAGATGCAGATACTATAAGATCCGATTGAATACCCACAAGTGCGTGTTCTATGTCGAGTCTGGGAGACTGCTCGGGTTCATTGTCTCTAACAGAGGCATCTAGGTGGATCCATTAAAAGTAGAGGCCATTGTAAATCTTCCTCCTCCTCATTCTATTAGGCAACTTCAAACCTTGCAAGGAAAGTCTAATTTTCTTCGACATTTTATCGTTAACTATGCCAAGATTACCAAGGGTTTCATGCGCTTGCTTAAACAAGACACCCCATTTGTATGGGATGAAACTGCACCACTCGCTTTCGAGGCATTGAAAAAAGCTTTGTTGTAGGCACCTTTACTGCATCCGCCAGATTACTCTAGGGATTTTATATTGTATCTAGCCGCGTTAGAGTCAGCCATTGGGGTAGTAATAGTCCAGGAAGACGATAGTCTCATAGAGCATGTCATTTACTATCTTAGTCATGCTTTAGCCAGACATGAACTCAGGTACTCCCATGTTGAGAAGTTATCCTTAGCAGCTGTCTATGCTGTTCAGAGGTTACGTCACTACATTTTACTGAGGACCACAATAGTAGTGGAAAATGTGAATCCCTTTCAATATGTTTGGTCCCGATGGATTGTTGGGGGAAAATTCAACAAGTGGATAGTCATTCTCCAAGAGTTTGACTTGGATTTTCAGTCCGCTAAGTCTAAAAAGTCCTTAGTTTTCTCTGAGCTTATAGTAGAATCTCCTATTGAAGAAGATGTAGTCGTTGAAGATGACTCATTCCCAGATGAGCATATCTTCCTGATATCCACCTCTGATCCCTAGTATGGAGATATATTTATATATCTGTAGACTTTGAAGTATCCTGCAACTTCCTCATAGGAGGAACAACATAAATTACACCTTTATGCTAAGACTTGCCTCACCATAGGAGATACATTATATCGAAGGGGGGTAGATTCCATTTTGTGTCGATGTCTTACCCATGAGGAAGTGGAGATTGTCCTGAATGATTCCCATAGTGGAGTGTGTGGCGGTCATTTATCTAGGTTAGCTATGGCCCAGAAGATACTACGTGTCGGTTATTTCTGGCCCACGATCTTCAAATATTTTGTAGAAGTAGTGAAGCGCTATCATCCTTGTCAGCTTTACACTAGGAAAATGCAGTCACATCCTGCTTTGTTGTTTCCCGTTGTCTCGGTAGGCCCCTTCATGAAATGGGGGATTGATTACATGACATGCAACCCAGCCTCGACTGGAGGGAATAAATATATTATTGTCACTGTTGACTATTTTACGAAATGGGCAGAGGCAATGCCTACTTTTAAAGCTGACGGGGAAACCGTAGCTTTCTTTGTATTCAATTAGATTATAGCACAGTTTGGTATACCCAAAGTGATTGTCACTAACCATGGCATTCATTTTCAAAATAGCATGATGACGGAACTGACCAATATGCTTGGATTTAGACAAGAACATTCATCTTCGTACTATCTACAAGCAAATGGTCAGGTTGAGGCTATAAATAAGACTTTGAAAACCATCCTCAAACGTACAATTGATGCAGCCCATTCTAACTGGCGTATAATACTATACCCTGCTTTTTGGGCATATTGAACTAATGTAAAAACTGCTATGGGTTTCTCCCCCTTCCAACTCATTCATGGAGTGGAAGCCGTTACCCTGGTTGAATGTGAAATCCCGTCTTTGAAAATAGCTATTCATGTGTTACCCGATACGATAGAGCTTGAAGAACATTTGGTACATTTAGAACACCTTGATGAACAGTGTAGAGATGCGCTGACTGCTAATCAAGTTCACAAGAATAAGGTCAAAAAGCAATATGATAAGTCGGTCAAACCTCGGATTTTCTCTAAGGGGGAACTTGTTTTGCTTTGGGACCAAGACAAAGAACCCCTGGGGGCAGGAAATTTCAAGGCCATGTGGTTAGGGCCTTATGTCGTGTCGAAAGTCTTAAGGAAGGGCACATATTGGTTAATTGATTTTGATGGGAATAAGATACCTGAGCCTAGAAATGGGCTCTACTTGAAAAAGTACTATGCTTAGGCTTGGTGCTTTTTCTTGTATTTTATGTATTTTTATGTACATTAGATTGTCGGTTTTGTTTTTATTATACCATCTGCTGGTTGTTGCAGATGTCTTCCAAGAGGTATATAGGTTTCACTGATGGCTCCAGTCGCCACACTTGTAATCTAGCTTTAGCAGCATGGGTCATTTACTCTCCCTCAGGACAGCTAGTTGCCTCAAGAGGCGCTTGCATAGGTCCTCCTTCTAATAATGTTGTTGAGTATAGGGTTGTAATTGAGCTTCTATGGGATGCTTTGTCATGTGGTATCACCCAACTGAAAGTCTGCCTGGAATCTCAACTGGTGGTTTCCTAGCTCAATCGAGCTTATCAGGTGCGAAACCCTATTCTATTACGTCAGTTCATGCAAGTTAGGTTATTGGAAAGAAATTTTGAATTTATTATATTCAATCACATTCCAAGAAATCGGAATTCATTGACTGATGCATATGTTAATTACATTTTGGGTTGGCATCTAACACACATTTCATAAAAATATACAGCATGCACATAAAAAACACTTGTAAATATACCAACAACAATATATATATATATGTGTGTGTGTGTGTGTGTGTGTGTGTGTGTGTGTGTGTGTGAATATCTATCTATATATAGGTTGAGTCCGATTCTCAGATCCAGTCATAAACTGTATAATATACAAAAATATACAAAATGTGGATCGCAGTCCATCAAAATGTCATAGATCTAAGCAAGACCACCCTAGTCACTTGGACCACCTTGGTCCCCATGGTCTCTCTGTACTCTGGCTTCCTCAGCCTCTTCGGCTTCGGCAGCCTCCACAGCATCTATGTACACTAGAACTGCTTTGGCCACCTGCCTTAAAAGGCGTAACTAGATAGGTGGAACTCCAACCACAAACTCCTGCATGACGACTGGGATATGCTCTATTCGTAAAGTGGGCACTCTCTGGGTAATCTTGGCTAACTTCCCCTCCAGAACCCTAATAAGCCCCTGGTCTTTGCCTAATATAGGATGAACAAACATATGTGGATGCCCTTCAGGGCGGACCGGTCCAATATCTACATTTTGACATGTTTATAGGATTAGGACTCTTATACATATGTATATATCTATATATTAAAATTCATAAAAAATTTAAAAAACTTGAAAATTAAAAAATTACCTAGGTCTCCCCATGCTCCTCCTGGAGAGAGGACAAGGTATGGATCACCTTAAAAATCCATCCTAGCATACATAAACTACTCCAATGCCGGTAGCTACCGCTCCCACCAGAAGTAGAAGTCATCATCGTACACACTCTGCACTGAGCCACCTCCTCCTTGATGGAGGAAGATGTCTCCCCATCCGCTCAGCCTAGGCTGACGTGGAGATCAAACTGGTAGGGGTATGGCAGGGCTCAACCCTGGCACTCTCTCTCGAATAAGGCAACCAATATGCTAGAATACCCGAAGTTCTTCCCCCTTCCTCTCTTGCAATCAGAGAATTGTTTTCTCAAAATTGGGACAAATCCTAAACACCAATCATATAGGGCACCCTGCATACAATCCACCGCCAACCTCATTTGGTTCTGTGTATCTAGATGTAGTGAAGATGATCCTGCAACCCTCACTATGGTGTTGGTCAATACCTATAGTGCAAGATCACGTATATGTGTAATGGGGATGCAATTCCCTCTCTTTTGGGTACCAGGTGTGCAATACACATCATTGTAGTTCTGGACACTTAAAGGATCACCACCCCTGCCGGTGCCCTCTAAGTTGACCAATGCTCCTCATCATGAGAGAGCGCAATAAAATATGTCCTTGGAAGTAATTTCTAAAGTTTCACCTTGTAGGTCAAACATCCCTAAATCATGGTCCCAGTAGTTTATCATGAACTCTAGCAAGTGGAAATTGGCCCGCATAGGTGATGAGAAAAAGAATTTCAATAACCCACTCGTTCGTAAAACATGTATTGTGGGCGCACTTTGGAGTGTTTCCTGGTCCATATCCTTATGCTCCCGTTCCCTCCATTCCAACACCATATTCACACCTAGAAAAACAAACATTATGAATCTTTAGTATCATATAAATTTTCAAAATTTTTGACTCAACATATCTTTTTCTGCTTCACGCAGTACACGCGACTGTCTAGTTAGACATGTCGCGTACTATACGCGACTGTCCCTCAAGGAAACCCGCATACATAACGCGTGTACACGAGTTTCAACATAGTGAACCCGCGTACACAGCGTGACCTGATTTAGGATGCTTAAAAACATAAAATTGGAACTCAAAATTGAAAATTGCTAGGATCAAATTGAAGAGCTCGGGGTGTAGGCTTACCTGCAACTTGCGGAATTGGATTTCGTCCACTGGATTGTCCGCACTGATTGAATGAAGGTAGAGTTAAAAACTTTCCTTTTATGGCTAAAACTCAAAATGGTAAGTTTTATTTTAATTTTTGAACTATTTATAGAAATTATATTTCTAAAAGTGGGTTTTTTTCCTATAGTTCGAAATGTATTTAACTAATACCATATCTCTTTTGGCCTTATAATAGGTTTTTCATCATTATGAAGTGTTTTTTCTCCTATAGGGTGGTTTTTTTCATTTCCAATACATTTTTGCATCTACACTTAATCCACGTTAAACTTAGCAATCAACATTTTTCCATGGACTATGGTATTTTTAAAACCATTGGCTCCCCGTCTCTACCATTGTTCTTCTGTAGATAGGTCCTTCCTCTCATGAGTATCCTCATTTAGAACCCATGTTGTCTTTTGATACTCATGCTGCAGTTGTTTCAGGTACAGGGGTATCCTCTTAGCTATTTTTCAGGTCAAATAGAGCCTCTTTTTGGTCTCTTTTTACAAGCTATCCCTTTATAGGACTCCCCACCCTTATGGAGTTTCTTTAGGCCCAAGTCTGACTCCTTAAAAGAAGACTTGACTGCTGAGTTAACTTGTTCATTCAAGCTTGTTAAGAATATGTGAATGGGCATCCACATTGGTGGTAGGTTATCTCTTTCTTGGACCTTGTAGAATAATACGAGAAAGGATCACTCTCTTTTCTACTAAATTGAGAAGAGTATTCTCAGGCATAGGTTTATCACTTTTCTAGACCTGAGGGACTAAATTTACGGAAAATGAACTCCCGGTATGAGCTTAGTTTTCTCTTTTTCGTGCTTTGGACCTAAACATGAAAAAGATTATGAGTGTACTTTATGTCTTTGTCATGCTCGTTAAACATTAAAGAACAACACATCAAGTTTATTGTTGTAAGCCCCATTTCTCATAATCAAATGGATATTTCTGAGTGATCTTGCTTTCCTTCACACTCGTAAAACTCAAGCTATATGATGTTTTCTAAGGAGAGTTGGGTAGGTGGTAATTTAACCTTTTTCGGACCTCCCTAACTAAGTACAAAAAAGGTTCACCTTTTCTTCTGCGGAAGTTAAGAGAATTCTTCTGTGGTATGTTTTATACTTTTCCGGCCTTAGGAGACTAAATTGGATGAAAAAGGACCCCCCCTAGAGTATTCTTTGGAGTTTTTATACTCTCTAAATGTGAAAACATCGACTGATCATGCACTAGTTCGGGCTCATTAAATCCACAAATCAGTGACACTATCAAGCATTATTTTCTCTTCTCTTCAAGCTTGTTAAAAAATGAAGAGAGATCCAAGTTGAATTTCCTGGACTCATTAAAATTTAATAGGGAAGGCAAGGAAGAAGTTTTCTCTTGTTTTTAGTTAGTGGCAGCACATCATCCTTCAACATAGTACTCTCTGTTTTTTTCGATACCCATGTCTCAGTTTTCACTTTTCATTCAGCTATTACTTCGAGTTTACTATTCCTTCTCTTGTCTGTTATACCTAGGGAATATGATCATGTCTCCTACATGACAGATAATTCTAGTTGTTCTATCTATAAATTTAAAATCTTCCTTGGGTCATATCTATGTCATGCTCACTATTCAAGGACTCAACTCAATGTCTAGTCTCTATCCTGATCCCATCATTGTCGTATCTGTTATCATTTGTGTCTAATTTCTTTCACCTAGTTCCTAGTCACTCTTGTGATCCGTTGGAGGATCTATTGCCTTCTGTATCACAGCATGGTTCTACATCAGTACTCTCTAACGACAAAGACCTAGATTTTTGACGAATGTACATCAGGATTCACTTTCATCATTAGTGAACTCCTTTTCTTCAGTTGTTGATTATCACCTATTGATTGACAAACTATTGAATCCGCTCCATGTTCGACTTCAACCTACAATTATTCACATGGCTTGGATTGTACTGGTTCTTTGGGATTGTTTATGAAGACATTAATTCCTCATTTATGGACTAAGTTGCGTAAGATTATGTTCCACTTATGTACACAGCTTCCAGATCTTTGAAGACTCATAATTATTGTATATTGTGGCTTTGATTCACCTTTGTAATATACGTGGTCTTGTACCTGTATCATATGATGTACTCAAATATTGCAAAGGAGCTAGTGTTCCAGTATATTGAACATAACATCCTCAGATATGACATTGTATATGACATTATTATTTATTTGTTTCAGGTACTACCTCTACTCCATTGGATTTCTAAGTTCTCCAAAGATAAAGATTATAATGTATTTTGGCCATCGCTTCCCTCTGACCTCACACATTAGGGGGCATCTGTGGTCAACCCAAATGGCACTTCTCCATCCGAGTGCCGACATTTCATATGTTGGCGCACAAAAGTACATTTATGGTTTGAAGGTTTCCTAAAACACTATAGATGGGCATGTTATGAAATACATTCACTATCCATCCAGCTTGCCATTTTTAACTTTTTCATATGTCAATTGATGTACATGACTTTTCCTATAAGCAACCCACGTACATACACGACTTTTCCTACAGCATATCATGTATTGTACGTGAGTATTGTCATTGCAACCTGCGTATAGATCTGTACGCGGGTTTCCATTATAGCAACTCACGTGTTATGCGCGGGTTTCCAGTATCAATACTCGCGTACGCCTTCCTTTGACATTAAAAATAATAAATTGTGATTAATGGAGATGTGTTAAGCCCTAATCAATAACTATATTAACTGTCTCAACCTTCAAAATTGCTCTATTTCACTGAGTATAAATAGAGGCCTTGGAGAGGGCATTAAGGCAGATACTTGGAGAGTAAAGTTATGTTGGTGGTATCTATTCAGAAGTATTTGGAGCAGCAGAACTCATAATCCTTTGGTTGCAGAGGAGTCCTTGTTTCGGGCGTTGGGTTGTAACCTTATCTCATTCACTATTTTTAATAAAGAGAATCCTTATTCCAAATGTGTGTTGAATATCTTTCATGTATCGTGGTTTGATGAATATTTATGATTAAGCACTCTATATATTGTTTATCTAACTTGTCATATATACATATATAAGTTTGCACTTGGAGGATTTTCTCTTTGCAGGTGAAGGATGTGCATCCTTGAAAGATTTGGAGGAGAAGCAGAGTGGGAGAAGACAAAGTTTGGATCAACCATCGTTAATCAGGTGAGTACATTCTATCTTCCTATTTCCTTTCTGTACTTTAAAGCTGATTGTCTTCAAGTTTTAAGAGTACGTTTGTAACCCCAGACCTTCGGTTATAAGGTGTTTATTCCTGAACTACAATATCACTTGGCCCTTGAGTCAAGTCAGCAAGGGAGGAGAGAAAGCAAAATTCTTTTGGTCAGAAACACAACAGAAGGTGTTTATAGAATTGAAACATCGCCTCTGCTATGCCTCAGTGCTCACATTACCAGACTTGCAACTACCATTTGAGATTGAGACAGATGCCTCTGTCTATGCTATTGGGGCAGTCCTTACTCAACAAGGGCATCCAGTGGCATATCACAGTGAGACACTGTTCAACACAGTCCACAAATATCCCACTTATGACAAAGAGATGTATTCCATTGTACAGGATTGCTGGCAATGGAAGCATTACATTTTGGGGAAGGAAACGATCATCCACATAGAACACCCATCCCTGGAGTTCATACAGACACAAGGAAAGTTACAGAATGATCAACATCAAAATTGGTCCACATATCTACAACAGTTTCATTTGAACATCAAGTACAAGAAAGGAAGCACCAACAATGTTGCAGACTGCCTCAGCCGACCACCGATCGTGGTGATAACAACCATGCTCAACTCTTGTGGGCACAAGACTTCTGATTGGCTGCTTCTGTACTAGAGAAATCCAGAATTCAACCACACATACAGGACGCTCTTTGAGGGAAATCGAGTTCCGAATTTTCACCTCCACGATTCACTACTATGTCACATGGGACACCTTTGTGTTTCTTCAAGCGAGCGTGCCAAGATGATTTGGGAAGCACACTACAGTCGGGTAGTTGGGCATTTCGGGGTCGAGAAAATAATGGTAATACTACAGAAGTATTTCTATTCATCAAACCTTCGACAGGACATCAGGAAGTACATCTGATAATGCACTTCCTACACCATTGCCAAACCATCCATCAAGAAGCAAGGCCTCTATACTCCGTTGCCTACCCCTAGTCGACCTTGGGAATCCATCTCCATGGATTAAATGTCAGGCCTTCCTTATACTAACCACAACAATGACTATGTGTTCGTGGTCATCGATAGATTCTCAAAGACGGCCATAATGGCGACTTGCACGAAGAATATCACATCAGAAGTCACTGCTAAACTCTTCTTTGAACGGGTGTGGGTACACTTTGGGATCCCGCAGTCTATAATCTCAGATTGGGATAGCAGATTCCTTAGTACATTCTGGTCTAGCCTATGGTCAATGCTAGACACCAAGCCCACAAATTCCATAGCTTTCCATCCCCAGACTGATGGCCAAACATAGGTCGTCAATAGGATGATTGTACACATTTTGCGCATGTACAAATCAAAGAATCCATGCACATGGGATAAGAGCCTACCCTATGTAGACCATATCTATAACTGGGACCTCCACAGCTCAACCGACCACAACCCCTTTTAGGTGGGCTTGGGATTCTAGCCATTATGTCTCATTGATGTAGCCATGCCATTTGCAGCTACTCAGGATGATTCGACTCATGTCCAGTCTAAAGTTTCTAAGGAGAAAAACTTCATTGAGCACATTCAACACATTCTCCAATAGGTTCATGACATATTGGACAGATCCAATGCTAAGTACAAGCATTGGCATGATCAGCATCGATGCAACACAACTTCCAGGTGGGCGATAAAGTGTGGCTACATTTGCAGAAGGAGCGCCTCGCTGGACCCCACCATAATATTTTCCCGCTCCGATATGGGCCATACACCATCACTAAGGTTTTTAGGGACAATTCCTTTGAGCTTAGTATTCCACCATTCCTTCGTTTACACCCAGTGTTCATTGTGGACCGCCTTCGGCCCTACTTTCCACCTCTACTAGACACATCAGACGTGGTTGAACAAATCACACCAACAGAGTTAAACCTCGACTGCATGGAACAATCCACAACTAATCAGATTATGGAAACATAGATCAAGAACACCTGCCAGCAGAAGATCCAGCTATATCAAGTTGTCAAAGCAGGCCAACTCCTTCACCAGGGACCAAGTTCAGCAGAAGTTTCCTCATCTCCTGGAGGAAGTCAACGCAATGGGGACCAATTATTCCTAATGGGGGAGGAATGATTCAAGGGGGTATTGGTGGCCACCAACCTATTCCACTTGGACCCCCACCATTGTTTCTTTTAGTTTTCCAGTTTCCTTAATTGTAGCACAATTTAGTATTTTTGGCAGTTTTTAGGTCCTAAACTTTTGGAGCCGTTTTGAGGCCCTAAACGATGTTTTTCGGCATCGAATGGTTGGGAAAATATGACTTTGTTTAAAACTTGATTTTTTTGTTTATGGATGTAGTCCTTGAATAGATTTTTCTAATGATGTATCATGCGCATCAAACAGAGGTAGTATGCCAAAGTTATGACCCCAGGAAATTGATGTACCAAGTTACCCAACGGGGCCCACATTCTGGCTTTTTACCTCTTAGGGTTAGGCTTTTGGATGTGTAGGGTTTCCATTGTTTCCCAATAATATATAGGCCTTCAAGCTTCATTGTAGCACAGAGTTCAGAGGCATGTAGCTGCCACATCTCTTCTTAGAGATAATCTACCAGCACTCTAGCTAGTTTATTTCCATTATGTATGTAAACAAGTTTTAGTTCTTTGATTAATGAAATGAAGTGTTATTTCTGCTACATCTTTGTTTCTATGGTTATTTGTGTATTCTATTGCATTCCTGCATAAATACGAATAAGTGGTATCAGAGAAATCTACTATTTCTCGATCATTCTTTGCATGTCCCCAACGAGGGCAGGGTATAAAGAGTTAGGGCTCGATCTGGTTGAAACTTTGCAAGATCAGCCTCACAAATACCAACGACTGCCCATTGGGGATGAAAATAAAGATGAGGGTGTAGAAGATCCTATCAAAATGTTGCTTGAGGAGGCCTTTGAAAAATAAAGGAACGCGATGATGGATAACTTCGCCCAGATCCTTCAACGACTTCCCAGTGGCAGCACATATGCATCTAGCAACCACTTTAGAGGTGCAACCCCTTTTAAGGTACAAGTAAACTTTGACATTCCCATATTTGATGGCTGAATAGATGCAGATGCTGTATATAGATGGTTGAATGTATTAGAAGGATATTTCTCGGTTAATGACTTTTTTGACTGGGAAAAGATTACTTTTTCACTACTCAAAGCCACCCCCCATGTCAAGGACTGGTGGGAAACCTACTATGAGAGAAAGGTCAAGGAGGAACCCTCTCTATTCTTGGCTGTGCCCACTTGGAATTCTTTTCGAGATGCCATAAAGGACAAGTACATACAATGGACTACACTGCAGCAATAAAGAGATCAAGATGTGCATGAAATGACGAATCTGTTCCATACCCTACGCACCAAGTTGGGTATCAAAGATTCAGAGAAACATTTGGTGCTGAAGTATTGTAGTTGTCTGCACAAATACATTCAGGAGGACATGGAGTTCCTCAACATCTCCTCACTTGGTACGGCATACCGGTATGCTACCAAAATTGAGCGAAAATTCAAACAGAAAAATCAAGACTTTGGATCTACGAATCAGAAGCAAGCGAAAGGTGCCCCCAAACCGTAGAACCAAGGACACAACCAAGGCATGGAGACTCAAGATAACTTGCCAAAGCTACAAGCAAAGAGTAACACTATGAAGTGAAAGAATGAAGCATGAAAGTAGTTCGAGTTCCATAAGAGCCCCACTCACAACACAAGTGAGTGTTGGGCCAAGTAGTAACTGGTGGCCAAGATAAAGGATTTCGAATTAGATGCATACTCTGACAATGAATCAGAACTCGAGAAGGGGAATGACAAAGGGAAGAATATTATCAATGCAAATCCCAACACCGCCGTTGCCACTACGAAGATCCAAAAGGAAGAACCAGAAGATTCAAAGGAGGAGGAGCGCCTTTTCCACTCCAAGATGTGGGTAAAGGGTTCCCCACTGCAGTTCATTGTCGACAGTGGGAGCCAAAAGAACCTCATTTCAGTAGAGCTCATGAAGCGGTTAGGATTTTTGACCACAACACACCTGCAGCCGTACACCATCGAGTGGCTTCACCAAAGATGGGATCTTTGCGTCAGCCAACAATGTCACCTTCCCTACAACATCAAGCCCTTCACCGATGAGGTATTAAGTGATATTCCTCCTCTTGATGTTTGTGATGTATTATTAGGTAAACCATACTTATGGAAGCGACATGCTGTGTATGAGTGCCATCCTCATGCTGTTATTGTTACTTTGGGAAATAAGTTGTATAGGATACCAGAGGTACCACCTCATGCCACTATTTATTTGGTTACTGCAAAACAATGCAGTAAGCTCATTTCCAAAACCAAGAAATTTGTTCTCTTGATGATCCTCCCTCAGGGAAAGAAGAATATCGTGGCCACAACCTCAAGACATGGCCCCTCTGCATGACAACAACAAATGGACAAGGTCATGGAGGAGTACCTGGACATATTCACCTCACCCACAGGGGTGCCTCTGCACTATTAGGTCAAGCACCCCATCGATCTTACCCCAGGTGCGTCGCTACCCAATGGACCAATCTATCAATGCTCTGTTCTGGAGAATGATGAAATCAAGAGGAAAATTGAGGATCTGTTGCAGAAGGGTCACATTTTTCCAATTTCATCGCCCTGTGGGAGCCTGATCATGTTGGTAAAAAAGAAGGATGGGACTTGGAGACTCTGTATTGACTATCGGGCGTTGAACAAGATCATTGTCCGAAATAGGTACCCGATCCCATGGATTGATGACCTCTATACCGGCTTAAAAAGGTGAAATATTTTAGCAATATTGACTTAAAGTCCATGTATCACTAGGTACTGATCGAAATGACCTATGTGTGGAAGACTGCCTTCAAATCCAAGGAGGGACTTTTCGAATGGTTGGTCATGCCTTTCAGGCTGTCAAATGCTCCCGTAACCTTCATGATACTGATGGATGACATCTTTCAGCCATTCACCAACTCATTTGTAGTAGTGTACTTGGATGACATCTTGATATTCAGCTAGACTTGGGAAGAGCACCTCCACCACATCCGACAGGTCCTCCAAACACCACTGAAGCACAAGTTGTGTGCCAATTTGGACAAGTGCACTTTTGGCATGACCCAGGTTCATTATCTGGGATACATTATTGATTAGTGTGGGGTACATGTGGATCCAACCAAGATCCAAGTCATTCGATATTGGCTAGCCCCAACTACTCTAATAGAGCTTCACAGCTTTCTGGGTCTTGCTAGTTTCTACCGCAGGTTCATGTTGGGATTCTCTCATATCACTTGGCCCTTAAGTCAAGTCACCAAGGGAGGAGCGAAAGAAAAATTCTTCTGGTTGAAAACTCAACATAAGGAATTTGTAGAATTGAAACATCGCCTCTACTATGCCCCAGTGCTCACATTACCAGACTTGCAAAAACCATTTGAGATTGAGATAGATGCCTCTAACTATGTTATTGGGGTAGTCCTTACTCAAGAAGGGCATCGAGTGGCATATCACAGTGAGACATTATCCAACACAGTCCGCAAATATCCCACTTATGACAAAGAGAGGTATTCTATTGTACAGGTTTACCGGTAATGGAAGCATTACATTTTTGGGGAAGGAAATGATCATCCACACAGACCACAGACCCCTGCAGTTCATACAGACACAAGGGAAGTTACAGAATTATCGCCATTAGAAGTGGTCCACATTTATACAACAGTTTCATTTGGACATCAAGTACAATAAGGGAGGCACCAACAATGTTGCAGACTGCCTCAACCGACCACCAATCATGGTGATAACCACCGTGCTCAAGTCTTGTAGGAACAAGACTTCTGATTAGCCACTTCTATACTAGAGCGATCCAGAATTCAGCCACACATACATGATGCTGTTGGAGGGAAACCAAGTTCCAAATTTTCACCTCCAGGATGCACTGCTATGTCACATGGGACACCTTTGTGTTCCATCAAGTGAGCGTGCCAAGATGATTTGGGAAGTGCACCACAGTCAGGTCGTTGGGAATTTCGGAGTTGAGAAAATAATGGTAGTACTACAGAAGTATTTCTATTGGCTGAAACTTGGACAGGACATCGAGCAGTACATCTGATCCTGCACTGCCTACACCATTGACAAACCGTCCATCAAGAAGCAAGTCCTCTATACTCCGTTTCCTACCCGTAGTTGAACTTGGGAATCCATCTCCATGGATTACATGTCGGGCCTTCGTTCTACTAAGCACGACAATGACTGTGTGTTCGTGGTCATCGACAGATTCTCAAAGATGGCCATAATGGAGGCTTGGAAGAAGAATATCACAGTAGAAGCCACTCCTAAACTCTTATTTAAACGAGTGTGGTTACACTTTGGGATCCGACAGTCAATAATATCAGATCGGGACAGCAGGTTTCTTAGTACATTCTGGTATAGCCTATGGTCAATGCTAGATGCCAAGCTCACAAAGTCCACAGCTTTCCATCCCCAGACTGATGGCCAGACAGAGGTCGTCAACAGGATGATCGTACACATTTTTCCCATGTACAACTCAAATCATCCACGCACATGGGATGAGAGCCTGCCCTATGTACAACATAGCTATAACCGGGCCCTCCACAGCTCAACCGATCACAACCCCTTTCGGGTGGGCTTGGGATTCCAGCCACTATGTCCCATTGACGTAGCCATGCCATTTGCAGCTACTCAAGCTGATTTGGCTCATGTCCAGTCTGAAGTTCCCAAGCAGAACAACTTCATTGGGCGCTTTCAGCACATTCACCAATAGGTTCATGACATATTGGACAGATCTAAAGCTAAGTACAAGCAGTGGCATGATCAACATTGGGTGCAACACAACTTCCAGGTGGGAGACAAAGTGTGGCTACATTTGCAGAAGAAGCGCCTCGCTTGACCCCACCACAATCTATCCTGCTCCGATATGGGCCATACACCATCACCAAGGTTTTTGGGGACAATGCCTTCAAGCTCAGTATTCCACCATTCCTTGGTTTGCACCCAGTGTTCAATGTGGACCACCTTTGGCCCGACTTTCCACCTCTATTGGACACATTAGACGTGGCAGAATAACTCACGCCAATAAAGTTAAACCCCGACTGCATGGAACAAGCCACAACTGATTAGATTATGGACACATAGATAAAGAACACCCACCAGTAGAAGATCCAACTATACCGATTTTCCAAAGCAAGCCAACTCCTTCACCAAGGAAAGTGGCTCACCAGGGACCAAGTTCAGCAGAAGTTACCTCATCTCATCGAGGAACTCAATGCAATGGGGACCATTGCTTCCTAAGGTGGGAGGAATGATCCAGGAGGATATTGGTGGCCACCCACCTATTCCACTTGGACCCCCACCATTGTTTCTTTCAGTTTTCTAGTTTCCTTAATTGTAGCACANCGATTTTCGGGTCCTAAACTTCGGGAGCCGTTTTGAGGCCTTAAACGGCATTTTTTCGTCATCGAATGGTTGGGAAAGTATGAATCCATTTTACACTAAATTTTTTCCTCTAATGGATGTATTCCTTGAATATATATTTCTAACGATGTATCATGCGCGTCAAACGGAGGTAGTATGCCAAAGTTACGACCCCGGGAAATTGATGTAGCAAGTTACCCAACGAGGCCCACATTCTGGCGTTTCACCTCCTAGGGTTATGCTTTTGGATGTGTAGGGTTTCCATTGTTTCTAAATAATATATAGGCCTCCGAGCCTCATTGTAGCACAGAGTTCAGAGGCATGTAGGTCATCTACAGTACAGTTCCAAGTTTTATGAGGTCATCCATAGTCTCAGTTTGACTTAGCTTGAGGTATTTTACAACATATTTCCAAAGTCAGAGATTGTTTTTGTTTGGGTATGCGTACACATACATGCACTAAGAATGAGGGATGATGTAAATGAACAAGTTGACAAAGATGAGTAGTAGTGTGTATACAGTGGTGTATTAACAATGAAGTTTACAGCAAAGTATACATTGGAGTGTGTACAATGATTTATACCTTGTGATGTACATATGATGATGATTATGTTGCATATTTATAGCTTATAATGATGATGATGTTGAATAAATTGTCATTGCTTCCAATAGGTGTGTGTCGGTGTGTCTTGGTGCCCCTTGAGGATCCATTCAAGGTTAGAAGTCCATCAATGTCAAAGGAGATATTTTGACCTTGTCCAAGGCCAAGTATGAATCCCTTGGAGCCCTTGGGGCAATGCAAAAATCCCTGTACACCCTTTAAAGCATTTAAGTTCCCCTAAGTTGTTTCTATGGTTCCCTAGTTCTTTATTTGGATTCCCTGGTACCACAACCTATGCCCTAGTACCGTGATAGTACCATAGAAAGAGTCCTTGGTGGGTTTAGAAGTGTATAACTTCAAAGAGTCCAAATGACCCATTATGTGGTCATTTGTGTTTTTAATGAGGTCATGGTACCCTAGGAGAAGTCTAGGAACCCCCACACCTTGGTGTTGTTGGGGTCCTTGATACCCCTGATGTGATATGTTAAGTATGTGTATTTGAATACCATTGAATCCCTCATGCCTTTGATTATGTCCATTGAATCCTTTGACCTTGGAACTTATGCATAAGGTAACATGGTCTTTGGCACCTTTATGTGTAGAATATTTGAAGTCCTGAATAAATTGAATAATTTAAGGGTATTATCCCAAGAATTTTCAAATAAACCCATCATAGGGAAAAAATCATTGTCAATCCATCTCCGTTGATATGTGTAGCATATTCCAACTCCTTACGTTTGAAGAGATATGAATTTTTGAAGTTGGTGTACCCCACCTTTTTGGGTTAGCCAACCAAACAAAAGAAAATTTAATTATTTGTAATTTTGAATTACATGTCGACCCAGTTTGAGGTACTAACTTTCCACCCCAAAATAATATCAAAAATTTCATTTGTTTATCAATCAATTCTCTCTTTGGTATATCACAACTCTTGGAGAAAAGTGTGAAACTTTGTGGAGGAGAATTTTTTGTGCATTTGCACTAAAATTGGCATAAATTTCTCATACGGAATCAGAATTACAAAATTATTGTCTCTTTGGAAAGATTGTTACGAGGGCTATGTGGTGACATGATATAGAGTTTATTTTGGTTTTTCTATTGTTTATTCATCTTTTGATATTCGAAAATGTATGGTTCATGTTTTTGAGTTTCTCTTGTGATGGGACATGTCTCTCGTGGATAGAGTTCCTCTTTGATCTTAGTATGTGAGCTTCTATATTGGTATATATATTTGAAGTCAATATGAAGGATATGATGACGATGTTTCATACGTTTATGTTATTATATGATACACTTTATGATGATAATGCATGTACACTCTATGATGTTGATGCACTCCTATACAATATGATGTACATGCATACCATAGTGTGATGATTCTCTCCTATGCACTATGATCTATACTTGATGTTGATGATGCATACACGATGCACACTGAGATTCTGATGTCTATTTGATGATGATGATGCATACCCTATGATGATGATGCATACCTATGATGATGATGCATGATGATGCATGCCTTACGTATAGTGAAAGCATAACAAAATTACTTGTTCAGTAATTGTGTATGATGAGATGTTTGAATGATGTACATGAGTAGTGTATGGAGGTGAAATGAATTATCAATATAAAGTGATGAATTGGAAATGATTAGAGATTAGATACTATCAACAACAAGTTTAGAGATTGGTTTTTGACAGGTCCATAGGTTCAGTCCTCTTTTTCTTCAGGGTAGTAGATGGTGCTAAAGCTCACAATATTGTAAGTTAAGTTGTTGTAGCAGCTTGTCAGTTGTAACCAACTAATCCTTAGGGGTTGTATCCCATTCTAGTTGTATCTGGTAAAGTTGTATTCAATTTGTTTAACCTAGTTTTTGTTGGGTCAAATTTATTTAAAAAAATACTTTCGTGGTTTTACCCCTAGGAATTGGGTTTCCACGTCAATAATATTGTGTACTATGCATCTTATTATTTTTTTGTACATTGATGAAATGCTATGATTGGTGATTAGAAAATCTCTCATGATTAATTTTTTTATAAAAATGTGCAAATACGGATTCACCTCCCTCTCAGTATTCCAACAATTGGTATCAGAGAGAGTTCCTTCAAAGTAGTCTAATCACTGGAAGGAAGTCATGGGAAAGTTTGATAAAAAAAGAAAAACTGGAACACCCTTGTTTGATGGGAGAAACTATGCATTCTACAGCATAAGGATGAGAGCCTTCATAGAAGTTCAAGGAATAAAAATATGACAAAGTATCGAGAATGGGTATAAGGTACCACAAATTGTACCAATAGATACAACTGAGTTGGATCAATACAACAACAACTCAAAGGACAGAAATCACCTTTTAGGTGCTATAAATGAATGTGTCTTTAACAAAGTGAAGAAATTCCCCTCTACAAAGGAAATGTGGTACAAATTCCAAACCGCATATGAAGGATATAGAAAAGTCAAGGAAGCCAAACTTCAAACATACAGAGGACAATTTTAACAATGAAGGATGAATGAAGATGAAGACACAACAACCTATATTCTTCGAGTTGATCAACTTGTGAATACCATCACATGTTTGGGAGAAGAAGTTGAGGAGGTCGTAGTTGTTCACAAATTTATGAGAACTCTTCCTAAAAGGTTCAACCCCAAGATCTATGCCCTAGAATAAAGAACAGATCTGAAGACTATGACAATAGATCAGCTACATTGGACTTTGGTACCGCTTATGAAATGAGAATTGAAGATGAAGACACATCAAGAAAGGAAGTATCATTAAAGGTCTCCTCCAAACAAGTTGGGAGAACAAATCAACCATAAGGACAAGTCAACAAGTGATGATTTTGATGATGAGGAAATAACCAACTTCATACGAAGATTGAATAGAGGTACTGGGAAATACAAAGGTATGTTACCTCTTAAATGTTTTTCATGTGGAAATATATGTCATTTTGCTTCTAAATTTCCACATGTAAAGAACTTAGATAGTTATGAAGATGGAAACTTAAAGCCTTACAAGAAGTTCAATTATTACAAGAATAAGAACATAGGCAAATTTGCAAGGAAGAAAAGTCTCTATACAAAAAGGGACAACATCTAATCCAGTGAGGACTACGACAATGAAAGTAACATTGACTATGATGATGACGGTGAACTAGATAAGGTACTCTTTATGGAAATAAACTCAAATGAGCATATTAATGGTGATGGAGAATCCAAATTTGAAGGTGAAGTAGATCTTGAATAAGAACTTGTAAGCACCTTGAAAGAGATGAAGAAAGTCAGGAAAGAGAATATGGTACTTAAGGAAGAAACACAAGGGCTTGAACAAATCATTGTTGACTTAAAGGTTAAACTGGAAGAATCCAAAAGATTCTAAGACTCTCTTACTGAACAACTGATGGAAAGTGTGAAGGACAAAGAAAATCATGAGGCTGTGATAGTATCTTTGAAAACAAAATTACATACAAAAGATATCAGCAAGAGCTCAAAGATTCTAGAATAGATTATCAGCAATCAAAATCCTTTCTATGACAAAAATGGTATAGGATAAAAGAAAAATACCGATGAGGCATCAAGCTCAATGACGATATGGAAAGAAGAAAAACCAAGAAGCTATGTAGAAGTTGTCAAGGACTCCACCAATGAAGAAGAGACCGAGTGCCAACAAAAACAATCCATACCAAAAGGAAGGCCAACAGAAAGAAAAGATCTTAGAATAATAACTCCTTCATCTATTCCCAGGTATGGATATTTGTTTTATGAGCATTTCTTTCCTTGTGGAATATTTGGACACAATGCTGTAAACTATTTTCAAAGAAGAAACTTTGAAACAAGGAATAACCCTGGAAGCCTCAGACGTCCACAGCACAATAACAGGTTTGGTCCTTTAAGATCAGAAATAGAATGTTACAAGTGTAACAACTTTGGACATATATCCAGATATTATAGAATGAAGATACCAACAATAAGAAATGAGGAAATGTCCAACAAGTTATGGATCAAATCCAAGTACAACTATGAATGTTGAATTGCTATTCAAGTTCAGAACAACAACTCTGGTGAATGGTATGTTGATAGTGGTTGCTCCAAGCATATGACAGGTAAAACAAGTTCTTTTGCTAATATTGAGAAGGACAAAGGATCTCTCTCTTTTGGAAACAACAATTAAGAAAAAGTATTGGGGAAAGGCACAATAAATCTTGGAAGAAAAATCTATCTGGCTGAAAATTCCTTGCTTGTAGACAACATGAAGCATAATATTCTAAGTGTCAGTCAGATGTGTGATTCAGGACATGAAATCCTCTTCAACTCAGTAGGATTCAGAATAAGGAAGCAAGGATCAAGAAAGTTAGTAGCCACAACCACTAGCACTCCCAACAATATATAAGTGTTGGATAAGATTTAGTCTGAGAAATGTCACTTGGGAAAAGACAATGAAAGATGGATTTGGAACATAATAATGGGGCATATACATTTTGACAATTTGGTCAAAATATACTAAAACCAAGCAGTTTAGAATATGTCAGAAGTTACAAATCCCGCTAACTCACATATCCCACATGTAGACTAGATATTTTCTATGTATATTCATGCTATGTGATGGTCAAGGGAATCGTGATGTTCCATGACCTCATAAACAAATGGAACATGACCATATCTCACATGTACACTAGATATTTTCTATGAATATTCATGCTATGTGATGGTCCATGACCTCGTAAACAAATGGTGTGAAATTAGGCCATAAATTTAAACCCTATACCATGGTGTGGGCCAAGAGATCAATTATCAATGTTATAAATCGCAAAATACAAACATATCCCACTTGTAGTTGGAAGAATATTCCCTCCATGGAGATTATGTGTTTTCTTAAGGCCTTATGACGCACCACTCATGAGCCACATTGTTACATGTAGGATAGAGTTTTCATACGTAGTTCTTATGTGGTAGTCTAGGTTAACATGCATGGACCATCAACCAAATGAAAAATTAATATGGCATAAGACCCTAAATTTAGTTCGCAGGCCATGCTATAGGCCACAATAATCATCCTTATCAATGTTACACATATTTAAATGGCCACCATATCTCACTTGTTATGTAAAGTAATTATGTGTAGGGCCCTACACAAGGACCATAACAACATAAGGTCCTATATTCTTCCTTATACAGTGGAATGATCCTTAATATCCATCCCTAGCGTGCCCCTCTTCAATGTGGTGGCCACATATCACATGTAGGCAGCTAAGGATTCCCTACATAGGCCCTATGCAATGACATGGGTTATCATTAACAAATGTTTTATCACAACAACATGGGTTTTGGTATAAAATGATGGATTAATGACGAAGAGGCATCCATAATGTGACAAATTTTGGTTGTGGAGCTTGATCTTCCATATCCAAAGATATTATTTAGTCGTGTGTGTACCCCAGGTGTACTGTACACTCGTTCCCCAACCTTGGGGTTCGGGGGCAACGCCCCCAAGATACGGGGGTTTGGGGGAAGACCCCCTGAGAAATGGGAATTCGGAAGCGAAGCCCCCGAGAAAATGTTTTGGGATGTTTGTTGGGCAACAATTTTGCGGACCCATGGTATTGGGTTAACTGTATTATTTTCCCATGGTATTTCCCCTATGAAAGAAAAGCATTGTAATACGGATATGTATGGTATGGTATGCTATTGTATTGTAGCATTGTAAAAAATCTCTGTGATTGTGAGAGAGACTGTGAGAGTGTGAAGTGGAAGCACAGCGGGGTTGTTGTAGGTTGTGTCCCTTCATCTTTCTGGATGGTAATAAAAGGAATGGAAATTTCTTTGTGGACATAGCCCATATTTTGGGTGAACCACGTTATATATGTGTCTCTTTGTAATGTGTTTAATGTGTTTTGCATCTTGTTTAATGATTTAACTGTATATATGTTATTGCTCTGCAGTCTTGTTTCCTAACAATTGGTATCATAGCCAAAAGGTCTATTTGGCTGGTAAACTCATAGGAAAGAAGGGTTCCTAGTTTGAGTGGGAGAAATGGAAGAAGAGGGAAAGTTTAGGGTCGAGAAATTTAATGGCCAAAACTATCAGTTATGGAAGATGAAAATGGAGGACTATCTGTACCAGAAGGATCTGTACCTGTCATTGGGAGGAAAATAAAAACAATCGACGGCTGTGAAGGATGAAGAATGGGAGGTTCTTAACAAAAAGGCACTGGGAACAATACGGCTGTGCCTAGATTCATCGATGGCTTTCAATATTTTGAAAGAAAAAAAAATAGAGGGTGTGATGAGCACATTGGCGAAACTCTATGAAAAACCATCGGCTTCCAACAAGGTATTTTTAATGAAGCATTTATTAATATGAACATGTCGAAAGGTGGATCTGTTGCTAATCATTTAAATGAGTTTACTACACTTACCAGTCAGTTAAGTTCTATAAATGTGAACTTTGATGATGAGGTTAGGGCTCTTCTAATCTTGTGCTCATTGCCAGAAATATGGAATAGCTTGGTCATGGCTGTAAGTAACTCTGTCCCTAGTTCAAGCAATCTTAAGTTTGGTGATGTTGTTGGTGTTATTCTTAGCGAGGAAATGCGAAGAAAAAGAACAGGAGAGACATTAGGTAATGTGTTGACCATGGAGATAAGAGGGAGACAAAATGAGAGAGGAAAGATCCCAGGTAATCGCAAAAAGTATGGAAAGGGAAGATTCAAGTCTAGATTTAGGAAAATAGAGTGCTGGAACTGTGGTAAGAAATGACATCTAAAGAAAGACTGCAGAGCTCCAAAGAAGCAATGAGACAGGTAGAAAGCGACTACTCAGGAAGTGAATGTAGAAGGTGTTGTGTTACAAGATGCTTCTATTCTTACATTAGATAATACTAGTGATTACTGGGTAGTAGATTTAGGGGCTTCATGTCATGCTACACCCCATAGGAATTTTTTTCATGATTATGTTCAAGGTGATTTTGGACATGTTTTATTGGGGGATGATGAACCATGTAGAACTGTTGGAAAGGGTAAGGTACGGATTAAGTTAAATAATGGAATTGAATGGATGATAAAAGATGTAAGGCACATTCTTGATATGAAAAGAAATCTGATCTCAATAGGGTAGTTGGGAGATAACAATTGTTTGTCTACATTTGGAGAAACGTGGTGGAATATCACTAAATGATCACTGGTAATAGAAAAAGGAGATAGGGTAGGTATGCTATATTTATGTTCTCATAATACTGATTATTCTATCTCTATAGCTTCCTCAGAAATAGGTGCAGTGTTGTGGCATCATAGGCTTGGCCACATGAGTGAGAAGGGAATGTAGATTCCCCACTAAAGGAAACTGCTTCCAGATCTGAGGCAGGTAAGTTTGGAATTCTGTGAGAACTGTGTTTATGGAAAACATAAGAGAGTTAGATTTCTCAGGGTTGGGAAACAAAATAAGAGTGAAAAGTTAGAGATTTTCCATACAGATGTATGGGGACCACCTCAGGTACAATCTCTTGGTGGCTCTCATTATTATGTTACTTTTATTGATGATGCAACTATATTGGGCCAAGGGAAGAGAGAGGAAAATAAGGAAAATTATACAAGGATAAATCAGACATGCAAGAAAAAGAGGAAAAGTACATGCACAACAGGGTAAAAATAGGTCAAGAGGGGAATCAAGGAACCAATGAAGGAGAAAAAACATGCACGCGGTGGAGGAAGAGAAAAAGGGAAGCTGTGAAGAGAATACCTGTGATGAGGAAGGAATATCCGAGTCGATGGAAGAGGCAGGTAGAAGAGTTAAATCTAGAAAAGCGGAAATCAAGGAAGACAACGGAAGGATGAACCAACGGAAGATGGAAGGACAAATTTTGCGTCTAGTTATGACCAGTACAGGCAAGTTGAAACATGTTTCCACGGCTAGTTAATGTTGTGGCTAATGTCTTCCAGGACTTTCATGACTAGGTATGGGCTAACATTTATGTAACAGAGATATTTTGTAAGATGTTGAGTCTGTAATAACTGAGATGTACTCAGTCGACCCTAAGTGGTCTTGTAGATATTATAAATAGGTGGAACTTGCTCTGTATAAGGGTTCAGTGGTTATTTGGTGTGTTTTGGTTCAGAAGGTTATGTAAGTTTAGAGATTTGGTAATGCAATAGAAGTAGAAGGCTGTTGAGCCACGGATCTTGCAACTATGTGCGCAGACCGCTAGTAGAGTAGAAGAGTCGATCCAGGCTGTGTGCGGATTAGTAGGAGTAGATAGAAGAATAAACCAGAGAGCATGAGAGAAAGAAGAGTCAGTCAGAAAGATATATCTTAAGAACAGTCTACAAGTTGCAGGCTCCAAGGTGCTATATCCATTTCTCATGCTAGATGAAGAGTACCTTGGTGGTTTTTCCCAGATGGGTTTCCACGTTATTTCCTATGTTGTATGGATGAATGTTATTGAATGGTGAATGTTTTCTTATCTTACATTATTACAGTTACAGTTATGTTATATGAATGTCATAGTATGAATGTATAAATGATCAAAATTATTGCTCAACTGCTGTGTATAAGTTCATGGTTAGTCTGCTAAATATAAATATAAGTCGTGCACTGTCTGTAGAGTGTAAGGGGTTGGCTGTGTTGCACCCTTTCGCCAGTCATTAAGGCCTAAGGACATGGTTGTGTTGCGCACACTGTTGTGTCACGTAGGTGAAATGTGGCACGTAGTTGTGTCGTTGTCATAGAGTGAAAGACTCCATCCCATCATCTTTGTCGAGCGCCTTGGCCGCACACTAAGGGGATATAATCCCTCACCAACTGTGGAAACATGGTTCTGGTAGTTACCCATTAAGATATCTCGGGTGATATTGCACTTGCTTCGTGGGTGTTGCTAACTGAGCTTGCTCTATCAGGCCGATGTCTTAGGGTGTCATGTTGGTATTGTGTTGAGTGATTGAACTCCGGGTCGAGACAAGAATAAGAAAGAGGCCAACAAACTAGAAAAACTTGGGTTTATTGCATTAGACAGAAATCTGATTTGTTTGATACTTTTAAGAAGTGGAAAGATTTGGATGAGAATGTGATAGGGAAAAGGTTAAAATGTCTCAGATCTAATAATGGAGGTGATTACTGTAGCAAGGAGTTTGATAGTTACCGTTCACACAATGGGATTCACAGAGAGAAGATAGCCCCTGAAACACCACAAGAAAATGGTCTGTCAAAAAGGATGAATAGAATGATCATGGAGAGTGCAAGGTGTATGAGATTGCATGCAGGGTTGCCCTTATAGTTTTGGGCTGATACTGTAAACATTGTTGCTTATTTAATAAACATAGGGCCTTCAAGCGCTTTGGATGGTGGAATTCCAAAGGAGGCATGGAAAAGTAAACATGTAAAATACTCATTTCTGAGAACTTTTGGTTGTGAAGAATTTGTCCATATTGATAAATATGATAGAACAACGCTTAAACCTAAATCCAAGAAATATACCTTTATTGGTTATAGGGTTGATGATTTTCGTTATTGCTTATGGGATTTTGAAAATCACAAAATCATTAGGAGTAGAGATGTCGTATTCAATGAAAAGGTTATGTACAAAGATCAGTTGCAGGGAAATAAAGTGGAAAAGGAAAACATAGAGTACATAGTGCTTGATGAAATCAAAGAAAATGAAGTTCCAAAGGCACTAGAAAATCAAGAGCAATAGCAGATACCTGAAACTCCTGCAACTGTAAGAAAATATACCAAGTTAAGTAGACCCCTTGAACGATTCTCTCCTTCATTGTATTATTTATTGATGACTGATTTTGGTGAACCAAAATGTTATGAAGAGGCAATGCAAGTAGAAACCAGAAATAAGTGGGAGCAAGGCATGGATGAGGAGATGGACTCATTGGTAAGAAACTAGACTTGGGATTTGGTTAAGTTTCCTGTAGAAAAAAGGGCATTGCAGAATAAATGGGTTTACAAGTTGAAGGAAGAATATGGAGGCAAGAAGTGGTACAAGTCTAGACTTGTTGTAAAGGGGGTTGCACAAAATAAAGGTATAGACTTTGATGAAATATTTTCCCCTATTGTTAAAATGACTTCAATTAGAACTATTTAAGTCTAGTGGCGGTAGAAGATTTGGATGTTGAATAATTAGATGTAAAAACAACCTTTCTCCATGGGGATTTGGAGGAAGAGATTTATATCCAGCAGCCACATGGGTATGAGGTCAAAGGGAAGGAGAATTTGGTTTGTAGGTTGAAGAAGAGCTTGTATGGTTTGAAGCTAGCTCCAAGGCAGTGGTATTTAAAATTTGATATGTTTATGACAAAACAAGGTTATGATAGATGTCATTCTGACCATTGTGTTTATTTCAAGAGGCTAGATAACACAATATATATAATCTTGTTATTGTATGTGGATGACATGCTTGTTGCAGGGTCTAACATGCAGGATATAAATGTGCTCAAAAGAAAACTAGCTAAATCATTTGCAATGAAGGATTTGGATGTTGCAAAGCAAATCCTTGGTATGAGAATAACAAGAGATGGGAAAAATAAAAAATTGATGTTGTCTCAAGGTGAGTACATATAAAAGGTGTTGCAAAGGTTTAGAATGCAGAATGCAAAACCAGTTAGTACACCTTTAGCCAACCATTTCAAACTAAGTAAGGATATGTGTCCAAAGACACAGGAAGTGATAGATTACATGTCTAGGATTCTCTATTCATTAGCGGTTGGAAGCTTGATGTATGCCATGGTGTGCACAAGACCAGATATTGCACATGTAGTGGGAGTTGTGAGCAGGTATATGAACAATCCAGGTAAAGAACATTGGAAAGAAGTATAATGGATTCTCAGGTATTTGAGAGGTGCCACTTCTTATGCATTATGTTTTGGAGGTTCATACAATGTTCTAAAGGGATATGTTGATGCAGATATGGCTGGTGATAAAGACAACAGGAGGAGCACCAGAAGGTATGTGTTTACTATGGGTGGAACAACAATAAGTTTGATTTCAAAACTGCAATAGGTTGTTGCAATTTCAACAATGGAAGCAGAGTATGTTGCTGCTATAGAGGCTAGTAAGGATATGATTTGGTTGCAGAGGTTCATGGAGGAATTGGGTAAGAAGCAGGAGGATAACAAGTTGTACAGTGATAACCAGAGTGCCATTCATCTTGCAAATAAATCAGACTTTCATTCAAAGACTAAACATATACAGCTCAAGTACCATTTCATAAGAACTATTCTAGATGAAGAACTGTTAAAATTGGAAAATATACATACCAGCCAGAATCCTGCAGACATGTTGATGAAGGGAGTAACGAGAGAGAAACTAAGTTCCTACTCAATTTCTATTGGCATTCAAGCATGAAGGTGGAAATAAGAAATTTTCCAAGTCCAAGGTCCAGAGCATATTCCAGCAAGTCCAACAGTGGTAGAGTTGTTGTGATCAGTCTCCAAGTGGGATATTTTTGGTTGTGGAGCCTAATCTTCCAGATCTAGAGATATCATTCTATCGTTTTTGTACCCCATGTGTACTGTACACTCGTTCCCCAACCTTGGGGTTCAGGGGAAGTGCCCTTGAGAAATGGGGGTTCGGGGGTGAATACCCCAATAAATTTTTTTGGGATGTTTATTGGACAACATTTTTGTAGACCCATGGTATTAGGTTAACTGTAGTATTTTCCCATGGTATTTCCCCTATAAAAGAAAAGCATTGTAATATGGTTGTGTATGGTATGGTATGGTATTGTATTGTAGCATTGTAGAAAATCTCTGTGATTGTGAGAGTGTGAAGAGGAAGCACAATGGGGTTGCTGTAGGTTGCATGCCTTCATATTTTTGGATGGTAAAAAAGGGACTAGCAATTTATTTGTGGACGTAGCCCATCTTTTGAGTGAACCATGTTATATATGTGTCTCTTTGTAATGTGTTTAATGTGTTTTGCATCTTGTTTAATGATTTAACTATATATTTGTTATTGCTCTGCAGTCCTGTTTTCTAACAACAAACCTAAAAATGGCCACCATATCCATGTCATAGGTAAAATATGGGCTAGGGCCTCATGGATGGCCTATTTATAACCCGAAAGCCACATGTTATGGACTAAAAATATGTATCTTCACCCCGGGCTTGTGAGAACCATCCTTGGTGTATTAAACATAGCTTCAAATATCACATGACATCTTACTCACATTCCAGAGATTTCCTATGCATGGCCTATGTTGTGGCTTAATGCCCCACACATGACATGTAAGAGTTAGAGATAGATTCCATGGATTATAACCTAGGATTTTGCACCAACTATGCCCTTATCCCCAAGAAACATATCAAGCATTTAAAACCTTTAAATCACCACCATACCAAACTTGTAGGCCAAAGGTTATGTATTAACAACATGCGTGATGCCCCAAGCGATGAAACATGGCATGTGAGCTCCATAGAAATATATGTTATGGCCTTGTAGCTCGCCTTTTATCCCTAGACCATGGCATGGGAATTGAGAACCATCCTTATTATGTTAATTATCAAAATTATGGACATATCTCACTCATATGTTAAAAAATTCCTATACAAGGCATGTGTAGTTTTTGGGGAACTACATGATCCACAGGACCTAGAAGAAGCGATATGAACTTAGGCCCTCGATGTTAATCTCAAACTATGACCTAGTTATTAAAAACCCTTCATGGTGTTATACATCCCAAATTGGCCACCATATCCCACTCACAAGTCAAACGTTCCCTCATCTATAAGGCCTATTTGATTGACTCAAGCCCTAGGCATAGTTAGGGGCCATTATGGGTAATTATGGGTAAATGAAGGGTAATTAGGGGTTAATTAGTGACAATTTAGGGGTAATTTGTTGTCAATTATGGGTAATTAAGGGTAATTTAGGGGTAGTTATTGGGTAATTAGTAGTAATTAGGGGTTAATTATGGGATAATTAGGGGGTCAATTAAGGGTTAAACAAGGGAAATTCATGTGGTGGTTTGAGACCCCACACATGGACCATGATATCCATGCTAAAATGATATGGCATAAGATCCTATATTTTTCCTTATACCATGGAATGGTCCTCAAGATAGTTTAGTCACAATCTTGACTTCAAGTGTGTGTGGTGATTTGATTATCTTCTCAAGAGCACTTATCAATATACATAATTCAATTAAGTTCTAGGGAACTTATCTTTTTAATGAAATCTTTCCCAAAATCATTGTGGGAGAGGCACACACAAACCAACCTTAGGAAAGCTTGCAATTAATAATCTCTCAATGTATATGCCATCCCTAATTAATGTTATGACATCATAAGGACACAGGTTCAATCTCACACTCCGGACCATATTCGAGTAGTCTCCCTAGTCAAAAAATGTCAGTATCCACAAGGTTGTACCCTTCTTGTGGTCTCTCCTCTCTCTCTCCCTCTTTATATTTTGTTCTATTGAATAATAATCCCCTCCATGAGGAATCCCCCACCAAGGCTTATGAACCTCCTCACATGTGGAAATCATATCTCCGTCGATTTAGGTTGCCTTGCATGGTAAACTTTGGGTTTTATCTCACATTTATTTAACTATCAAAAAATCTTCACTATTTGACATACCTTTCAAGCACATGAATGATAAAACCCGCTTTCCTTCTTTTAATACAAACTATTTCACTATTGGGGAGTTGCTTGAGATCCACACTATGAATCTTTGTTACATATTTACATCAAATACGATAACACAAGTCCAGGAAAAATTGGAGGAACAAAAATGAATTATGTAAATTTCATAATTTTGTATATTTAAAATCAAGTGAATAAGTTGGCCATAATGTTAAAGCACATGCACATGTTATACATTAATCTATCCTCAAGAGTTATCTCAAGTTGTCATGAGCCAAACATTAGATATTAATTCCCTCAAAGTTGGGAAGGTCACTAGTTCAAATCTCTTGATTCCCTTATGATTAGGCTCTATAATTAGGGCCATCGGTTTACCACATTTACCATCCATGGATCATGAGGAAGTACTAAGAGGGTTTTCAATGAGACTTTCCTTAGAAAATAAATATTATCCATGAAGCTAAATCACATGCACATCTTAATAGTGATTAGGAAATGTCTTTTACCAATGAAAACAAAACTCCACTAAGGAGGTGAAGTATAATGGTTTTTGGAATTATACATAAGACAAATAATACAACAAGTCTAATATCTTGAACAATATTTTTAAGGGTGGTTATTATAAAACTACCCCTAAAAATACCTTTCCCATTTGTGCCCTTTCCACTACATCCCAAATGAAATAGGAAAGTAAAAAGTGGTCACTCAATGAAACCATGTGGAAAAGAAGGAAATAGGAATCCCTACACCTTCTAAATGGTGAATAGTGGTACTATGGGATTTTTATCACACTTCATAAAATGAGAATGAAGGATTAGCCACCAACAATTAACTCCAATATATGAAGCAAAAAGGTGAGGACATTTCAAATCACAATGAAGATGATAATAATTAAGATCACCAAATACACACACTAAACTTAAGCACATAATAGATTCACCTAACTCACATACACAAGTGACGCACCAAACTCATGAACAAAATAGATGCACTAATTCTATTGCAATCTGAATTTCACTAGATTAGTGCCAATTCTATTCCAATACTTTTACAAGAAAAAAGTTAGATTTAGATGATGAAGATAAAAGATTGCAAATACTAGTTTTATATGCTTATAACCTTTAAGACTACTTACTTAGATCGAAGATTTGATTATTGATCTTTTAAAATATTGTTGCAAATAAAGATGGAAAAAGAAAAAATCAAAGCAATGGTTTCTTTACTTATGACTTAGATAATTTCAAAAGCATCACAAGGCCAAAATGTAAGGATATGCTACACCCTTGGAGAGTAATGGAAGTCGTAAAGAATCCATATTTGACCAAGGCTATATGCTACTAAAGGAGAGATGATCAGTTGGCTGCATATTTTGATCCCCAGTCAAATAAGATTCATCTACTACAAATATATGAGAGGGTCCCTCTATATGATTTTTGTTGTTGAGAGAGGTTCATACAATCAATTTAAAATCAAGATTTTGAATCCTAGAATCTTAATAACATTCAAAAGGTTGCCTATGCATGGCCTATGTTGTGGCTTAAGGCCCCACACATGGCATGTAAGGCATAGAGATAGATTCCATGGACTTAGAACCTAGGTTTCTGCACCAAACTATGCCCTTATCCCCAAGAAACATATCAAGTTTTTTAATCATTGAAATCACCACAATATCAAAATTGGAGGCCAAAGATTATGTATTATGGGCATGTGTGATTCCTTGACTTACAAAACATGGCATGTGAGACCCATAGATATATATGCTATGGCCAAGTGCCTTGCCTTTTATCCCTAGACCATGTCATGGACATCAAGAAACAACCTTGACATGTGTGGTTGTTATGGGTGCTACAAATGACTCATGAGACCTAGAGGAATCTATATGAACTTAGGCCTTAGAAGTTAATCTCAAACCATGGCTCGGTTGTAAAAACATATTCATGGTGTTATACATCCCAAAATTTCCACCATATCCCACTCCTATGCCAAAATTCCCACTATAAGGCCTATGTGATGGACTCGGGCCCTGCGCAAAGTTATGGGTTATTTATGGGTAGTTATTGGTAAATGAAGGGTAATTAGGGGTTGATTACTGATAATTTAGGGGTAATTTGTGGTTAATTATGGGTAATTAAGGATCATTTAGGGGTAATTATTGGGTAATGAGTTGTGGTAATTAGGGGTCAATAAGGGGTCAATTATGGGATAATTAGGGGTAAATTAGTGGTAATTAGGGGTCAATAAGGGGTCAATTATGGGATAATTAGGGGTAAATTAGTGGTAATTAGGGGTCAATTATGGGTTAAATAGGGGAAATTAATGGTACCTATGGATCAATTATAGGTAAATAGGGGCCATTTAAGCCCAAGTGCTTAGCTAAACTAGTGGTTGTCCATGGTGTTGGGCATTTAGTTAGGTTCATGGTGGCTTGTGCCCATTTTAAATCCTTGTGTGTGAAGCACACTAGTCTAAATCGATGGGTTTACTAGGGAATATGTCATCTATGGATGTTTGGAAAGATCCATTGGGTTTCTCCATGAGGTTTTCCTTGGAAAAATGTAGGGGTCATTTAGAGGTTATCAAGGGTTAATTACTGGTAAGCATGGATTATTTAGGGGTAATTACTAGTCAATAAGGGGTGAACTATGGGGTAATTAAGAGTTAATTAGTGGTAATTAAGGGTCAATTATGGGTTGACTAGGCGTAATTAATGGTACCTATGGGTCAATTATAGGTAAGTAGGGGCCATTTAAGCCCAAGGGCTTAGCTAAACTAGTGGTTTTCCATGATGTTGGGAATTTAGTTAGGTTCATGGTGGCATGTGCCCATTTCGAATCATTGTGTGTGAGGCACACTAGTCTACATTGATGGATTTACTGGGGAATATGGCATCTATGAATGTTTGGAAAAATCCAATAGGTTTCTCCATGAGGTTTTCCTTGGAAAAAAGTAGGGGTCATTTAGAGGTTATCAAGGGTTAATTACTGGTAAGCATAGATTATTTAGGGGTAATTAGTGATCAAGTAGGGGTCATTTTGGTGCAATAAGTGATAATTGGGGGTAATTAGTGGTCAATTATGAGGTTAATTAGGGTTCAATTATACAATAATTAGCGGTAAATTTTAGTACTATCTGAGAGGATAGATATTGAGAACATAATTGAAAATATATATTTAGGGTTGGTCCTTCTAACCCCTTCCCCCCATAGTCATGAGAATTGACGTTTTGGAAGAAATCTTTAAAAAAACACCTCCAAAAGTAAAATTCTCTGATTTTTATGGTGGTTTTAAAAAAAAATCCTTGAAACATATATTTAGGAGTATCCTTTCTAACCCCCCCTCCTAAATGTCATGACAATTTAACAATTGGAGGCGTATTTTTACAAACCATCGCCAAAAGTTCAATTCTCAAGACTTTTAGAGGGACAATTTTTTTAGATCCGCCTTGAAAATGTCTTTAGGGGGGTATTTAAAAAAACCCCTCCAAAAGTCATGAGAATTGAAATTTTGGGGGCAGTTTTAAAATGTTAGAGCAATAATCCACCTTAGTACCATTGTCATACACCTAGGTGGCATTTTCATTTGTATTGTACTCATGTCACTCTAGTTTGATCATTCTGACATCCCAGGCACCCTCATTGATTACAAGTCTTCCTAGGAGCGCTCCCATCCCTTAAATCAAGGATCTAGTTTGACTAAGGGTGCTAGTGCATGTATCTAGTGGTTTTAGACTCTCTTTGGGAATTTATTGATTCTTAGAGACTCCCTCACTCACCCATGTGCTCTCCCATGACTTCATTTATGATCCAACATGCTCCAACCATGTTCACACTTGCATTTGTGACTGTTTGGTATGATTAGGGAGATTATTGGTCCAATTTAGCAGTCAAATCCTAGCCTGACACTTGTATGCATCTAGATGGCCTCCAAGGCCTCACAAAGTTTCCCCATTCTATTATAGATATTTGCCACACATATATACAAGTTGCACACTAATAATAACATCAGTTATTGGCACCATCTATGTGTGTTATTTTTCTCTCTTTTACTATTTTCTTGCATATTTTGTGAATAAATTAGATTATGAAGATTGTCTTAGCTCCTAGATCTCACTATGAAGCAATTATCACATAAAAAAAACCACCCCCAAATGTCTAATTCTCATGATTTTTTTTTTTTTTTGGGGGGGGGGGGGGGGGGAGGGGGGGGTCTTTCTAATCCCCCTCCCAAAAAAAAGTGCAATACAAAAAATAAAAAATTTCTTGAGTATTGACTTTTCGGGGAAGTATTTTAAAAAATTCCCTCAAAAGTCCAATTCTCAGGACTTTTGAGGGGTTTTTTTAAGAACCGCCTCCAAAGACCTAATTTCTTTTTTTGGGTGGGGGGGGGGGGGGGTTTAGCAAAACTGCCCCCAAAAGGGTGTTTTGTTGTAGTGAGTTGTTGATGATTGTTGAAAGCTTCCTATGACGTATAGATGCATTACCTTGATACTGCTTAAGATGATCTCTCTCCTTGCTCCTATAGTCGATGTTGTTGTTGTAAGTAGAATACCCTTCTCGTTAAGGGGGAGTGTTGAAATATTGTAACTTCGAAGAATATTCTCAATGTATTTTATTGATGTAACACAAGGGAGATGTCTTATTCCTCTGTTGGGATGTTACTATTGTATTTGGTCATCATAGAGTCATGAGGTATAACCTCCATTGTAAGTCGGGTCAATAGTACCCTCTTGAATATAATATAATAATGTTTTGTGTCTTCCATGGTGAAGTTGTCCTAGTAAGTTTGTTGTGGCCGACTTGTTAAGGTAAAAGTCAAGTAACATAAAGAGTATAAATGGCAGAGTTGTGTTTGTCATTTGAACACACACACTCACTTTTGTATAGCACATAGGGGAGAGAGAGAGAGAGAGAGAAAGAGAGAGAGAGAGAGAGAGAGAGAGAGAGAGAGAGATCAATAAGGAGAAGGAGCACTTGTTTTGGGGTTTTATCTTATACAACTATATAGAGGAAGTTTTGTTGGGTTTTCTTCCCCTTGAGGGATTCCTAGGATAAATCTGTGTCTCTCTTGTGATTGTGTTTCTTTCAGTGATTCTGCATATGCTATTGATGTGAAATTGGATTAAACACTAATGATATCTAGCTAAGCATATGAAATCTTAACATTAAGCATATAGGGGTTTCAGGTTTAAAGGTTTAGTAGTTAAATAGTTAAGAATATATTTCTAGGGTTATGAGTTTAACTATTACTTAGGGGTTAAGAGTTAAGAGTTAAAGGCATGAAGTGGGTTAACGTTTAAAGGTTTAGGGGTTAAGGAGTTAAGCAGATAGGGGGTTATGCACTTTATGGTTTAAATGATTAGATCTTAGGGGTTAAGGGATCAAGTATTAGTGGGGTAGGGGTTAGTTAAGGGGTTGAGGTATTTAAGAGTTGGTGTCTTTAAAGGTAAGAGGTTAAGGAGACAAGGGTTAAGGGGTAACGATTTAGGGGTCAAGGGACAATTAGGGATAAATTTATGTTTAGGGCATAAATTTTTATGGGATAGGGGATTAAGGGGTAAATGAATTTAGGGATCAATGGTTGCGGGATCGGGTGTAAGAGGTTAGGGGTTATGGCCTAATCAATTAAAGTTTTAATTGTTTAGGGGTTAAGGTATTAGGGATTTAGGGATTTGGGATTCAAGTATTATAGGTTATGTTGTTTTGGGGTTAGGGATGGACAAGGTATTAGGTGTTAGGGGTTGTGGTATTAGAGGTAAATTGGTTAAGGGGTATAGGGATTAGGGGATTTAGGGGTAAATCGATTTAGGTCTCTAGTCTTACGGGGTTAGGTTTTAAGAGATTATACATTAAGGACTTAGGTGTTATAGTGTTAAGGGATTATAATGGGTTAAGGTATTAGGGTGTTAGAGGCAAGGAATGAGAGAATGGGAGATAAGGGTTTAATTAAGTGATGTAGTGATCGAATGTTAGTGGGGCAAGGTATAAAGGTTAGGTTTAAGTGTGAAGTGCTTAAAGTGGTAAGGGTTTGTGTGTTAAGGGATTAGCTACTTAGGAGATAATGAATTAGGTGTTTACAACCTTATGTATTATGGGTTTAGGATTTCAATTTAAACCCTCCTCATTCCTCTCTCCCCCTCCCTCAATTCATGTCCCTTCCCCCCCACCCCCGTATCCCATGTCTCTCTCACCCCCCTTACCTCCATCCATTACCAAGTATATAGTTCCCCACATCTCGTATCCCCTCTCTCTTTCTCTCACCCCTTATCTCCATACATTACTCAAGACATAGATTATGTGGTTTAAAATTCTATAGCATTCTATAAATAAGAAACTCTAGAGTGTTTTGTAATAAAGAAACACTAGAACATTCTGTAAACAAGAAGCGCTACAGCGTTTTGGTTAACAAAAACACTAGAGAATTTATGTTGACACCAAAGGCAGGAACACAAATTTAAATTTAAACATAATGTGCGAGCATTCCTTAGCACCTAAAACATACCTTCTCATGCTCCCGTGTGTCATCTACAGTCCTACTAGTTTTGTTCGGAGTTTCCAACTCCGTGCTATGGAATATGGTAAACCATAGATAATTGGGCATTTCCTCCATTTCCTCAGTATGCTTGTCTTTCACCACTCTTTAGAGTATGATAGACACTACCATTTTCAACAAAATTTTAGACATAGATAGCATTTTTTTTGCAGATTCAAAATATGTATTTTTTTTAAATGTTATTTTTTCTATTTTTTCCTAATTTTCTTTTATCAGGACTCCTTAACTCAAAAAACACACTGTTAGTGTTTCTTCCATAACTTTTTCATTTCACAAGAATTTTTAAAATAATTGTATGCTGCAATCTAGACATCGACCTCTACATGCTATAAAAATATATTTAAAATCATTAAATTAATACCTTCAAAACATGAACCCACACTTGATGTATCGTTTTCAAGATTTGATCACTTAGATAATTTAAAATATTTAAGAATTAAAAATTTAATTTCAGAAAAATAGTATTGAACTAGTTCTACTTGTTATCTACATGTATACCAAATTTTGTAGTCGAAAACCATCATTTAGGAACTCAAAGGTTGCACCCACAAAAACATATAACTTATCATTTGAAAAAGAATAAAATGTGATTGTTAGAGAGGATGGAATTTGACATATTTATGTAAATTTTCAATACGTAAATTTATATATTCGGAAATGTGATTCAATTTCCTACATTTCATATTTTTAACTCCTTGCAATATATTTTCTGTAGGTGTCTCAAAAAACCCAAGTAAGTTGAGGGATGCTTGAATTTTTCAGTTTTATGTTGCAACTAATGTGCCAAAAGTGGCCTGCATTAGCTTGCACTCACCTGGATCCCTCTTCTAGAGGGATATACATTAAATCATATTTCCATTAATTAATGATTATATTGCTTGGAATCCAAGGAATGATCAGAATAATTTGGTTGTTTCAGATCCCATATTGAGCATCTATCAAGAAGATCTACTCCTCCATATTTGGTGGCCTCTACATAGTTCTAGACACATGTATTTTGAATACATTTTACAATATGAGAACATAGATGATTGGAATGGAGGGTAGAGTACTGTGAAACAACTTCACCTCTCATATGGACACACTATGCTTTGGAACAAATACATCTATGCCCTTAATAGATCATTTATCACCTTTATTGACCAGTCTAAAAAAATGATTTGGGTTCAAAATCAAGCTGACAAGTCCTACAAAGTAAATTTAGGTTACAAGGAATTGCAAGATCAATCATTTGATGACACAAATCCACACTAATGGAAAGGAATATGGAAATTGTATGACCCACCAAAAACAAAATACTTTTGTTGGTTAGCGCTCAAGATTAAAATTCTCACGTGGGACAATATATAGAAAAGGGGTAGTCATGAACCTACCATATGTCCTTTGTGTAACAAACAAGCTGAAACTATAAATCACCTCTTTGTATCATGTCACTTCACCAAAAAGGTTTGGATCTCAGTGCGTTTGTTGGGGGCATGCCCACTGTGGAAGGGATTCCCTTCCTAGAGGCTTGGGAAAATTAGTTCTCAAAGACAAAAGAGGTAGAGCTCTTGACTCTTCCACTTCATATTTGTTGGAGCATTTATATAATGAGAAATGAAGGAATATTATCTAGTTTCATCCCTTATCCACTCACCTCAGTTTATCGATTCAAATACTCCTTAACAAAGGATATATTCACAATGATCCAAAAATCTACATAGGTGATAAACAAGCATATTTACAATCACTCCTTACCACATTGTTTTTTCCATGGAACATCCCATGGGAATCAGAGAGAAAGTAGAGATGGAGGATACAACATCTATAATGGAAAACTATTGACATACAAAAGAGTCATGAGAAAAAATACAAATAATTACACTAAACTATAATTTGGTTACGACACTTTCTTTGGTGTTGGAAAATGATATACCAAACATACATATTTTCTCAAATTCACAATTGGTGGTAAATTAGATTGATGAATCAACTATTTGCACAAATATAAGGCTAAATGATTTGTTCGCTAGGGTTATATAGTTGAAACTACAATCCTCCTAGTATACATGTGTGCATATTTTTAGAGAACATAATCAGAGAGAGGACACATTAGCAAAGGAAACATGTGAACTACAAGAGGGGAAGATACATGTACAATAGATGGATTATTTCAACCTAATATTTTTTTAGGGAATTCTACTACAGGTAACATATGTGAAGGATCATACTTCAAAACACATGAAATATTTTGTTGGTTGATATTCCATCTCCCTTAATATGTTTAGATCTCTTTCAAATGGTTGAGACACTATCTCCACATGGATTATATTTTGATATCAATATGATGTCTAGTCAAGATATATCTCCAATAATATATTTGCTAAATAGTTCATGGATGGTTGAGTTTGACTCCCTCCACTTGTTTGTTTAAACATCTTTTTCTATGGTTTGAAACACAGTCTCCCCTTATGGTTTTTATCTGAGCAATCTTTTATGCTTCATGCTAATATGAGGCTCTCTCGCTTGAGCTAGTTGAAACTTCTCGAAATATTAGACACACACACACACACATAATACATTTTTTAACTTTATAAATCAATATTATTTCACTAAGAGTACTATGAGGGGTTGTTTATTGATTTTGAAGGACAAGGAACAAATAACCAAGAAGTATATATAGCCTTAATGTAGAGTTTATGGATATCCAAGCAATTGAAACTAAAGATGATCCAAGTCTTTGGAGACTCAACAATCATAATTGGATACATGATCACTCATTCTCTTCCCCAATACTATGTGCTAAGTATTATATTCTCTTTCATATTTATTGACCTTCAAGTATTTGAAAAAAATGATTTATACTATATCCTTCATGGTCTAAAATCCTTGGAAGATAGAATGGATAAACATAGCTTGTAATCTTCCTTATGGTAATATGGAAAGAGAGGGGGGGTAGGGTAAGCATCCCCAACCCTATTGTTTCATACCACTAAAATTCTAATGAATAAATATTCAATAACCAAGAAAGTTGAATAGGTGAATCCGTGCATTGCATGGAACGATATATCATATTAGTCCATCCTATGTTCAATATATATAGTTCACAGTTCATGAAATGTAGAGAAATTAGAAATTCATGTGGTATTACTCCCTCCACAAATGAATGTCCTATAATATTTGAGTTGCCCCACCTTTAATTTAGGGTAGGTTCTTCTTGAATTAACTTTATGGTAGTGGTTGGGAATTGGTCTCCCGTAAGTTCTTTGGACATTACCTTGAAGTTCCCTAGTATCAAGGCCTCCCTTGGAATTCAATGGGAGTTGGGTAACAATTTGTGGCACCGCTTTGCAACTTTGTTTCCTAGTATGGGTATGGTATTGGATCTCTTTGCACTTGTTATTAGAATGTAATAATAAAATAATATTAATATTAATTTATTATTAATTAAAGGCTGTCTCAGTGAATAATCATGCCCTTTTACGAAAAGGTGTATGACAGGATTATATAAAGCCCAGACCTATGTAACTATTTATCATCAACCATACATTACATTTTTACATTCTACTTATCCATTTATGGCTTTCTTACACTACTTGTACTGGTTATTCAATTATTGAGGAACTTTGTTCCTTCAGTGGTATCAGAGCCCTTCCTGGGCATCTCTACTTTGGATTTTGGCTAAATTAAGACCTTGTCTGAAATTTCTTGGGTTTCCCTAAAATTAGGTCTTTGACCACCTTATCTTGACTTAAATAAAAAGAAAAAAAAAAGAAAAGAAAAGAAAAGAAAAGAAAAAAAAGTAATAAAAACAAAAGAAAGGAAAAAGAAAGTAAAAAAAGAAAAGGAAAATCCAAACCAACACATGGTTTTGCTTTCCAACTCCATTTAAAAAATCTCTCGTGTCTCCTTGCTCAAATTCCATTCTTATTCATCCCCATATTCCCACCTATCATCCCTTAGGTTCAAAAACCCTAACTTGTTTTAAAAAAAAGATTAAATATATTAAAACAATATTGATTTATATTAGTTTTAATATTTCAATTTTGAAAAAAAACTATATAGAGTTTATAAAACATTAATATAATAATAATATTAATTAATTAATTAATAATTATTATTATAAAAAATATCAAAAAAGAAATAATAATAATTATTTTTGGAAATTTTTTTATTATTTTATTAAAATAATAATTATTTTTGGGAAAAAAATAGTCAAAGAAATTTCTTTCCAAGATAGACATATTAGGAATTATTACACCTTCTTAATCCACCCTTGTCAATGGAAAGAAGACAAGCAAAAATGAAAGAGACATATTTTAATAAAACAAAGAAAATATTTCTCAATGTTCCGACGAAAGTGTCGATGGCCATGCTGAAAGTTAATGCGATATTTGATGAAAGTCTAATTGCCATCACTATTTTTCCATCCAAAAAAGAAAATTTTATAAACATTGATGTTGCAAATCAAGTACAAGTTCAAGAATCAATGAAGAATGAGTCAAACAAAGATCAAATATAAGTACCATTACAAATCGATGATTATCATTTTTCAGCCCAATTTACCGTCGTAGCTATAGACAACCATATCAACGACATAATGTTGGGTTATAATTGGTTGGAAACACTAGGAAAATTCTCCATCAATGCAAAAAAAAGTGCATCACCTTCTTCCATGAGAAGAAGAAAATAACGCTACAGGGTTTCTCAGTGATAGTCCCCTTATCGCAAACTAGTGATGAAGAATCAATTGATGGACGATATGAAGAGTTAGAAGAAAAAATAAAGCTTTTAAACAAAATCATCACGGACAAAGATAATGAGTTGGAGCACGTCTAGAGAAAGCGAGAAAATAAAGAATTTGAATCATGTCAACATCAACAACAAAAGGAAAAACTCCAGCAACAACATGACGATATTAAGAAGACACATAAGTTGGAAACCACAAAAATCAACAAGGTGTTCTCAAGCAATTTCGAAGAAAATTTTCAACTATGAAATAATAACAAAACATTACTTGTGAAGATTAAAAAATTGAAACATAGTCGCAAGAAGGTGTTAGGATTATTAATTCTCCCTTGACCATACTGTCTATTAGATTATATTTGCCTAACTTAGGAACCTTAATTCATTATTTGGGTCCACTTGGAATAATGGGTCCACCTAGATCAGTTACTAGAGTGTGGGGAACACTGTTATAGGTTAACTTCCACTTACTACATGTGCATGCATCGGTTTGGGTGCCTCCTAGACCAATCCCTACATTTTAGGAGCAACTGGGAGTCCCGGCACCAAGCTCCATCAATTATATGGAGTTGGAAGTAGTTAGTCTTAGTTATCCCCTAGTTACATTCAGTTACTTCACAACCAGTTAGCTAGCACTAGAAATGCATGGATAATGCATGGCTGCATGGGGAGGAATGCTTTTCCTACCTACCACACTTAGTTGCAATGAGTTAACTAGCTGTAGCTGATTGATTGAGTTGTTGGACATTAGGGAGTTGATATTTGGACTCAGATCTTGTCAGTTAGTTCACAATCAGTTAGCTAGTGCTAGTAATGCATGGCTAATGCATGACTGCATGGGGAGGAGAGTTTTTCCTACCTACCACACGAAGTTTCATTGAGTTAACTAGCTTACATTGATAGATTGAGTTATTGGACATCAGGGGGTTGATCTGTTGGACTCCAATATTGATTGAGAGACCATGAGTTAAAGATTCAGTTAGATACAGTCAGATCCACTTCGTAGATTCGAATTGCTACCTAATGCATTCGAATTCTTCCTATTTGTAACCTATTGTACATTGGATTTATTATTGTGAATGATACTATAAATTCCTAAGCAATAGTTGTATGTTTTCTGTGTGGTTTGTTTTGTTCAGTTTGTATCTTCATTCTCAATTCTTTTTCTACAAACATTATTAGAACTATCTGCTTGAAGATCTAAATGGCATTCAAATTCTAATATGGTATCAGAGCCTTCTCAGGTAGGTTTCATGCTTGTTTCTCCCCATCGAACATCAGAAGCAGTTGGGTTTCCACAGAAGTCCCTTATGAAAATTTGCTAGCTCACGATTCATTCAGAGCAATAAAGAGGGCGTGACGGACCCTGAAAACATTTTCATGCTGGGAGGAAAAGCATGATTCTAACAGTTCATATGTTTTAGTGTGTTATTGCAGTGAAATTGACAGGTGCTACATATCCTGTGTGAAGCTTTGCAAGTCTTCCAGCTGGAGAAATTATAAGTTCACATACTTGTAAACCACAGATCCTCACAACTTCCAATTATCTTGATTGGAAAGTTGATATATGCAGTTGTCCTTGTGCAAGCATGGCTACCACAAGATCATTTATGGATGGGAGGTTGAACCTCATCAGCCGATTGAGTGGAACAAGTTTCTGAACCGTTGTGATGAAGCATTCGGGTACTTATGTACTTATGTTCATATGTTTTAGTGTGTTATTGTAGTGAAATTCACAGGTGCTACATATCTTGTGTGAAGCTTTGCAAGTATTCCAACTGGAGCAATTATGAGTTCAGATACTCCCGAACCACGGATCCTCACAACTTCCAATTATATTGATTGGAAATTTGATATGCAACTGTCCTTGTGCAAGCATGGCTACCACAAGATCATTCATGGATGAGAGGTTGAACCTCATCAATCGATTGAGTGAAACAAGTTTCTGAACCATTATGATGAAGCATTTGGGTACTTATGTACTTATATATCCATAGATCTCCTCTTCCACCTAGAAGGCTTGAAGACTCCCAGAGAATCCTGGGAGAAGCTTGATAGCTTGTTTAACAAACAAGATGAGCTTCGGGGATACATTATGGAGAATGAGTTGGTATCTTTATATCCCAACAGTTTCGAGACTATTGGGAAATTCTTTACTAAATTCAAGTCTCTAGTACTTCAATGTAGACAGTGGGGAATAGAGTGGAAGGATGAGCAAAATGTCGATTCCATACTCAACAAACTAGGCCCTAAGTATTCTGTATTTGTTTCCATATTTCATTCCAAGTGGGAAAGCTTTCCTGATTGGAAGGTTCCTTCATTAGATTCTTTTTTTGAGTCCTTAATCAAGGAGCAAGACAAGTTGATCCGAATGGGAGTCATCAAGACCTACGAAAATCAATATTTCCTAGTTACTGACTCTTCCAAAGAGCAATAAAAGGGGAAATCAAAGAAGAAGGATCCAAAAGTAGCTGATTCAAATCAACAAACTTTCGAAAGGGCCTTCGGCTCTAATAGGAAAAAGAAAAAGTGTCCCTACTGTACAAGGGGTTTTCATCCAGAAGACTCATGCATGAAGAAGACCCTCGACCAGATGAAAGCTCTATGTGTTCAGAACAATATTGCCCTTCCACGAAGAGCATTGATTTTAGATGATGAAGAACAGACTGAAGAAGATGAGATATGCTTGCATGAAAGCCTCTCTCTGTTGAAGGCTTATGTGATAGATTCTGGAGCATCCAACCACATGGTTGCTTCCATGGAATCCTTCATCACTTTCCCTCTATCAGGAGGACCTAGCAGTCAAATGGGAGATGACTCTAAAATACCAGATGTTGAGAGAGGTTCATATAAAATCTAGCATGATGATTTCATGCCCTCTCCTACAAAAAATCAAATTGTTGAAGATGAAGAAGAAGCAGATTTTTCCCTACAGTCAATTCGAATGGAAGAAAGTCTCCAAGAAGTGACTCCTTCTCTTGCTGCTCCAGAAGTGTATGATATATCTAATATCTCATCTCCTCACATGGATGATCTAGAAGAAGACATTCAAATATCTGTTTGTGAAGAAAAACACTCTTCCTATTCTTTGCAAAAATTCTCCAGTAATTCTTTAAATTTTGTGCATAGTTTACTGGTAATTGTTTAAGAAACGGTAGAGAAATTTCATTTCTCTATCTATAATGATGTTTCTGGTATGCATATCAGTAATATCAGTGATATTCTGGAAATAATATCAGATTATAAGAGTGATCCACTCACTCTCATTAATCTAGAGCTTCCAGTAAATTCCTACAGTATTACATGCATCGAAAATCATAATTTTGAAGAAGGAGAAAATTGTGCATCTACCGTCTCGGTGGAGAAAAGTTTTGGATCTGATATGAATATTTTTGGATCTGATTTATTTTCTGATCTGATAATATGTGATTCAAGTTTCAAGATTCAAGAGCTTTCAGTATTGCTTATAACTGGTTTCACCAATTTTGGTGTGACAAATCAAGCACTGCAAGTCTCTTTCAATTTTGTTGTTGAGGATTCGATGTTAGTTCTTTCTTATGAATTTTCTGATATAATATTTTGTGAAATATTGGATATTTATGAAGCTATATTAGATTATGGATCTCAATCATTCACTCTCCACAGTCCCAGAGCTTCTCTACCTTTGGTCACATGCTCATCTCCTCACAGAACTAGTAAAGAGGGAGACATTCTGCATTCGCCTGGACACTTGCTCCTAACACTTGGGGCTGATTTTGCCACTCATGGTTTGTTGTTCAATACTGACACATATCAGGTTCTTGTGTGTTACTCACATGGTTTGAATTCTCAAGAAATTTTACCCTCTCTTTAGTTGATTTCAGCTGCTCTACATGGGTCCTGTTTTCACCATGCAACTATTTATATTTCTGATTCAGTTGGGTACATTGTTCTTCTTCCAAAGAGGAAGATTCCTCCAGACATAAGAATGTTGTTTTGATTCATGGCTTCACTTGCATAGAAGAACCAAGATATTGCTGTTGCATAGGAGTAACAAATATTTTCACAAGTTTTTTCAAAATTTGTATTTCTGCTTATTTTTTGAGGGGGGGGGAGGGGGGTTTCCCTTGAGGTTTTCCCTTGTTTCCTCGGTTGTATTAAGCAGCATTTTTTACTATCTTTTAGATTGTATTTGGGTGACCTATGGTCTTATTACCAGGGTCCACAGTTGTCCAAGTTAGGATTCAGGGGGAGTGTTAGCATTATTAATCCTCCCTTGACCATATTGTCTATTAGGTTATATTTTCCTAACTTAGGAACCTTATTTCATTATTTGGGTCCACTAGTACCATTGGGTCCACTTGGCCTAATGGGGCCACCTATATTAGTTACTAGAGTGTGGGGAACATTGCTAGAGGTTAACTTCCACTTGCTGCATGTGCATGCATCAGTTTGGGCACCTCCTAGACCAATCCCTACATTTTAGGAGCAACTGGCAGTCCTGACACCAACCTCCATCAGTTAGGTGGAGTTGGAACTAGTTAGTCTTAGTTAGCCCCTAGTTACATTCAGTTACTTCACAATAAGTTAGCTAGTGCTAGCAATGCATGGATAATGCATAGCTACATGGGGACGAGTGCTTTTCCTACCTACCACACTCAGTTGCACTGAGTTAACTAGCTATAACTGATTGATTAAGTTGTTGGACATCAGGGAGTTTATCTTTGGACTCAGATCTTGTCAGTTAGTTCACAATCAGTTAGCTAGCGCTAGTAATGCATGGATAGTGCATGAATACATGGGGAGGAGCGTTTTTCCTACCTACCACACTCAGTTGCACTGATTTAACTAGCTTACATTGATTGATTGAGTTATTGGACATCAGGGAGTTGATCTGTTGGACTCCAATATTGATTGAGAGACCATGAGTTAGAGATTCAATTAGATACAGTCAGATCCACTTGGTAGATTTGAATTGCTACCTAATGCATTCAAATTCTTCCTATTTGTAACTTATTCTACATTGGATTTATTATTGTGAATGATACTGTAAATTCCTGAGCAATACTTCTCTGTTTCCTGTGTGGTTTGTTTAGTTTAGTTTGTATCTTCATTATCCATTATTTTACTGCAAACATTATTAGAACTATATGCTTGAATATCTAAATGGAATTCAAATTCTAATAGAAGGAACAACCCAATGAATACCTCAAAGGAGGAGTTCTAGAAAATCAAGAAGAAACCCAATGCCTAAAGAATCTTAATCAAGAACTAGAGAAACAAATCGAGAAGTTAAAAGAGGAAAAAAGTTGCAAGACGAAAAGTTTGAGAAGATTCATAGTAAAAACAATCTACTGAAGAAAAAAATAACACAAATCCAGAAAGAAGCATCCAGACTCTCTAAAAAACAAAGTCGAGTTGAGGAAGTAAATTCAGTCATCATCACAGATAAAAAAAAAGTCAATATAGCCGAAGAACAAACAACAAGAACTCCTTATCGACACCCTAATTATACATGTTATTTTGACCAACGACAGGGTCAAAATGAACACACTCAGAAGAGAGATAATGTCAGACAAGCAAGAACAACAAATCAAAATACAAAACAACAAACAAGAAGACCTATCCCACAAAGTGATCAAATAGCTTTGATAAAAATTGATTTGGGATGGATCACATTAGAGACGATGCGATTGTTCTTCTAGGGAATTCGGAACTTGTATCGCCTTGTTTCATCAAATTTCACAATGACTAAACACAAAAGATTGAGAGATAACATTACAAGAAAAAATCAGACTTAATCATTGTCGTCAAATAAGCTTTGAGGACAAAGCTTCCCTTAAGGGAAAGGCAATGTAACAATAAATTAATAAATTAATATTTATATTAATTAAAGACTCTCCAAGTCAATATTCATGCCCTTTTACGAAAAGGTGCATGACGGGCTTATATAAAGCCCAGACCTATGTAACTATTTATAATCTACCATACATCACATTTTTACATTCTACTTAGCCATTTATGGCTTTCTTACCTTACTTGTGTTGGTTATTTGATTATTGAGGAAGTTTGTTCCTTCAGAGAACAAGTGTCTTCATGAACTATTGTTGCTATAATACTTATGCTAAGGAATTCAAGTGTATATCCAAGTGTTTAAGCGCTTTGGCAAGTTTCAAGTTTCATGTACGATTTTTCCTAATTGGCATTTTTGTTTGAACTTACGTTCAAGTATTGGTTCTTTTTATTGTCGTTCCAACACTTGTGATGGGAAATTATAGTTCCATCTCAAATTAGGGTTATCATTTGCATCCCTCCTTCTCTAATGTATTAAAAGGTTTTACAAAAACATTCAATAATATCATCCCCTTAGCGACTCAAGATGATGTGTCCATGCAAAACTACAAAGAGCCATCAACATTGATAGAAATTCAGTGATGAATGCCAAGATTCAATATCATATGTCTAAGAAAACGAGAGATATGGAGAAAGGATTGGGAAAGCAAAATAATTTAAGGGAATTAATAGGATTGAGATGAAAACATATCTTGATGAAGACATATATACAGAGGTAGAAGAGAAAAATCATAGTGTTGGAAGTTGATTATGAGATTCAAAAGGAGAATTTGGAAGAGGAGGTAGAAAACACCAAAGAACTCTAGGGAAGAGTGCCTCAATTAGAATTTGAACAAAGGATTTGCTTTAAAGAGCTCATGAACATGATTTTCCATGAAGTTTCAGTTGGCTCTCCACATGTGATAGCAATAAAAGAAGATACAATTGAACAATTTTAGGAAAAGAATACCTAATTTGGCTTTAGTAAGACGAGGAATACCCAACACCTTTGGGAAAGTTTAATGTACAAACTTCTTGATGTTTTGGGACTTTTTTGTTTTTATTAGGACAATACGTATAACTATATAACAACCATGATTTGAATATTTTCAAGAAAGAAACTACCTCTAGAAAGTATGGATAGCTTTGATTATATTCATAATACTATTTTTAACAATATTACATTAAACCCATTTTGTATCTAATGAGACCAATATCCAAACCCTGTCTTGTTTTTTTAATATAAATGATAACTATTATGAAAAAAATACTATTTCACTAAAACATTTTTTCCATATAATACTATTAAACTCAATTTTATAAACATAATTATTTTATTTATTTAAATAATTACAATCTTATTTTTAAAAACAAATTATCATATCAATATTTTAATATTATATTTAAAAAAATAAAAATTGAAATATCCAAATTTTAAAAATAATTCTTTATAGAATTTCCATTACACTAAAAATAATATTTATATTTTAAAATGATTTCAACAATATTATATATAATAAACATTTCGACATTATGGCAATTATATTAAATTCAATATATTCTATTTTTTTCATATTTTAAAAGTAGTTCAAAACAATTTATAAAAAAAATTATAATAAGATGATCCGGGTAGCCAAAACATTGGACGATTTCAGATAGTTCTTTTTGGCATGAGTTCATGGAATGCGGTTAAATTTTAAAATTTTTAATGAAATTTTCTAAATTTTAAAGAAAGGTTTATTTTGGTATAATTTAGCTGAGCAATTTTCTTTTGTTAATTATATTCTTTAAATCAATTGTGGTTGAGTGCTGTAAGTTTTTTTTTTTTTTTTCAGAAAGAAAAAAAGCCTGTCCTTGTTATTCAAAAAAGAATCAAAGGTATCGGGATCAAATCTTTTAGTGGCTATACATTGTTATATAAGGGCCTCATCTCCATCTGGTTAGCTCCTAATCGGAGCGAACAAAACAACATTTAAAAACAAAATTAGCTCAGTGTAATACTCCCGGTGTTACTTTTCATGTTTTATTTTATTTACGTATGGAACAAATGGATTAAATTTTATGTAAATATAATTATGGAATTGAGAGTTTTAACAACTATACAATTAATTGACATAAAATTGGGTTTAAATAAGCTACCAAATCCTCAGCTTTCTTTACGAAGACAAGTGGCAAGTACTAAGGGGAGTTAGTTATTTGCTATAAAAGTCATGGGCAAAGAAAAGAGGGCATGCAGAGGGATGATAGAAAGTAAGAAACTAGAAAAATAAAAGAGCTTCTAGAGATCACAAAAGTGAAGGCTCTATTGAATGTATCCACAAAATAGCATAGAGTTGCTAGAGAACATCTGCGGGATGTTAGACTCTATACCAGAACCGTTAGTGAGAAGAAGAGAATGCTAGGTTCTAGAGTAAATAACTCCTTCTAGTTATTGGTGGAAACTTGAAGTTGCAAGAGAACTGTTTTAAACCTAAGGGTTTGGGAAAGGGAGTGGAATTGTGCAAGCTTGCGCACTTCAAATTTCCTATGGTTGGGTGGTGTATAGTTATTAAAGCTTTGATTTTTGGTATATACATATATGTTTGTTGAAAACCTAACTCTTATTTATTAAAAACACATATATGTCTCTGAATATTAGTTCTTTAGCATTACAAACATATCTCTGTATTAATAGGTTGTATGGTTATGAATGTTAATAGGAAAATGATGAATTAGTGAGATATCTGTTGTTAATAATATTTTATTTATCAGAGTGAAACATTTTATATTTATAGCTGAAATGAATATGGAGAGAATTTGTTGACTAATTCGATGGTTCGAACATAAGAAAGTGTTTTTTATTTTAAACCTAATAATATAGACTATTGATAGAAAAAAGAGTTTCATAATGAAGAAACCCTAAACCATGAATAATATTTTGATTAGACAGTCTTTAAATAAACACATTAAAGGATTCGAAACATAATTAAGCTAATTAAACTATTAAAGATTTCATACAAGAGTAACACACAAGAGTAATTTGAAATTGGAATGGAATTAGTTCACTCATATTCGATCTTGCTCCCGATCACTGGCACGCTGCTGAAGGTTGTCGGCATTGAGGAGTTCTGAAGGGCACATCGAGGGGTGTGCATGCCAGGCCTTGGGCTAGGAGGCAGATCTACTATGTTCTTCTCAGATTATTGATGAAATCGTGGCTGACAGGCTCATGAGTTGAGTGGCTGGCCTGGATCGCTTGGGGCAGTTTGATGGCTGGGGTGGGAGGTTTTCCTCCGGATCTGAGACCTGATACCTTTGATTGGCTAATTGGCCCTTAGAACAAGAGATCGGGCATAAGAGATCCTCCAAAGTTTGTCAAGAGAATTGAATATGTTCTGGAAGTTTCCCTCCCTCCGGAAGAAACTATGCGGGTTTCTCTCTCCCTGGCAGATCAAGCCCTGATCGGGAAATTCACGGGGCTCTGGCCCTCGCCAAAAAATACTGATAGTTGGGTCCAAATAAACTGGAGACCCCTAATCTCCAAAAACGTTGCATCATACTCCGTCGGAAGGGGTTACTTTCTGTTTGAATTCGAATCCAAAGAAGACAAAGATCAAATATTCAGGAACGGACCCTATTTCATGGGGCCACAAGGTCTCTATCTCAATGGGTGGACACCGGAATTCAATCCTGAGGTTGACACCCCCAAAGCCATGCCAGTCTGGGTCAGACTCCCAAACCTCCCCATGCACTACTGGAACCCTAAATCTCTCCATGTGATAGGGACCGTCCTGGGGAAATACATTGACATGGCTAGCCCAAAGGACCAATATGCCTGTGCCTGCATATGAATTGAGGTGGATCTTGAAGAAGGATTGCCAGAGGCTATAAAAATAATAGTGGGGAATTGGTCCCACTTCCAAAAGCTCGACTATGAACAACTCCCTTTTAAGTGCAGAGGTTTCCATGAATATAGGCACTTCATCTGTAACTACCCTAAAAGACCAGAATCCCAACAGGATAAGGTAGAAGAATGGCATAGGGTGAATAGATCTAAACCCAAAAATCAAGTCGGTGTGGCTCCTAAGAAGGGTGAGGGCGCCAAAGAAGCTAGAGATCTCCCTCTTGAAGGATCTCAAGAAACATCCAAGACTAATGAAACCAATGAAGTAAGGGTTGAATCCAATGATGTCGCAGAGAAATATAGCAATAAAGATAGTAAGGAATCCGAAGTAGCCCCATCAGATCATCAAGTGGAAGAACAAGATGAAGGTGCAGCTATGAGAAAAGAAGGAGAAACCATGGGGAAATCAGAGGAAGAATTTGAATCAGAATAAGAGGAAGAGGAAGAAGGGAAAATAGAACTAACTACCCCAAGACTGACTAAAACTAAAGGCAGGAAATCCGAGAAAGAAGTAAGGGAACAAGCTACCTGTAAGGATAAGTTGCAAGGATCCTAGCTAACCCTGGAAAAGATGCTGAAGAACACATGAAACACCTGTCACCATGGGCATGCCCAAAAAGGGATTCCTACGACCAACAAAAGTAAGTAATGAAGGTCCTCTCCTGGAACTGCAGAGGTCTCGGTAGCAAAAGCAAGGAAGAATCTATGATGGATTTAATCTCTCTACACTAACTGGACAAATTTTTGATCCAAGAGACCAAGATGGAGGAAGCTGCATTTCTCCATGTAAGTCTTAAATTTTGGAAAAAAAGAGGTAAAGCTGCAGTTAGTTCAAGGGGTGCATCTGGAGGCATTGGAACTCTGTGGGATGATAAGAAATTCAAGTCTGTTGACATCAAGTACAGCTCTAGCTAGATCCTCACCCTGCTGAGGCAAAAAGACACTAACACACTGGTAAGAATTTTCAATATTTATGCACCTAATACTTATGTTGATAAAAGAATTTGTTGGAACCTCCTTCGTGAGGAAAGAAGTAACCAGCAAGGAAATGTAATCCTTGCGGGGGATCTTAATGTCATCCTCAGCCAGGATGAAAAAAGAGGAGGCTCCCTGGTCAGAGACCCCATCAGAGAAATTGTTGATGAAACCATTTTGGAATGGGATCTCATGGATATCAAGCCATCTACAGGAAAATATGCTTGGAGTAATAAGAGGATCGGGCCCAGGCACATTGCTGCCAGGCTTGAATTCTTCCTGGTCCAGGACACCTTTCTTCTCCTTGGACTGAATCTGTCTTCCAAAATCCTTATATTTGGAGGATCGGATCACAAGCCTATTCTCCTTGAGATGGAGATGGATAAGAATTTGGGACCGATACCCTTAAGATTCAACCCTATGTGGGCCACTCAACCTGAGTTTCTTAATATTGTTGTGGATTCTTGGTCTCCAACGGTTACTGGGTCCCCCTTCTTCGTCTGGGAAAAGAAACTGAGACGGTTGAAGAAAGAGCTAAATACATGGGCCAAGTCGATTCCCTCCCCCAATTATAAAAAATTCCAAGCTGCCCTTGCGTTGGAGACCCACCAAGCTGGTATGGAAGAAAAAATGGTGAATAACTATGATATCCAAATAGAGATTAAGCTCCAATCAGATCTCCACGCAGCATGCAGGCAAGAATTCGAGTGGTGGAGGCAAAAATCACGCTGCAAATGGATGAAAGATGGTGACAGGAACACCGGTTTCTTCCACAAGCAGGAAGTAGCTAGGAAAAACTTCAATTGTGTGCTTGAGATCTAGTCTCACAATAGGGTAATCAATAATTTCGAGGACATCAAATCTGAAGCGACTAAGCATTTTAAAGAGTTATTCACTGCCCAGCCTATCACTGAAGACGTCAAGCTCGTGAATCTTGTCCTTAGTGCTATAAAAAATTAAGATAATGATACACTGAAGGAGGTGATCACGTTGGAAGAAATTAAAAAGACTGTCGATGGTATGTAGGATGATAGAGCTCCGGGTCCCGATGGTTACAATGCCAACTTCATTAAAAATTGCAGGGACATTATCAAAAACGACTTGTTCAAAATGGTTAGTAAATCCCAAAGGTGCAAAAAAATAGGAGGCAACACAAACTCTGCCTTCTTGGCTCTCATCCCCAAAGAGAAGAAAGCTAATTCATTGGACAGGTTTTGGCCTATATCCTTGTGCAACATAGGATACAAAATCATCACTAAGATAATGGCTTGTAGATTAAAATATATCTTGCCTTACCTTATTCGGGAAAACCAAGGTGTTTTTGTAAAAGGTAGGAAGATATGGGATAATATAATTTTAGTTCAAGAGCCTATACATTCCAGTCAGAAGAATGGAGATAAGGGAATGGTGGTGAAACTCAACCTAGCAAATGCTTTCGATAGAGTAAGCCATCCATTTCTATTTCAGGTAATGAGGAGATTCGGATTCGCTCCAGACTTTATCTCATGAGTCAAGGCCTGTATCAGTAAGCCTTGGATAGCCCCACTAGTCAATGGTAGAGTTGCCCCCTTCTTTCAAGATACAAGAGGTCTGAGGCAAGGTCGCCTGCTTTCCCCTCTTCTTTATGCCATCCAGGCCTTCGTTCTTAGCTTTCAACTGGAATTTTCTAGGCAAGATCAGGAGCTTTTAGGAATCAAGATGGCTAGAGGCACTAAAGATATCAATCATGTGCAATTCATGGATGATACTATATTGCTTGGAGGATCCAGTCAGATAATAGCTCGCTGCTTCAAGATTGAAATGAACCGTTATTGTCATGCCTCTAGAAGCAAAATCAACTTAGGGAAGAGTCAGATCTATGGATGGAACACAAATCCTAGGGAAATGCTAGATATTACCCGGATTCTTAACATGGATGGTGCTGTTAGCTAGGAGTCCTTCAATTATCTAGGAGTACCTATCATCAAATCCAAACCTAAGAGATCATCCTAGAATCCTATCGTGGGAAAAATCAAAAGGAAAATCATGGGATGGGGGATGGTCTGGCTCAATCTGGAAGGGAAGGTAGTGTTAATTAAAGCTATTTTGAGCAGCTATCTGCTTTACCAATGCTCCCTTCTTCTTGCTTCGGTCAAAATATTAAATCAGATTGGAGGTCTAATGAGATCCTTTCTCTGGCAGGGTGGGAATAATGGGGGGGGGGGGGAATTTGCTTTGGTCAGCTAGAAGACCATCAAATTGCCTCGGTCAGAGGGTGGACTTCAAATTAGAGACTTAAAAAATCAAAACTTGGCTATGGGAGAAAAGTTGTTATGGAATTTGCTCGAGCCCAATCCTTCCTGGAGCAGTCATGTGCTTAAATGTAAGTATTTCCCTGGACCAAGGTTCGGATGCCTCGATGAGGAACACGCGATTAAGAATGGATCTTCTATTTATAAAATTTGTAAAAAGGCGTTGCCACATTTCAGAGATGGGTTGTATTGGATTCCAGGAAATGGGAAATCAGTCAGCCTGTGGCATGACGCGATCCTTAGAAAATCTCCACCTCAAATCCCACGAATGCAAAATTGGATGGTAGCGATGGGACTGAACACGATCTGGGATATTTCTGAATGGGAGATTGACGAGCCAAATAGATGGGCATGCTAGGTATTGCTGGAGTGCCTTGCAGAGTTAAATATTGAAAGAAATTTGCTGCTATCTCATCTGGCTGGGATAGCTCCGTTAGATAAGTCCAGGAAAGACAAACGTGGTTGGGGAAGGCAGTCTGGCAAATACTCAACGGTTGAGGGATATCAACGTTTCTCTGCCAACTATAATGTGTCGGATAATCCAAAAATTTGGAATAATCTGTGGAGTTGCAGCACTTTGCCGAAGATTGAGATGTTCTCCTGGACCCTGATGCATGAGAGAGTGCTCACATGTGAGAATTTGAAGAAAAGGGGGTTTGCTGGTACATTTCGCTGTCCACTTTGTGCTAAAGCTTAAGAAAATATCAGCCATCTCTTTTTAAAGTGTCCTTATGCTACCTCTATCTAGAGGGATGTGCTGAAGCGTTGGGGAGATGGAAAACAATTGCCGGACAATATCCAGGCCTGCTTTCTCAATTGGGACAAACTTTATGAGGGAGAGCTGAAAAAAAAATGGAGTGAGAGCATGTTGGATGAAACTCCCTAAATTAATATGCTGGTGCATTTGGAATGAAAGAAACCATAGAATATTTCAAGACAATTTTCAACCAGCGTGGAAGATTGCTGTAAAAGTTAATGCTTTGCTTGGGGAGGTTGTCAGCACTTCTAAGGTCCCTAACAACTAAGAAAATCTGACTGTCAATGAGGAAAATTGGATGCAAAGTCTAAATATCATGGCTGTAAGTACTGTGGTTGCTAAAAAATTGGATGAATGGGATATTAGGATGGACAAGTCCCAGTTTGAGAACTGGCTGAGAGAAAGGAATATTTTCAAACATTTTTTGATGGGGCCTCCAAAGGGAACCCTGGAAGAGCGGGAGGAGGGGGAGTCATTATTGGACCGGGTGGGAATGTCATGATAGAATACTACTGGAACATTGGTTATAACTCCAATAATATGGCCGAGGCTTATGGGCTCTGGCAAGGACTCAAGCAGTTACAGAAGAAAGGAGTGGATAAAGTAATGGTTTTTGGTGATTCCAGGTTAATTATTCAGGGGTTGAATGGGGGAAGAAGGGGCAAGAATGAACGAACATCAAGTCTGATCAATAGGATTAGATCCAAGGCTAAAAGTTCAGGAAGGTAAATTTCTTTCATATTCTTAGGGAGCTGAATGCTTTGGCGGATATTGCAGCCAATAAATCTATAGTGGTAGGTCTCAGTCAACTTATGGTTAACTCGGTTGTAAGCATTGAAATACCTCCTTAGATATGTGGTAGGTTAATCTCCCGGAGGAAGTAGAGAAAAGGTAGATTGTTCTAACGAGTTTCATATCAGTGATTTCCTTGCTGAGTCTTTTTATATAACATAACCATTCCTGTTTAAAAAAAAACACGAGAGTAATTTGAAAACCCTAATTAGAAGCAGAGTACAAACTATACAGAGTACACGATTTTAAAATAATTTAAACCAACAAACCCCAACAACACATTCCACGGTGCAATGGGGTAATTTCCAATTAATCTATTTAAAACCCAGTAACCAGGTATTGATTTTGTTTACAAAACACTAGGAGGACAAAACCCTAAATGTGTCAAACAACATACATAGAATATACCTCAAATAATACTTAAATAAAAAAAGAATCTTATTTAATTACAAACTGAGCCGAATGGCTGGTAGAAATTAAAACTGAGTCTCTTTCGACCATACTATTTACCACATAACCACTCTTGTAAGACAAGTCATAAACACACTCATGACACTTTCATTTTAGATGATGGACTTAGAATAGATTCAAGAGGCTAAAAACGAATCACTAAATTAGGAAGTTAAGCAGCTAGCCGACCTTCTGCTCCAAGTCTGAAAGAAAGTAAATCAAAGCCTAAGATTAATATATCATAACATGTTTAAAATATTCAAATGAAACAACAATATGAACTATAAGCATCAATGCACGTTGATAAATCATCATAGTGGACATCGGGATTGACCGTAGACATTACCACTGATGAATTACAGTTTTAAAGACATTGTCCAATGTTCAATGTCGATTACGGGTTGAAGAGAATGACGAGTTGTAACTTGGGTGAAGTGAAACAAGTAGAAAAATATTACCAACACCGTGTGCCTCTTACAGGTAGAGACACTCATGTAAACCTGTCCACACACTCTATGCTTTTTTCCACACACTCTGTGCACTTATCCACACACTTCGTGTCTTTTTTCCATGATGATCATTGCGGCATTACTTCTGCAGATGGACACCCTCAAGCCGTGAACAGACAGACGGCCTAGAATCCCGTTGGCTGCGAGAGACTAGTTTGAAACATGGGAAAGGGTAACGAAACCCTAACAAAAGTCAACAGATGTGGTCGAGTTGTTCTCCACTTTATGGACTCGAACTATTTTACAATCCAAATTATAACTTGACTCTTGAACTTTAGTTAGGTGCTTAGAGTATGTAAATCATAGTATCCTCTGATAGGTGGTGGTTTGATGAACGATAAACAAAAACCTTGGTGCCTGCATGTATGTTCAAGTGTTAGCTATAAAAGTTAAGTAAGTTGTTGTCTAACCTTCTGAAACTCTCCTGAGTTAAGGGCAAAGAGTCACCTGGAGTTGCAACCATAGTGAGCTAGTAGAATCAATAGAAAATAACTTACTTAGTTGAAGGATTAATTTTTGCAACCAACGGTAGTTTTCACTTTTATAACTTTTAAATGACAATTTTTTTTTTTGTTTAGTGAAATTATTTATTAATTTGAGTTAAGTTGGTTTGTTACAATTGGTATCAGAGCCAGGTTTCAAAACTTCAACCTAATGGGACATCGCATAGTCAATTAGCATAATAGGACTGAATATATTGAATATAAATAAATATAAATAACAACAGATAAATATTGTTACATGCAGGCCTAGTGATGGAAAAACATGAACAAATTATGGAAGCAGAAGTAGTACCTGAAGATATGCCAACATTAGAAAATGCTAGCCTCTATGTAGAACTTGGAGCAAAATGTAATGCAAATATGCAATAAAAAATGTTGGAAACAATGAGGATTTTAAAGGAAGATTTGGATAGCTTAAAGGAAAATAATATGAAATTAATGAATGCCAAATCAGATCAGGAAGAGATAAATGAACTAATGCTAAATTGTTTGACAAAACGACAAAAACAAAATGGTAAAAATTCCTACAGTACTGGAAAGAAAAGAAAAGGATAAGTACAAAGTTGCAGTAGTGAGGAAACTACAAATAACATACCTGTAACCGCACATGACTTAAAGAAGGGAAAAGATATAAAAACTGAGAAGCAAAAAGAAAAACCTGTGGAGTTGCAGGGGGATTTTAAAAGTTAAGGCCCCCAATGTTTGATGGAGAGTATGAGGAAGCAACTAAATCTTGGCTACTCAATATCAAATCATATTTTCAAGTATATAGATATGATGACAATTTGAGGGCACACTTAACAATCTTTCGGCTAAGTGGAAAAGCTTCCCTGTGGTGGCAGGAGGCTAAAAGTGTAAATAGCATACGCAGTAAAGATTTAAGTTGGAAAGTTTTTAAAAAACTATTTAAAAAATATATATATGTCAAAATGATACTATGATGAAAAAGCTAAAGAATTCAATGATTTACAACTGGGGACATTAACTATGGAAGAGTTTGTTACCAAGTTTGTGAATTTACAACGCTATGTACCTTACTTGAGAGATGATAAAGCTAGGGTATATCGGTTTATCGGTTTTTTACCTCCGACATATAAGGAGAAGATTGAGTTTGATATGACTAAGACCATGGATGAAGCAATAATAAAGGCTAATTTTTGTTATCACTTGTTCAAACAAAGATAAGAATTGAGCAAAAATTGGAAAAATAAGAAAAATGAAAAGATAGATCCATGTAGGAAAGGATTCAAACCCTCTCCTTTTAGGAAAGGAAAAAGAAGTAACACTGATAATAATTACAATAGTCAAGGATCAGCTAATAGTAATGGGGTAAAGGGTATCATAACTTCCAGCATGGGATGGAATAATAACTCAAAATAAATTAAGTGTTGGGGATGTAACGGACCTCACCTATATAGGAATTTCCCACACAATCCTAGAAGAAAGATGGCTCCCATAAGAATGTTTTAGGAAGCTTCCACTATCAATGACTTAGCCAGGAATATACCTAGAATTAATGTTGCTGTGAAAGATCGAAAGGTGGATCATCAATCCACCATGTTGGAAGTATAAGGTAAAATTTTAAACACACCTGTATCTATACTTATTGATTATGGAGCTAGTTGAAGTTATATTGCACCAAAAATAATTGAAAAGTGTAAACTGGTTAAGGAAAAACAAAAAAATGCATGGCTGGTACAATTGGCAATAGGGGTAAAACAGAAGGTTATCAAGATAGTTAAAGACTCCAAAATGGATCTAGATAACATGGATACCTCAGTTAATTTAAATATACTTCATTTAGGCTCCTACGAGATTTTGATAGGCATGGATTAGCTAGAATCTCATAATGCCATTATAGTTCGCTTGCATAAATGTTTTGGCTGTGTGGATGATGAGGGTAAGAATCATACAGTGAAAGGAAATTATAGACCTATATCTACCAGAAAAATATCAGTGGTGCAACTAAAAAAGTGTATTAGGAAAGGATGTCAACTTTACGCCATTAAAATTACAGAAATGGAGCCTGAAAAAACAAAAACAACATTGGACCAATTTCCTATTTTAAGGGAATTTCAAGAGGTATTTCCTGATGAAATACTAGGATTACCACCTAAATGAGACTTAGATTTTACTATAGATTTAATGCCAGGATCAACACCAGTATCACGACCTCCATATCGTATGAGTATTCCAGAATTGACGGAATTAAGGATGCAATTACATGAATTACTTGATAAAGGATATATTCGACATAGTGTATCACCATGGGGGGCACCTGTTCTATTTGTCAAAAAGAAAGACAGAAATTTCAGGATGTGTATAGATTACTGACAGTTAAATAAGATGACAATTAAAAATAAGTATCCTTTACCTAGAATAGATGATCTGTTCGATTAGATTAGTGGAGCAAAAATATTTTCAAAAAATGATCTTAGGTCAGGATATCATCAAGTATGGGTTATGGAAGAAGATGTCCATAAAACTACTTTTCGAACAAGATATGGACACTACAAATTTGTGGTGATGTCGTTTGGTTTGAAAAATGCCCCTACGACATTTATGAACATGATGAATAATATGCTAAGTAAGTTCTTGGATACATTTGTGCTGGTATTTATTAATGATATTTAAGTATATCCAAAGAATGAGGCAGAACATGAATACAATTTACAAAAAAAATTTCAAACTTTAAGGGAACATCAACTATATGTGAAATAGAGTAAATGTGACTTCTATTAAAAGGAAGTACAATACTTGGGACATGTCATATAAAAAAAAGGAATAGTTGTTGATCCAACAAAAATCAAGGCAATAATGGAATGGCCTGTACCAAAGGATGTACATGACATAAGATCCTTCATGGGGTTAACATGATATTACCGTAGATTCATAGAAAATTTCTCCAGAATAGCTCATCCTATAACAAATTTACAAAAGAAAAGTGTTCGATTTATCTGGAGCCAACAATGTCAAGATAGTTTTGAAAAATTGAAACATTTATTGATGACAACACCAGTATTAAAAATTGCATATCCAAATAAGGACTTTGTAGTATGTACTGATGCAAGTAAAGAAGGCTTGGGAGAAGTTTTAACTCAAGAAGGCCATGTAATTTGTTATGAATCCAAAAAGTTAAAAGAGCATGAAAAAATTATGTCCTCCATGATATGGAATTAGCAACTATTATTCATGCGCTTAAGATTTGAGACATTACCTGGTAGGGAAGAAATTTATGCTATGAACCGACAATATTGGGTTAAGATATTTATTTGTTAAAAAAACATTGAATGCTCATTAAGCCAGATGGCTTGCATTCCTGAGTGAATATGATTTTGAAATTAAACACATAAAGGGAAAGGAAAACAAAGTAGTAGGTGCACCAAGTAGACAACAACATGAGTTACATTCTGTGCTAATTAGTGACTATGAATATGAATTTAAAACCTTATTGAAGGAAGCATTAGACAGTGACGATAAGTATAAAAACTACATGGAACAATTTAGAAATGGAACTATTGGAATGGAAGGAAGTCTATATCATATTGATATAGAAGGGTTTTAATGTTTCAAAAATTGAATTTATGTACCCAATTGATATAATATAAAACAAATCATTTTCAGAGAGTTGCATGATAACCCGTATGCAGGACACCCTGGATATCAAAAGTTTATAACAAATTTAAAGAAAGAATTTTACTGGCCTAACATGAAGAGAGAAGCCGTTGAATATGTGGCTCGATGTTTTACTTGTCAACAGGTTAAATCTATTCATCAACATCCAACTGGATTGTTGCATCCTATACCCATCTTGAATGGAAATGAGAAACTATAACTATGGATTTTATTATAGGGTTACCGAGAACAATGAAGCAAAATGAATCCATTATAGTTCTAGTGGACAAACTAAGTAAAGAAACCCATTTTATACTTGTAAAACCAACTTATAAAGCAGTAAATATTGCAGATATATTTATGAAAGAGATCTTCATACTACATGGGATTCCAAAAATAGTTTTACATATCGTGAAGCCATATTTACCTTAAGATTTTAGACATCACTATTTAAGGGTATGGATACAAAGTTGAATTTTAGTACAACCTATCATCTGCAAATAGATCGAAATACTGAGCAAGTAAATCATATCTTGGAGGACATGTTAAGAATGTAAGTGATGAATCACCTAGGTAAATGGGAGGATTACATTCATTGGGTGGAATTTGCATATAATAATAATTATTAAGCATCCCTCAAAAGGAGTCATTTTGAGGTGTTTTATGGTAGGATATGTAAAGTACCTTTGAGTTGGGGAAATTTGGAGGATATGTTGGCTTTAGGACCAGATATGCTAGCACAAATTGAGGAAATTGTAATACAGATAAAACATAACTTAAAATCAGTGCAAGACATACATAATATTTATGCAGACAAGAAGCAGACAACTAAAGAGTACAAAGTAGGAGAGCATGTGTTCCTGAGGGTTAAACCAAAGAAAAGCAAGCTAAGAACAGGGATTTATGCAAACCTTGCACCTGTATATGTGGGACCTTTTGAAATTTTGGCTAGAATAGGGCATGTAGCTTATTAGTTGGCCTTACCTCCTTACATAAGAATTCATGATGTTTTCCATATTTCTTTATTAAAAAAATATGTTGCTGATCAATCTCATATTATTAATTGGGATAATGTACAGTGGAACTAGCGAGCGATTTCCACATGAACTCAACCAATGTGCATTTTCGATAAGAGACACATTCAACTTCGGAAGCAGTATATTGTAAAGTTAAATTACAATGGAAACACTATTCAGTAGAAGAAGCTACTTGGGAAAGAGAAGAGATTACGAGACAAAATTTTCTTGCTTTGTTTCAAGACTTTAATAATACAGATTAAGAACTCAGGACGACGCTAAGTATTTAGGAGGGAAGGATTGTAATACCCCCTCGTTACTTTTGATGTTTTATTTTATTTACGTATGGAACAAATGAATTAAATTTTATGTAAATATAATTTTGGAATTGAGAGTTTTAACAACTATACAATTAATTAACAGAAACTTGGGTTTGAAGTAGTTACCAAATCCTTAGAATTTTTTACGAAGACAAGTGGCTAGTACTAAGGGGATTTAGTTATTTGCTATAAAATTCCTAGGCAAAGAGAAGAGGGCATGCAAAGGGATGATAGAAAGTAAGAAACTAGAAAAAGAAAAGAGTTGCCAGAGATCACAAAAGTGAAGGCTCTATTGAATGTATCCATGAAATAGCGTAGAGTTTCCAGAGAACATCTACAAGATGTTAGGCTCTATACCAGAACCATCTGTGAGCATAAGAGAATGCTAGGTTTTGGAGTAAATAACTCCTTCTTACTTGTGGCAACTTGAAGCTACATAAGAACTGTTTTAAACCTAAGGGTCTGGGAAAGCGGGTGGAACTATGCAAGCTTGCACACTTCGAATTTCCTATGGCTGGGTGGTGTATAACTATTAAAGCTTTGATTTTTGGTATATACATATATGTTTCTTAAAAACTTAACTCTTATTTGTTACAAACATGTATATGTCTCTGAAAAATAGTTCTTTATCACTACAAACATATATTTGTATTAATAGGTTATATGGTTAAAAATTTTAATAGGAAAATGATGAATTAGTGAGATCTCTGTTATTAATAATATTTTATTTATCAAAGCGAAGCATTTTATATTTATAGCTGAAACTAATATGGAGAGAAATTCTTTACTAATTCGATGGTTCGAACATAAGAAATCCTTTTTTATTTTAATAACAAGGATTATTGATAGAAAAACAAGTTTTGTAATGAAGAAACCCTAAACCATGAATAATATTTTGATTAGAGAGTCTTTAAATAAACACGTTAAAGGATTGGAAACTCAATTAAGCTAATTAAACTATTAAACTTGACTCATACATGAGTAACACACCAAAGTAATATGAAAACCCTAATTAGAAGCAGAGTACAGACTGTACATAGTACACGATTTTTAAATAATGTAAACAAGCAAACCCCAACAACACATTCCATAGTGCAATGGGGTAATTTCCAATTAATCTATTTAAAACCGAGTAACCAGGTATCGATTTTGTTTACAAAACACAGTTAGGAGGACAAAATCATAAAGGAGTCGAACATCTTACACATAATATACCTTAAACAATACTTAAATACAGAAATAATCTTATTTAATTACAAACTGATCTGAATGGCCAGTACAAATTAAAACAACAACTGTTGAGTTTCTTTTAGTGACAGCCATCACAGTTCTTGACAGAGCCAAACCCGACCCCACTATTTACCACAGAACCACGCTTGTAAGACAAGCCATAAACAAACTCATGTCTCTTTCCTTCCAGACGATAGACTTAGAATAGATTCAAGAGGTTAAACAACGACTCACCAAATTAGGAAGTTAAGTAGCTAGTCGACCTTCTGCTCCAAGTCTGAAAGCAAGTAAATCAAAACCTAAGATTAATATATCATAACATGTTGAAAATATTCAAATGAAACATCAATATGAATTATAAGCATCATTACTTGTTGATAAATCATCATAGTGGATGCCGGAATTGACTGTAGACATTACCACGGACGAATTACAGTTTTAAAAACATTGTCCAATGTTCAGTGCCGATTACGGGTTGAAGTGAACGACAAGTTGTAGCTTGGGTGAAGACAAACGAGAAGAAAAATATTACCAACACCGTGTGCCTCTTGCAGGTAGAGACAACCATGAAAACCTGTCCACACACTTTGTGCTTTTGTCCACACACTCCATGCTTTTGTCCACACACTCTTCGTGTACTGTTTCCATGATGATGATTGCAAAATTAATTCTGCAGATGACCACCCTCAAGCCTCGAACAGATAGATGGTCTAGCAGCTCGTCGATTTCGAGAGACTAGTTCAGACAATGGGAAAGGGTAATGAAACCCTAACAAGAGTCAACAAATGCGGTCCAACTCTTCTCCACTTTACAGACTTAAACTATTTTACATTCCAAATTATAACTTGACTCTTGAACTTTAGTTAGGTGCTTAGTGTATGTAAATTATAGTATCCTCTGCTAGGTGGTGGTTTGATGAACGATAAAGACAAACCTTGGTGCCTGCATGTGTGGTCAAGTGTTAGATATAAAAGCTAAGTAAGCAATTGTCTAACCTTCCGAAACTCTCCACACTCAAGGGTGAAGAGTCACTTAGAGTTGCAACCATAGTGAGCTAGCATACTCAAAAGAAAATAACTCACTTAGCTGAAGGCTTAATTTCTGCAACCAATTGTACTTTTCACTTTTATAACTTTTAAATGATAATTTTTTTGTTTAGTGAATTATTTATTGATTTGAGTTAAGTTGGTTTGTTACACAACCACTTAAATTATGGAGTAAATGTCTAAAAACCACAAGTGAAGTTTATATGTTACTTGTTCTTTCTATTAAGTGTAGTTATCACTTTAGTTATTTTCTATTTTTTAATAATTGTTTATTACAAAAATCCATGGACAACCATATAATCAATTTGGATAGTACACTTGTCCTCTTCTCTTGCAATTTAGAACAAGCATAATGATGTTCCACCCCAAAATTTTAAAATATAAAACATATTTACTAATTTAATATAATAAAGTAATCTTATTATATTGTTTACTAATTTAATATAAAAAATAAATTTTATAATAATTTAATTTTATAAAAAAAATTATTTTATTATTATATTGCTAAATAGTTTATCATAAAGGGAAAAAAGATAAAATAATATTATATTTCTTTTGGAATTTTATTTATGTCACTGAAAAGTTGCACGAGAATCACAATCTAACAAAAAAAAATTATTTCTCATTTTTAATTTTATTATTCTTATTATTCTGATCAAGATAACGGATTTTAATATTAGAAAAAACAAAATTCAAATCCATATGCTATATTGCCAAATCTATTTGTAACCATACAAACTCATCATATTCTGGTCAGCTTATCAGAGATTAAGATGTGATATGTTTTTTCATTATATTCTGCAAAATCTATTCCTAAATCTATATATTCCTTGAAAAAGTATCATTCCAAGATGTCATATACTTTTTCATATATAATCCCAGTGAAAATAGCGGAATGGAGATTTTCTCCAGCCAACGAAGAGGTACTTCTGCTACTATCTAAGTCTCATACCGCATAAAGAGATTGATTTGCTCATTAGCGGAATAAAGTTTACCACCTCACCACATGATTCTTCCTTTGCTTTGATTTTTAAAAATGCCGTTTCCATTAATGCTCATATCTTTTTTCATGTGTCAAGAGAACTTTACTAACTACTTTTCTCGCCCAAAACAGAATTTGACATCAGTATGGAATAGAATAAATTTCAAAGACTACCATGCAGGTTGTTATTTTTTATTTTATAATAAAATAATTTAAATGTAGATGAAGCTAGACATTAATTTAATGTATGAGATTTTGTTTGTTTGTTTGTGGAATAAAAAATCTTCTCTGAAATACATACTGTTAACTATTAAACACGCTAGTAATAATAATTATAATTTCTATAAAAAAATCTACTATCTTATATATAGATTTTCTTGACAGCTGCACTACCTAAGTCTCCATTAAGAAAAAAAGCGTTGCGTTTATATAAGAAGTATATATTCACTCCTATGTTTTATTTTGCAAGTGCAATATAAGAAGAAGAAAAACGATTATCCAGAAATATATACACAGCTATATATACACAGCTCAGCCAGAGTTAGTAGGCAAATTCCTAAGACCAGTTCATACTAGTAAACGTAGAGCAAAGCTAGGTTTAATATTATATATTAAACACTCTAATATATATGATATATATGTAGGACAGCCCACCATTGAATGCCGTGGAAGATGCTATGTTGACAATTGGATCTTAAGTAGGAAGAGCTAGTCTTAATTTCAGTGTGAAGGCTATATATTTATGTTGCTTTTCTATGATGAAGGGTTTTTAAATAAATCACATTTTAAATGGCAATAATAACTTTATAGCACATTTCATAAAAGAAGATTGTGTTAAGAAAATATTGCATTTTCAATCAAATTTATGACACAAAATCAATAAATACATAATTTTCATACAACAAACACAATGCCAAAAATGTTATTTTTGTAATTTTAACCACATAAAATTTACAACCATTATAACATGAAATTTACAACCATTATAAGGGCAAAAATACTATTTTTGTAATTTTAACAAAGTTAAATTTTTATCTTAAATGCATTAGTTTTATGAAGAAATTATTGTGGAAACCCCAAAATCCATTTGGAACCTATTTCAAAACCTTTCAAAGTTTTCACACTCAATTAGTTACTCAGAAATGACCCGCAAATTACATGAGATCAAGTAACTAGTCACATACCGTGGATTTGTTGGAAACCATAAATTCTAACATGTAATAGCTTTAATCACGGAATTTAGAGCCTAAGGAATTTGAAAACTAAGAGTCATTACCAATTTACCATGTGAGGTTTCCATGATGCATGGATTTTTATAAGTTTCAACTGCATAGGTTTGAATTTGTGTTGATGCTAATAATAGTATTGGATATTCACTTAAATACTCATTTGGCTTATATATCATTGGCTATTCTTACTATGGGAAAATAATGACATATAGTCAATTTTCTCATCCTTGAAGAAAAGGGGTGAAAACTAATCCATTACTACTTACTGGATAAAACCCAACTCACGCTAGTCCCTATTTCTCACCAAAGGTTGTGGGTGTTTTTCACTTTGACTTGATTCCAACTACTTTGAGCAAATTGGGATGCAACTTGAAAGATCTTCTGATCCATTTAAGTGGCTCTTGTATTTGTAATAAATAGTACTAGCTCTCATATCTGTACTGGCTAGGCCGTGAATTAGTCAATGTGGGAAAATTTTCTATTTGAATTACATCAATGACCATTAAGGCATAGATTGCTCCAGCATTTTGTTAAACCCTTTAGGAGATGCTCAACTCGTTGGAACTGAGCACGATATTAGCCCTGTCTAAGAAAAAGCTCAAGCTCATAGCTCTTAAATTTGAGTTACATCCTCTCAAATCGAGAAAAAAATAACAGAATTTGATAAAAACAAATTACAAAAGATGAGGCTGCAAAAAAAACAGTACCAGGGCACATATTTGATGTCTCTGGACAGTTTGTATTTAGTGGCCTTATCTACATAGAAAACAACATGAATTTGTACTATAGATCACTCCGACATCCATCATTAACAAGCACATAGGGTATTAATTCACCAATGTCCCTCCACTGACAAGCTATTCCCTAAATATGCATTAAGTCCTCCTAAAATTATAAAAAAAAACACATCAATTGTGAAAAATTATTAACAAAACCAATTTTTCCTTGAAATTTGTTGCTTTATCCAATGTGAAATAATTAAATGTAACCATAACTCATGGGTCATTGTTAGATCATCTGAATCTAGATTTGAGAAATTTCAATGTACATGTAAATCTCTACAAAACCTATCTATCACATTAATGGTTGCTTACATCTTTCCTGGTTCTTGTCCTACCCATCGTTAATATAGCGATTTGAGCCATCGACATATAAGAGTTTGTATTACAGTTGACTTGGCTATTTGAGCAGGATTTCATATTATAGTTGAGGTGCAATTTTAAGCATAGCACTTCTAAAGACATTTTATTCTCAATACCCATTTTTTTAAGGAGTCAAAAAAAAAAATCTTCATTTTAAATGACCTGTAATTTTTTGATACCACTTCTTAGACGTGTTTAGAGCCCCAAGAGCTGTGAGAGCTTCAATTTTGAACCCTGATCTTAAGTAGTACTTTGTTGAAGTTCGATGTCAAATAGTTTGAGATCTAGTAGTCCACAAAACATCCACCGCAACATTCATTGCTGTCTTTATAAATCTTTCAAAACCACTATACAGAAAGGACAATGACGGATTTATGTCGGCTTCGGCTTCTCCAGCAACTTGCGCATTAACAGTTCTAAGCAAGTAGGTGAAGTATGGACCATAATATGTCATTTTAGTGCATTTCCTACTCAGATTTAGTGTTTTGGACGATGCAGCTTCTCCACCCACAGGCTCCTCGCGTGCACCATGTGCAACAACGAAGAAACTACGCCTATTTAATTGCTGTTGCAGATAGTGCGATCTTCGCATCTGTCAGTCCCCTCTCACGACTTTCCCTGCTGATTCTTCCAATGCCCAGGTGATATTTATGGCTTTTTTTAATGTTTTAACTCGTATATCAACCATGCATGTTGACGTGGTTTTCTTTGAATTAAATCTTGTTTAGGTGAGAATACTTTGCTGAGGGCCAACACGGATCTTGCCTTTTTCCTTGTTATAAATCTGATTGTGATTAATATTACTATTAAATATAAACAAAAAAAACCATTTTCGTTGGCTGTAAATTGTCAAGAAAATACCACTCATTTGATGAGAGTGGAAACTGACTCGAGTATATTATTTTCAAATGTTATATACTCAGAAAAACTTTATCAAATTAAATAAAAACATTTCAACTCATTTTCATTAATTTAATTGATTATACTCATTAACTATAAATTAAAAAATTGATTTCTAATCTTTAACATTAATTGTATATTAATTGAGTAGTAAATTATAAATAAAATATTACTTACCTAATCAGAGTGAAAGCTAACTCCTCTTATTTATTTAGTTAAGTCTTTAAATTAATATTATTATTAAAGCTGATTGTTGTTTGTTATTTTATTTAGGTAATCCACTAAAAAACTAATAAACTATTAAAATCATTTTTTTCATAAAAGATATATATAATTAAAAAATTTAATAAAACTTAATAATTATTTTATAAGTTTATTATTAATTTTAATATCAAGTGCTGAGTTGTAAGTTATTAATGGAACACCACTCATATTATGGAAGTAAATGTCCATTCTCATTTTTATTTATTTAATTATTTATAATTAATAAATCCATAAAAAACAATCTAATATTATATATATGAAAAAAATATTTTTATTAAAGCAACTTCAATGATAAAGTCAGTAATAGTAACACCATTTATTTTATTAGAATGGGCGCTGACTCTTTATTCATAAGAACTACAAATTATTAAATCGAAACATCAATCATCTTGTTAAAATGGAAGACTACTTTAGTATGCAACATAGGCTGACTCTATATCCATAAGCTACAAATTACTAAATTAAAACACCATTAATTTTATCAAAATGGAAGATGACTCTATATCCATAACAAAATGAAAGATGACTCTATATCCATAACAAAATGAAAGCTATATATAATAGCTGACTATATCCATAAAAACTACAAATTACTAAATTGAAACCCATTCATCTGATCAAAATGGAAGCTATATGCCATAAACCATGACTAACTATCATAAAAAATAAAATGGAAAAATTGAAGCTATATACCATAAGAGCTTATATCCATAAAAACTATATAAATTACTAAATTAAAACACAATTTGATTTTTATATACAAAAAAGTTACAATTTTTTTTTATAAAATTTAATTAAAGAAAACACCAATTATCTCTTATTTTAATTTTTAAATAAAAATAAAAATATTTTTAAATCCCAAACTATTTTATTTCTTCTATAATGTAAATAATAAAAAATTACTGTTATCATTATGTTTTTCATTGCCTTAGTAAATTGATAAATAATAAAAAAATACTGTTATCATTATGTTTTTCATTGCCTTAGTAAATTGATGTTAGACCATCCTCAATTGCTACATACTTCTTTTGTAAACCATCCTCAATTGTTCATCTTTTTTTCCGTTTCATTGATTACTATTACTTTTTAGGTGCTACCTAAAAGAACGAGAGTTGGCTAATCTCTAAACCATTTGCATCTTTCTAGGTAAGTTTGGCTGGAAACCAGCAATACTATTTGTTGTTGAAAATGAAATTTTCAGTGTAAAAATTGCAATTTTTATTTTAAAAATAGATTCAGAACTTTGGATTACTCTTAAGGCACTCAAATTATGCAATTCCAATCATTAAAAACTACCCTTTAAACAATTTCCACCAAATTTTAGCCAAAAAACCCTAACCAAATTTTAAGTGCCCACCATATTTTAAAACCATTCAATTGCACGCAATTGTACTGCTCCCCTTTTGCAAACACACGATATATTTATGCAATCAAAATTTCATAGTGCTGTTAGTTTGGTAACAGTTTATAATATTGTTTGGAAAGTGATGTTTTATAAAAAATAAAAATAACACCACCCATGTGGCAAACCGCTGAGCATATAATATCATAAAAACCACTTAGGAATGCACATATATTGGTGTAAAAGTCTCCTCGACCTGCATTTCTAAAAAACAGGGCTGACCATAGACCCCTAACCCAATTATAACATATACAATAAAACTGACACGTTTTTAACGATTATTGGTGTTCAACATCGCATTTACGACATTTTACAAGAAACACTCATCCGCGAACAATTGTCGTAGCACGTGCTGTGGATTCAAGAAGCAAGAATCAATGAGTACAGATGCCGTAGGAGGTTCTGCTCATTAGTTTGCATTAAGTTTGTAGATCAAGCACGTGCCGTGGATTCAAGAAACAAGAAATTAGAATCAATGAGTACAGATGACGTAGGAGGTTGTGCTAATTAGCTTGCATTAAGTTTGGAGATCGCAGTTGTAGTTCTTCTTACATGCACCCTGAACAGAGAAGCCATTTAACCACCGCCATTTAGCATATCGTATATTTCCCACAAGTCTATCAGACTCCAAGGATTCGAATGGCTTTCTCAATTTCCCTTGCCTCAGTAATTATATTCTTCAGGCAAAAGGCAAGAGAACTTAAGGAAATAACAAAATCAATTCTGGAGCTGATCTCCACGTCCTGAAGGCACATAATATTTGTGACCTCTTCCTGCACATTTTTGATAAGGGAATGTGTAACATATGCAATGTTATATGAGTCCTGGCATACAAAAACAGAATGATAATCTGAATTGGGCTGCTGGTCTTTGTTTGTATCTATCCCACGAACACCATCGTGATCATGAACTGAGGCCAATCCAGTACTCGATTGAAGGTTCTTGGATCTGCTGTCTTCGATTTGTTGTCTCTGCATAAGTAGTTTTCTGCGAGATTTAACTCGGAGGACTTCTGCAAAGCATTGAAATGCCTCGCTCACTCTGCTTTCACATGCTTGGAGATCATCCCTGATGAAGCTGCCATAGATAGTCTGTACTGGGAGATCATTAATGGCACATTTCTCAATAATGTATTCGTAGGAAAGCGTAGCGAAATGCAACAGGTCTGCAATTTTGCAATAACTGTTCAATAGTTTTGAGTAAGTAGCTTCAGGGAATGGCAGAAACCAGAAGTCTGGCTCGACCTTTGCTTCTTCTATGTAATTCCTGAGTTTAGAAACATGGTTCGTTAATTTCTTTTTCTTCTCTTTGATATCCAGTAGCTTCAACACATATGAATGCACACATTGTTCGCGAGTATGGGCAGAAATCAACAAGCTTGTAAAGTCGGGGAGACTACAAAGGCCGACGACTAATTCTTTTCTAGCGAGGGTTGAAGCTCGCCTTGGCCCTTGGCTGTAATATGAGTTCAACAAGGATATAACATCCTAACCCTAAGAAAGTCACTGTGATTCTTACTATCGCAAACTGTGAAGGTGGATCCACATCCTTTCGCCCCAGAATGAGGACAGCTGCAATGAAGGCAGACAGTTCTCCTGCATAACCTACCAACAAACGTGGGGAACAACTGCCCGTTTTGCACACTTGAAGCCGCTGGGGAAAAACTTACACAGACCACACTGGGGAAGAAATTACAGTCTCCTAGCCTGTTCGTGAGAGAAACTTGCACCAGACCCCAAAACACAAAACACAGAGGAAAACATATGCACGGGCCACAACTCACTAAGGAAAACTTACACACAGTCCCTTAGCTTACCCACAACTCAGCCTGTGAGGAAAGGATACAGCCACACCATCCACAAATCCGTAGAGGAAAAACAACGTGGGTAAAACTAGGAAAGTCCTATGCGTAAGAGAGAACAAGAATTCCGCTCCTGCGTGAGGGTGAATAGCCAAGGAAAAGAATGGTGCCGTGGAGAGAATGTCGTGTCTGCTGGAGTGATGGCGGTGGTTTTTGCTTGCCATCGTGAGGTCAACCACGCTGGTGGAGTGTGCATGTGGGCAAGGACTGACAGTCCTGCCACACTCCACTCCCAGCGATAACTGCCTCAGCTAACAGCAGTTTTTCATGGTGGTGGTTGGGTAAGACAAGGGAAGATGATACATGGCTTTTTCCCCCCTTGGCTAAGGTTTGGCATTCCCCCACCCTTATACTTGTGAAAATCATGCCCCTTCTCAATTTAGTTGCCATGAATGTAGCTGGTCGGGTTCATTTTAATTAAAGATGCATATTTACATGATGATAAACTCAATATGTATGCCACATGACTTTCAACCTGAAACATAGCATAACCAATCAATGGTGGGGCCTTGGCCTTTAGCTCCGCACCATGATCATTTACAATAAATACATCATGTACGGTGTTACAAGTTAGGTTCATGGTGGCATGTGCCCATTTTAAATCCTTGTGTGTGAAGCACACTAGTCTAAATCGATGGGTTTACTAGGGAATATGTCATCTATGGATGTTTGGAAAGATCCATTGGGTTTCTCCACGAGGTTTTCCTTGGAAAAATGTAAGGGTCATTTAGAGGTTATCAAGGGTTAATTACTGGTAAGCATGGATTATTTAGGGGTAATTAAGTTAGTCAATAAGGCGTGAACTATGGGGTAATTAAGAGTTAAGTAGTGGTAATTAAGGGTCAATTATGGGTTGACTAGGCGTAATTAATGGTACCTATGGGTCAATTATAGGTAAGTAGGGGCCATTTAAGCCCAAGGGCTTAGCTAAACTAGTGGTTTTCCATGATGTTGGGCATTTAGTTAGGTTCATGGTGGCATGTGCCCATTTCGAATCATTGTGTGTGAGGCACACTAGTCTACATTGATGGATTTACTGGAGAATATGCCATCTATGAATGTTTGGAAAAATCCAATAGGTTTCTCCATGAGGTTTTCCTTGGAAAAAAGTAGGGGTCATTTAGAGGTTATCAAGGGTTAATTACTGGTAAGCATAGATTATTTAGGGGTAATTAGTGATCAAGTAGGGGTCATTTTGGTGCAATAAGTGATAATTGGGGGTAATTAGTGGTCAATTATGAGGTTAATTAGGGGTCAATTATACAATAATTAGTGGTAAATTTTAGTAGTATCTGAGAGGATGGATATTGAGAACATAACTGAAAATATATATTTAGGGTTGGTCCTTCTAACCCCTTCCCCCCATAGTCAGAGAATTGACGTTTTGGAAGCAATCTTTAAAAAAACACCTCCAAAAGTAAAATTCTCTGATTTTTATGGTGGTTTAAAAAAAATATCCTTGAAACATATATTTAGGAGTATCCTTTCTGACCCCCCCCCCCTACTAAATGTCATGACAATTTAACAATTGGAGGCGTATTTTTACAAACCATCGCCAAAAGTTCAATTCTCAAGACTTTTAGAGGGATAATTTTTTTAAATCCGCTTTGAAAATGTCTTTAGGGGGGTATTTAAAAAAACCCCTCCGAAAGTCATGAGAATTGAAATTTTGGGGGCAGTTTTAAAATGTTAGAGCAATAATCAACCTTAGTACCATTGTCATACACCTAGGTGGCATTTTCATTTGTATTGTACTTATGTCACTCTAGTTTGATCATTCTGACATCCCAGGCGCCCTCATTGACGACAAGTCTTCCTAGGAGCGCTCCCATCCCTTAAATCAGGGATCTAGTTTGACTAAGGGTGCTAGTACATGTATCTAGTGGTTTTAGACTCTCTTTGGGAATTTATTGATTCCTAGAGACTCCCTCACTCACCAATGTGCTCTCCCATGGCTTCATTTATGATCCAACATGCTCCAACCATGTTCACACTTGCATTTGTGACTGTTTGGTATGATTAGGGAGATTATTGGTCCAATTTAGCGGTCAAATCCTAGCCTGACACTTGTATGCATCTAGATGGCCTCCAAGGCATCACAAAGTTTCTCCATTGTATTATAGATATGTGCCACACATATATACAAGTTGCACACTAATAATAACATCAGTTATTGGCACCATCTATGTGTGTTATTTTTCTCTCATTTACTATTTTCTTGCATATTTTATGAATAAATTAGATTATGAAGATTGTCTTAGCTCCTAGATCTCACCGTGAAGCAATTATCACATAAAAAAACCACCCCCAAATGTCTAATTCTCATGATTTTTTTTTGTTGGGGGGGGGTGGTCTTTCTAACCCCCCTCCCAAAAAAAAGTACAATGCTCAGGACTTTTGAGGGGGGTTTTTAAGAACCGCCCCCAAATACCTAATTTTTTTTTTTCTTTTGTGGGGGGTCGGGGGGGTTAGCAAAACTGTCCCTAATGTCTTTAAGGGGTCTTTAAAAAACCCACTCCAAAAGTCATTAAAATTGAACTTTTAAGGGGCGGTTTTAAAACAACTGCTCCCAAATGTCTAATTCTCATGACTTTTTTTGGGGGGGGGTGGGGAGTTCTAAAAACCTCCTT